>JAQIUQ010002170.1:45000-249790 GCA_030378365.1 Hybognathus amarus
CATTTATCTGGGGAGCTGGCGCGCTGCCAAGATGGCGATGGTCGGCTCCACCCATTTTAGGCTACAAAAATGCTCTTCAGAAACCTACGAGTGATGTCACGGACACTACGTCCATATTTTTTTTTTTTAATCCATGGCATTTATCATGAAATGAACCCTCCCCTTGATTAAACCCAATCACAAGTGGTCACTAGAGATGGATTTGAGATGCACGTTTATGTAAATAGTAGGAGCTGGGCAAACGATTAATCATGATTAATCGCATCCAAAATAAAAGTTTGTGTTTATATAATATATGTGTGTGTAGTGTGTATAATTATTTTGTATATATAAATACGAAATATTCACATGTATATACTTTATATATATTTATACATAATTAACATTATATGTAAATATAAATATTTGATATATTAATAACACATTTTTCCTAAATATATACATGCATGTGTTTGTATTTATATATACAAAATAATTATACACACTACACACACATATATTATTATATAAACAAACTTTTATTCTGGATGCGATTAATCACGATTAATCGTTTCACAGCCCTAGTAAATAGCAATTGGTTTTGATGACCAAACATGATTGGATCACGCTGGACGGATGCTAATAGTGGTCTAAACAGTGATAAAGTCCAAGTGGTTCACAGTTTTTAACAACCATCCTAACATCTAGGTTTATGTTTTTTTTATAGAAACTCTTATAATTATACAATTTATCAGTATGCATGTTCCCAGTTAATATACAGCATGACCTTGGCATTGCTAGCACCAAACTCCACAAGTTAATCTACAGGAGCTCTTTAGCAGTTAAGCAGAATGAGCAATTTCAGCAATAGGCCTAACAGATCTAAACAACACAACAAGCAATTAGCCATTGACAATCTGCTGTTTCTGTTCTGTTGTTTTCGTGTAATCTGTCAGAATCATCATCAGGACAAGACAGGAATGATTAAAAGGAAGGCTTTGTACAGTTAGGCTCCCAAAAACCCAGTTTCCTAAACTCGCACAGCTGCAGTCTTGTGTCTTTTGGCTCGGATTCCCCTGCCTTGTCAAGACACAGTTTAGAAGGAAAGCGAGATGTCAATACGCATTTCGTGAAAGTAGGGAAGCAGGCAGGAGTCACCTGGCTCACAGCATGACAGATGCCCCACCGAACCGTCAAGAGAAAAAGTGCCACTGAGAAACTCACAGCTGTCATGCACATGAAAAGCTTTCAACATGTACATGACATCCATCTATCTATCTATCTATCTATCTATCTATCTATCTATCTATCTATCTATCTATCTATCTATCTATCTATCTATCTATCTATCTATCTATCTATCTATCTATCTATCTATCTATCTATCTATCTATCTATCTATCTATCATCTATCTATCTCAGAGCTGCACAATAGGGGTAAAAGGGGTATAGGAGTTAAAAGCATTTCCAGTTTGCAGTGGTTAGGTGATCTCTGAGGTAACTTACAGGATTAGTTCAACTCAAAATAAACATATCCTGATAATTTACTCACCCCTGCCATCCAAGATGTTCATGTATTTCTTTCTTCAGTGGAAAATAAATTTTTATGAATGTTTTTGAGGAAAACGTTTAAGGATTTTTCTCCATATAATGGACAACATGTTGAAGTTCAAATCAATGCAGTTTAAAAGGTTTTGAAGAGCTTCAAAGGGCTGTGCACGTTCCCAGCTGAGGAATAGGGTCTTATCCAGCGAAACGATCATCCATATTCTAAAAAAAAAAAAAATACTTTTTGTAACCACAATTGTTCGTCTTGTGCTAGTCTACGACGCTGCCAGGCATTACGTCATCACGTTGGAAATTTCACAAAATATACAAGTTAAAACAAAGATGTCAGATGATTTTGAAGTTGGATGAGAAAATGAGATGGAATTTTTCGCCCTTTCCTGCATTTTTGAACCGGACTACACAGACAGATAACTTAGATAGATGACGTAAGACTTGACGTTTTCACCATGATGCCATAATGCCTGGCGCGTCGCATACGGCAAAACATGAACAACTGTGGTTAAAAAGTATATAAATGTTTATTATTTTCAGAAAAGCATTCATTTCCCATTCATTTACGATAGGAGCATGGTCTTGTTAGTCTGAAATAGCTGGCCGGAAGGCGTTGCGCAAGATGGCGGCCGAGTGGCATGACTTGCCTAAAAGGACCTTGGTTTACCTCAGTAGCTGACGAACGGAAGTAGTTATACCGTTTTGTAGAACCTGGAAGAATGTTGCGCATATCCCCTATTCAGTCGGTAATCAGTCTATTAAAAATATTTTATATTGAATTAATTTGAACGTTTTTTAAAACAATCGATTACTGGATTGTGTCATTACTGGATGAATAAGTGTTTTTGAACAAATCTCTTGAATTAATGATTCAATGACAAATATAGTTCTGTCATAAAACTCTAGATGGTGCAGACTGATGGGTGTTGCATCTGCAGCCAATGAGCTTGCTCCTCAACATTTAAATGGCTGGTTGCAATTTACTATTGCAGTTTGCTATAGCATACAATGCTTTGTCAAGCGTTTGTCTTGGTGTGGCTAAAATTTTTGCACCCCAAAACTGCTAAGGAATTAAAAGTGTATTCTCAATTCAATTCTGAATTGCGCACAGAACTCGAATCAATTTTGATTGATAGTTTTCGTTTCTTTAACCAAGCAATTTGGTATGCATCTGGAGCACATGTGACCATCTGCAAACCTCCATATTTGTGTGGTGAGTGACCAAGTTCCAGGGTCTGATGGGGTTCCAGGCAGCAGCACAGGCTGCAGGAAAGATAAGATTCCTGGGTGAGTTGTCTGCAGGCAAGGGCCTCTGCGCCCTCCTCCACAGGCCTGCGGCGAGGAGAGGAGGGGAGCGTTATCAGGGCAGCAGAAGGCAGGCTGGGTATGCACTCCCTCCCCCTGCTTTTTTTACTTTCCCTCTCAGTTTTACTTTCTCTCACCTGGCAGAACTGTGTGAACGAACTTGCACCCCTGCTGTGCCTTCCTGCCCACAGGAGCAATTCCCCATTCGCCATGCTAAACATCTGCATGTTTCTGTTTGTAAGTTTCAGCGAGAGTGAATTCAGAAGAGTGGAACTGCAGGTGGGAAACAATCTGTCTCTCTCCAGAGCCAAATATCAGTGCCGGGAGAATTGAGGAAAAGAGGAAGTGCGTCGAAGTGAGAGTATATTGTGGTGTGTACAGCAGCAGAAATACCATTTAAACAGATCCCAGTGGTGCTACTGGTAACGACAGTAGATGAATAGAGGGAAAATCGAACAATGCATGCCAACTGACAGAGAGAAATCAAAGCAATCACTCCCCCATTGCAATTTCCTATTGATGAAAAATGAACGCACGTTCTCCAACAGCCTGCTAATAACAAATTAGCCTGTTTGTTAGCGAAAAATGTAATCAGCATGAGGAGGTGAGAAGACACTTGAAGGTTAATTGGAAGCAGCCCTTCTGTAAATGTCAACGGAAATTTAGGATCTGCTCCTAGTCGTTGACTCTACACTCAGACACCCTTACTTGGGTTAAGATTCGTCAGACCGTGACATCGCTAGTTGTAAAAGCACTCTTCTCTTGCTTCCTCTCAGAACAAAGAGTAGGGTGACTGAAAACATGGCAAATATACAGATATAATTCCTTTGTGTGGGGAAGTTCTGCTTCAAAGCCTAATGCAGAGAACCAAGACAAGACATTTGTTTCAAAAGGAAATATTTGTGGAAGATGACATCTTTTGATCAAGTTATAAAGCAGCATTATTATATGAAAAGTGAGAAGAAAAAGATCATGTACCATTTGAGTTCATACTAAAAACAGAAAGCTGGAATTGTTTAGTAATTTATATGTGGAGCAATATTGGTTGGAAAAAGGAGAACAAAGGAACTGGATGTTCAGACCTATCTATATGTGGAGTAAAAGTAATACAGACTAGCTAGATGAGCGAGGTTTACTGTGAAAATCTACCGCAGGGAACAAACAGACAAAAGAGATAGACTAGGCCAGTAAAAACATTAAGCGCTGGAGGATATTCTGAGATGAAAAAGGCCATTTTAATCTAAAAAGCGAGCACTCGCACAAATGTTGGCAAAGCGAGTGTCCGTGCTGCCATCGAAATGACCTGCCCAGAATGCTGTTGGTATTAAGACAGTGTGGAAAAACACACAACCAATCGAAGCCAAGCCATCAGCCTCATGTGCCAGAGCTCTGCACATCACTAAAGCCGCCCAAGTGACAGCGGCTGTCAATATATCGATGGGATGTCAGGAAGTCTGTTAGGCTTCTGCCGCATACAGACGATGAACTGCCAGCCCTGCATCTATCTGCCCTCTCCTGACGCTTTCCCGTTCCTCCAACTGCCCGAACCTCAGACACAGGCCGTGATGAAACGGAAAACACCTGTCCTGGTTCCGATCTTCCGTATCAGCCACACACACGAAGCCAAGTCGCACGGCCAGATGAACATGTAATGAAGAGAGAGGAAGTGGGGGATGAGAGAGAGTGAGTGCAAGAAGAGGTTAACAAGGTATAAAGAGAGCAACTCCAGCTGCGCTGATGTCTGCCATCTAATATTTCTCATTAATTAAGCCCACAAACAATAGCGTTTCCCAGGCAACCACAATAACCTCAGTATTAGACCGACCTGATACATGCACATGCAGGTCTCAAACACTCCAGGCTCCTGAAAATCTGCTGAACACACATGCAGCATCTCTGGAAATAGACCGAACAGGAAACATCACAAAAGATGGGTTTATTTGAATTGAACTGTGACAGCGTTGGTGTTAATGATCTCTGAGAAATCAAATTTTCCTTGAGCTTTTGTCATCTAAGAGGTCATCATATTATAAGAATATCCTGTAAGTTTCAGAACTGAAAACATCCTTGTTAGTACAATAAAAGCTTTAATTGACACCAGCCTCTGCAAACGACTCGTTTTTTCAAAGTGGGGAACTATGACGTCAAAGAGGATACAACACCACCCCAGCAGAAGATGATCAACACCTACTTCAACACGGCTGGTTTAGCCCCGCCCACCGATTCCGCATTACACACATAGCTAAATAACATAGATTCCTACCTCGTGATCTACAAACCGGATCAAGCTACCGAGCAATACAAAATGTTGTGCAGTGTCTGGTTGTGGAAGAAGACAGTCTTATATATGCTTCCTCTGGATTCCAATAGGACTGCATGGATAAACTTTATTTTTAATGAAGTTCCAGCTGATGAGGTAAAACATTGTCCGTCGGTTCGCTTCACTTCACTGAGGATTGTTTGTAAACAAGACTGGATTTACAGACCGATTAAGATTAAAGAACAGTGCTGTTCCGACTATATTGGATCCGACAGGGTCGACTTCGGGTCGAACATGTATGGGCGAATCATTCCGGTTGCCATTTTACAACATTGGACGTTTTCAAAACAATTTCCCCACGTGTACTCGACGGGTGAGCTCAAAACTCATAATATGCAAAACTGTTATCCAGTCACAGCAGTAGGCATTTACTTCCAAGTCTTCAGTGCGAGACGCCCATGAAAACCGAGCGTTTTTGACATAGGCTCAAAACTAGGGTAGAAAATAGCCTATTACTTATTCATTTTGATGTTTTTGAATGTAAAAACCAAGTGAATGTCATAAGTTGTCCTCAGACAACAATATAATAAAATTTAAAAAGCCAGTTCATGACCCCTTTGAAATATCAAACTAATGCGATGCATGCTGCATCTGATAGGACACCAGTATCTGATATCCAGGAGATTTCATTGCTGCTTAATTGGTTGAACACCAAGCATAGTCCACTGAAACCCACACTTGATCCTTTTCAGGAAGACACAACACTTGTGGTCTTTAGAGAACTGCAGTATTGCAAGAAAAGGAGAAAGGAAATTTGCAAGATAAAAAGAAAGGAGTAAAAATGACTGAATAAACCATTAAAGTACCTTGTCACAAAAGAGAAAAAAAAGTAAGATAATTTTTTTTACAAACAGAAAAACAAAAAAGTTATACTTGTACCCTTGAAACTTGTTGTTTTTGTGCATCCGTTTGTGCTTGTTTGTGTTTACGCAGCATAATTGATTTAGAACTTTGTACCTCCAAAATCCGAATAAGTTCAAAAACAAGCACCTCTTAATCATCACAGAGGTTTCTAGACACAAATGGAATACACATATTTTCATTTGGCTTCTTTGTGATGTTGTGCAACTGGGCTGTGATCCGTGTACGTGCCAGCAACATCTCAGAGCCTCTGCCAGGTAGATTAGCTCAGAGAGAGCGAAGCAGAACCGCGCTTCTGATGCGCCGTGGACGTATGCAAATGCACGGGAACGCACAAACAATTCAATCACTTTCCTTCCTGTCTGGGACGCATGCACAGACATGATATCTGAAGTTTCAACAAGCTTACAAAAGCTAAGAACCAGCTTTAGACCCACAGAAACTTCCCCTATAAGTTGTGTTTACAAAGTGCTCCTGTATCAGGCCCTCCAGAGTGGGAACGGATAAGAAAAATTGCTCCTCAGTCTAACGACTAAGCAGGTTTACAGCAAATATTAGACTTTTCACTCAAAACACCATGATGTGCTGGTGCTTTAATCCTCAGGAGATCTTTTCAGATTAAAAAGCTCATCATTTAGTGACATCGTTTAGTGATATTCTCCAGGATCCCATCAGCCGACTCACTGTCAGCCATTTACGGCAATTACGGCAACACTCCAAACAAACTATATAGCGCTACCTTTATCATCACATCGGTGTTTGTTAAGAGTAAGCCAGTCCGTCCCGAGCTAATATGCGATTAACGACGCCCTGTCATCCGAACGTGCCGCCCGGCATAATTGTGCCACTCTGATACAAGCTAATGATTTGATGAACAAATTATTGATCTAATGGTCTGGGCAGACGCACCACAGGTACGCCGGTAAATAAATAAGAACGCTCCAGTTCTCCCGGATGGTGGACTCGTCAATCTTGGGAATTGCCTCTGGAGTGCTTCAGTCAGTTAACATTTTAGAAAACCGCCACCCCATTAATAATAAAGCCATATTAACATAAGTGAATTCCTCCACCGTGTAGGATTCACTGAGGCAGTTATTAAAGTCCAATTTGGCCCCATTAATAATGCATACACCTTTGACTCTCCAGTATCAAGATTATGTGGAATTACTGAGGGCATACATTATTTATCAGCGACATTCAATTGGGGACCTTGATGAGCCTTAATTGGTGGTTGGGGGTGTCATTAGGCTGTCTCTGATGAGACCTGTCAATCTCCCCTCTTGTTCCTCTGATGCGGACAGACCTGCCCGTATCCTCAATGCCACCTGTGCCACCTGTGCCATGGCGGATGACAGCAGCGGAACCCCGTTATTGCCAGGTCTGCGCCCTGCCCTCTCGCTCTTGTCCGTCAGACCGGTCTTGAAGGGGTTTTGGGAGGGATTGGTATGCCACAGAGCAGCAGTATGGACACTGGCCCCTGTGTGTGTCTGACCCCTCTCTTTCTGTTGCGCTCGCTCAGTCTACCTGCTTTAAAAGTTAATGACTCCCAGCTCTTGCAGGGCATTCCAGAAGGTTGGGGGCGGTTAGACATACAATGCATCATTCTCTCTGCGTCTGTCCTCTCTGTCAGTCAGTCACACGTGTCAGGGTGGGGACTTTGGGCTGTTCGAGGCACCTGCAGTGTGTGGGTAACACACACACACACACACGCACACAGTGAAGACTGCAGATGGAAAATCAAAAATGAGCATGGTTATTCACAGGTAGAAGCAGATTGTAGAGTGTGATGTAAAATAACAATAAAACTTAATTATTTGAATGTATTACTGTTTCATATACAAAATTAATTTTGTAATTTCTTTCCTAACAAATGTTTCCGGACTTATTTGGACTTATCTTAAAAAAAAAAAAAAAAAAAAAAAAATCTGAAAAAAAAAAAATCTGCATTCAATATAACTGATTTTACAGTCCCTGGGAATTGAACTCACAACCTTGGTCAACAAAATTTTGTTTATACAATTGTGTGTTGTAAAAGTGTATTATATACTATATATATTATGCATATATTATATATTATGTATTATGCACTATATTATTTACCGCTGAATATTTAATTTTACTTAAAAATAAAATAAAATCGCAGCCATGCATTGTGTGAGTTGTGCTTCATGTCTGAATGAGATTCATGAAAATATCATGCAAACAAATAAAAATAATTGCAAATAATGATAAACATTCTCAAATTATAATTTTTTTGTGCTTCATCCGAGTCTCCATTTATTCGAATGTAAACAAAGTAGCATCCAACAACCTGTTACTTTGCCAACTCCGCTCAAACTACTACTACCGGCGCATGTCACGTTGGTTGTATTGACGGAAATGAGAGGGAGCAGAAGCGGGAGCCAGTAAGAGGACTTTTCACGAGTGAAGGTATCATTGCGCCAAGTCGAAGTGCTCAAAAGCACTTTTTATGGCATTCCGCCATACAATATAGTCAACAACTTTAAACGCTTAGAAAACACAACGTTTTATTTTTTTGTCACCAGACTAGGTCGAGTTACACTACTCGAGTAACTGTGTTTAAAGGAAGTGTTTGGTGGCTTCTCTTTGTGGCCCATATTTAATGTACTGGGCTAAGCTAAGTGCTAACATAGTTTTGCGGCAATACAGAGCGATTTAGTGCATGCACTGAGACGAGAGAGGTATGTATCAACTCGTCTTAGTTAAGGGAATAACACAGTTTAATATGAAAACCCAGTGGAGTATCCCTTTAAGCTGTAAACTAAAGGGTTAAGACAGATGTAGATAAGTGCACTTAAGTACAACCTTGTTTTAGAAGGTACAAAATGACCATGTGTAACTGCAGGCTTTTTACCTTAGTAACATATTTAAGTACTTGTTGCATTGTATCAACATTGTACTTGTTTCTATAACATATATGTAACCGACTCGGCCTGTTAGGCTATGTTCACACTGCAGGCTGAAACGACCTAATTCCGCCCCTATGCGACCTGTATCTGATTTTTTCATGACAGTCTGAACGACACAGATCCGATCTTTTCAAATGCGACTCAGGTCACTTGGGTATGTGGTCCAAATCCGATATGTATCCGATCTTTTGAAATGCGACTTCAATCTGAACGGCCAGGTCACATATATCCGACACGCACGTCATTACACGCACCTGTAGCTCGCCAATACACTCCAACTCCAACGCGTATCTGCAGACGTGTTTTCTTCCCGTGACAGAGTTGATCGAAGGCGCTCACAAACATAATCGAAGGTGGATCTGGTCATTCGGAAGTTACTGATGAATTCAGTATCAGTGAAGCCACTCACATCAGTATCCCACCACTCCTAGCTGCGACTCCGCAGCCACACGTTTCTCTGTTTAATTTTCTTCTTAAAACGAGAAGATTGTAAGTGTGCTGGCTCTGTTGTGAAAATAACTTTAATATTGCTAAACGAGCTCCACTGTAAGACATCCATTTAGCTACTTCCACAAACAACAAGTGACGTCGTTGACCGTTGAGTACTCTTCTGCGCATACGGGTCACTTCTGGGTCATTTCACGTTCCCACAGGAGATCACAAAAGGTCGCATTTAATTGGAAATGTGAACGGCTTAGCAAAAAAATCCAATTTTTTCAAAAAAATTGGAATTGAGCATTCCATTACTTAGTTACGTGTTACTAAAATGCCTACTACTAAGTAATTAATTAAGTAATTACACTTTATCACATACACCGTAAAATAAAGTGTTACTGAGATTTTTTTAGGTCAATATATGACTCATACTCTGCATGTTTCGTAAGATTTGACCTTATAATATTAGGATTTTAGGAGAATCTCACATGTGTCAGCATAACAGTCTAAATTAAAGTGAAATTAATGTCAGAAATGGATGCAACATGGTTGATTTCTATGTTCAGTCAGAAAGGATGTCCCAGACATAAATCCGCCATGCCAACTCAAAGAATATGAACAGTGTGAGAATGAGAACAGGTAAAAAGTGAGGAATGGCGAAAAATGGAACATGAGAAAAAGTATCTTGGCATTTGGAGATGTACTTAAATAAGTTGGAATGAAACATGGTTGATCCTGCTTATTAGCTGAGTTTCATTCACACAGCAGAACCCTGGGTGAACAGAGGTGGAATGAATTTCTCTCTCAGCTTCTGCACTTCCAGTCTTTCTTACAGAAAAAAAAATCACTGATGAAACTTATGTGCAGAAATATTGTTATGAAAATTGAGATCATTGGAAGCACTTACTCATAAGTTCTAAATAATTTAGTCCCCCAATTTAATTATTTAGAATAATAAAATTGGAACTTCAAAATCGATTTACCTATGACAGCAACCATATGATTCAATGAATGTATGTTTAAAGCTGTTGTTTGTTCACTGTTCATTTCACATTCCCAAATTAACTTGCTCACCAGACTCACAATGTGAGGAAATTTGAGCCATTTCTGAATAAAAAAGGCATCCACTAAAGATCCTCACTGTCTCTATCCATCACTTTAAATGTTACCTACTCTCCAATGGGATGCCATCGGATATAATTGGCAATTCATTTTAGGTCCTGACAATATAGTGGAGTAATTTTGCCCACATTCAAACAATACCAGAGCAGGATAAAGCCCATGTGTCAACCGTCCTCCCCATTATAGCGTGCACCGATTGCCTCATCTCCGTGGCCACCTCGTGCACATAATTGTTTTCTGCCGCTCTCCCGCAGCCAAATTACACATGGTCCCTCCTCCCTTTGGCAGAGAGCAGTGGCGACGGCATACAAACAGACTCGCATACATACATACACAAAATCCTCACACTTCACTTATCTTCACTGTCTACAGCTTAACGAAAATGGCGGCCAGAATATATCCGTGTTTTCAGGCCCGCGAGCCTGGACTAATATATTCCGGAAACCGTTTTTTTTAGACGGTGAAAACGGGAGATAATATAATGTATTTTTAAAAGTTAAATCCAAATTCACTTGCCACTTGTAATCAAATATTTTGATAAGTGATCTGAGAGATAATAAAAAATGGGATATGATAGTTTTTTGATGTTTACACGTATGCAGGAGTACTATAATGCAAAACTGTCTTCATAATGTTTTTTTTTTAAATCATGCAGTCCAACAAAGCTGTTCTAGCACATTTCTAAAATTAACTTTTTATTTGCTTATAATCGTAGTACTCTGTCAAATTACCATATATCATATTCAAGGTAATGGGTAATGTGCTATAGCCTGACCATATGAGACGAAACACAATTCAAGACCTCAGTAATGCGGGATGGTACATTGATGCAAAACTAAAACTAAAACTGAATCTCTGAATTATGAAACTGCATTAGAGAGTGCGGCAGTCCCTGTGCAGTCTGATAATTTCTACACACACACACATACACGTATCAGCACGAACTTGACCTTTCTGGTCAAAGTGTTCTATAGACGCTTTCATCAGACGCGTTGCCATGGTGATGAGCTGGCCCAAAGTTAACTTCCGTTCTGTTAGTTTATACTGTTTATTGGATAATACGGCATTGACTGTATTAGATACTATATTAAAATAGCTAGGTTTATCCGAGTATCCGGTACAGTGTTTCCCATGCATTTATTAGTGGCAGCCCAACTCATTATCAGCGCTGACCGCCACATATTGATTTCCGTGTTTTTTACAATTTAAGGAAAAGTTGTATTTGACTGCAGAGTTGCGTGTAGCGCATATTCGCAAGCTCTCTCTCTCTCTCTCTCTCTCTCTCTCTCTCTCTCTCTCTCTCCACACAAACACATTAACAGCGGAGCAGAATGTATCATAACGCTGCACAGATCCATCCAACATCCTGTCATGTGGAGACCCGCCTTAAAAAAAGGTTAGCAAGCATGTAAGAAGCTAATAAGGAGAGATATGTTCACCTAATAAAGCCTCGTCGCCGCGCTCCGCTCGCCACAGTTTTTTAACACTGCGGTAAATCAGACACGTCGGTAGAAAAACATCTTGTCTCCTATTTTTGTTCAACGGGTCTGGTAGTGTCACATTTCAGTTTGGCCAGGTAACATTTATTTTCTTTGACTGTCAAGAAATACCAGCTACTATGGTTATTTACTTGTTATGGATTGTCTGCGCAGTTTGCCGGAAGTTAAGTTTGGGCCAGTTTTATGCACATGCGCAGTACCGTGTGTTTATGTTGTCACTGCTGAAAGCGTCTATATAGTAATCTGCTCAGGCAACTGCATGCAAATCTACTCTCACAACGTGCTACTGTATGTTGTTAAGCAATTTATAGTTTTATCACAACAATGATATGCATCACAAAATAACATCAAAGGGGGTTGAAGGGGCCCATAAAGCAGGGGCAGACTGGGACCAAAAAGTTGCCCTGGACATTTTGGCCCACAGCAGCCCACCACACCCCACATCATAACAAATTGGCCCATATAATGCGCAGAATATTCGTTAACACCACTTATAGCATAAAAATATAACACAATACAAAAATAAATGCTATTTAAACATTTATTTTAAGTAACTCAACATATCAGCTAATCAGGGGGAACTAGAGCCATCAGAGCCTGTTGAACTGCTACTCTTTGCGCCAAATGTATAATCTTTTATTTTGAAGCATTTCACAGCATCTACATCAAATGCTTTTTAAACATGTAACTTTTTTAGCTTCACCTTTTCTTTGCTTCCTCTTTTCATCCAAGGCTGTTCTAATGTTACGTCATCTTACCTGCATGTTCCTTGGCGAATGTTTAAATATTAACATGAGCGGAGTGGAATAAAGACAGTGTTTAGCAGGATTGATATTCAAAAGGCTAAGCACAGACTGCTTTGTTTACGGCTTGTGTATCTGCAGCGGGCAGCATCAGTTTCTCTTTTTGATGACAAATAAAGACGAATATATCTGCAGAAATAGACAGTTGTCTTATTTACACGCAGGCGCAGAACTCGCATTCTAGTTGACAATTGGCTGTAGTTCTCTCTGTGTGTTCAAGTCATAGACTGTAAAAAAAAACATGGACGCAGTATCCGTGACGTCACCCATTTCTTGAAGAGCGTTTTGAAGCCTAAAGTGGGCGGGACTGGCCGCCGCCATCTGGCAGCGCGTCACCTCTCTCATCACTACTGGATAAAATTAAATAGGCGGGACGTGGGTGCCTCGGGCTAAAGCCAATAGTTAAAGTTCATGTTTTTCGCCCTTCGATATATTATAATAGTTAAGACGTAAACTAGAAGTGAGACTATTTACTTTTTTGTCAACTTTATTAATCCCACAAGGTTAAGAGCATGTATACAACAGTGCATAACACAGATCACACACATTTCTCACAACATACAAGCAGTCAACTATGTGTATCGTGATGCATTATTATTCTGCTAGTAAAAAATGTATTATCATGCAGACAGTAACTTACAATATTGCTCTAAGCTTGTGTGTGCGACAGTGATTCACGCACATGTCAGTCAACATGGCATCGCACGTCAAGTTCGTAAAGAGCTTTATTCAGTCCATTTTACAATCTGATTTTGGCCGCCTCTCAATTTCTCAGATGGGTCAAACCAAAGATATTACCTCAGAAGTTCAAGTAAATGCACTAGAAATCCACCCTCATGCAAGGGTGTGAATCTATTGCATGGACGTAGAGAAAGCACTGAAATTGTCAGACATCCATTAGTGCATGAGAGGGAAACAACTAGAAATACAGCGCTGGTTGTTCTCTCCATACTCGACAATGACGGAATCCGACGGTGTGCACGGGCTAAGGTATAATACATGTATTAAATTGTATGATATAATCCCAACACAGCTAAGAGTGACGACGCTAACAGACAGCAGACAAACGACTAGCAGTGACACAGCAGCGGCAATCACTCAAGTGGCCACGCCCTTAATTATGCAGAACTTTAAGGCTTAATATAATTTAAATGGATGAGTTGTAAAAAATGTACCCCCTTACAGTCGTCATGAAGGGCAAAATTAGGGACCTAGACCAAAAGCAGTTTTTGCTCCAGGCTGTAAACATGTTTTTTCTGCTGTGAAGTTGAGCATTTTAACATGGGGAGATACAGATTTGACTCGCTTCTGCAGCCTGCCTCAAGCGGCCACTCGATGAATTGCAGTTTAATTCACTTCTCGTGTTGGTTTCAGAGAGAGACTGGGAGGTTGCCGCTTGGTTCAAGTGCAGCTTCTTAACCGACACGATGGAGTAAGCTTTCATCTGCGCGGCTTGGTGTGTTTCCAGGATGTGAAAGGTGGCATGTTTCAGAGATACGGAATGAGTGAGACCAAACTAATTAATAGGGCAATACACTCACATGCATGCACACGAAACACCTGCTGCATTCCGATTCTCTCATCCATTTGCGATACAAATGTAATATTATGATTTACGTCATTGTTTTATATACATAATTGTGTACCGGGCCGAGCCCACCAGGAAAAGTCCTGGTGCTCCAGATGGCCAGCCCGCCCCTGCAAGGGGATCTTCCCAAAGAATTCTACAGACTACAGCAGTCCTCTGCCATTTCAGTTCTACCAGAAGAGACTGGGGAGGCAAAATGATGTAACAAAGCATAAATTTGTTAACAGCCCAGCAGGCAAGTATTGGGATATACATTCCTGCCTAAGAGAGCGAAGGCGGGGGCGCAGCCGACCCCTGGGAGGTATGTGAAGGGACCAGTCGTGGTGGAGGTGGGGGAGGATGGAGGGGAATGTTCTGCAAACTCTAGAGGTGTGTAAGTACCGATACTCTTATACTAGGAGTATAAGTACATGATTGGTTAAATGAGAAAGTAACAAGTGACGTAACAATTGAGACTTCCTGGCAGAACTTGCTATGAAAGCTTCAGCTTCCATTTCAGCTGTTGAACAGAACTAAGAGTTCTGTCCCGTCATTGCTGTCATTTATGCAATGCATAATTCATGTGTTTGCATCGCACATATGCATACATAACACGCAATAGAATGGTTTCCACCATCTGAGCTTCCAACAGGGATTTCAGACTTTCCTCTCCTCTACATTAAAGCTGCTTGAGTTCTATATTCCATATTCCAAGTTTTGCACAAAATGACCGTATTACTGACCTTGGCTGACTGCATTCATTTTCACAGAAGAGTCTTGAAGACGAGGAGGAATGAATCTCGAATGGTTTTGAAAAGTGGAAATACTCTGGTGTGATGCTCTGTGCTGTTTCTCAGGGCATCATTCAGCCGACCCAGCGAGAAGGTGAGTGATTTTGCTGGCCTTGTTAGAGGAGACTGAGAGAGAGAGAGAGAGAGAGAGAGAGAGAGATTCGACAGGGCTATGCTGCTAATTGCTTCTTTGCCAGGAGGCTGCGTCTTGGCATGGTCCCTCCGCTGCTAGAGCTTCTTCAGTTGTACGGAGTCGTACAGGAGGAGAAAGCATAGCGAAAGGGTTGGAGCCTGCCACGCACCTGCCCCCTGAAGCCAGCCAAACACAGACAGACGCTTCAGTCCTTCTCAGCCGGGAGTTCCTGCTTCTGTGGTCACAAAAGCCATCAGCAGGTCCATTTCGTCTCCATGCTTTGCCAGCTGAAATACTTGTTGTCTTTGAGAGGATGTCAGTTTGTTTGCTGTTCAAATTCGGGAAACATCCAATCGTTTCTCAAGTGGAAAGGTTTATTGCTCTTCTCGCTCATAGAGACTCGAATGGAATTATCTCAGGTGTTTATCTTAACTATGGGACTCTTGCTTCAAGATGTTTTTCTTAAACATTCTTTAGGGAGGAATCAGATGAAGACACAAAAGACAATTACTTAACATGTGCATATGTGAACAGAATAGCTCAGGAGGATTCATTTAGTTCATATGTGAGGTCAAATCAAATCATGTGTACAATATAACCCACACCACAACTAGAACGGATATTGTTAGATATTTTTTTTTCATATAAAGAACAACTAAAACCTTGACAGCCAACCAGAATCCATCCTGCTTTAAAGAAGTTGAGCATTTAAAGAGTAACTAAACCCTAAACCAACTTTTTTTAGTTAATGATCTTAAGAGTGGATCTTTATTAATACCAGTCGTTAGACTTCAAGAGTAACTTATTTTTACATTTGTGTATAAAGTATTTTGTTTCTACAATATGTGGTGTAAAAACATTCTTCGTGCTGCCCTCTTCAGGGTTGAACGGTGGCTTTACTGCAAGTTGAATTTTCCTCCTGGATGTTCCACACCTTGTGACGATTCGCAGGTTTCAGTTCACCACGCGCTTGGTCCCAAGGCTCAGCCTTGGCAGTGTAGATACCAGCTTGTTTCCAAGCGGCAACATTCTAATCTGAAAGATGAAGCCTACCAGGAAGTGCGATAAACTACAATACATCTCAAATCCGCTAGAGGCCGGGCACGAAAAGGGAGCAAATATCCATAGACGTCATGTTATAATGTCCGTTTTCACAACATAAATTCATATGTTTACAGTTTGGTCCCATGGACTTTTATTGTAATCTTCAATATGTTCTGCGTGCCTGACAACTGTGAGGGCCCGGGCCTGAATTTTTTTTCTAACTCGTTAGTTCAGGTCATATTTAGACTAAACGCATGACAAATAAGGGTGGTTAACTTTGATTGACAGCTGATAACAGGCTGCGCCAAGTGAATTCGACTTCTCGGCCATGATCTGACACAACACATCACA
Source organism: Hybognathus amarus (assembly GCA_030378365.1). Classification (NCBI taxonomy): domain Eukaryota; kingdom Metazoa; phylum Chordata; class Actinopteri; order Cypriniformes; family Leuciscidae; genus Hybognathus; species Hybognathus amarus. Next base: position 61,701 of record JAQIUQ010002170.1, read on the forward strand.
CCACCTCTGCATCCTTTCTGAAAACTTTTGTATTTCTCAAGATTTTCCAGTATGGCGCCGCCCATACCCCCCATAAACAGCCTCAAACGCGTTCTTCAGAGAGTCTATGGGTGACGTCACAGACGGCTTTGTGCCATATTTTTACAGTCTATGCTCGTTTCGTATAAACCAGACAGAGTCGGAATTGCGAGTATTGAAAACGAATCAGGATAGAGTGTTTTAGCATGCCATTTCGTCCCCTCTATCTCCGCTGGGGTCTGCTCATTTTTTCAAATATTGGAGTCAGGTTCTGACCAGGGGTTTAGTTTCCCTTTAAAGTGAACGCTTAAAATAAACAGAAAGATATTATCTGCTGGCGTGGACGCTAAAATAGATATATCTCATTATTGTTATTGGTGTGAACGAGCCTTTCAGTTGACACTTTTGATAAATTAAGTGCATTTTTAGGGGAATAAAATTTGAATTTATTATTTTGACATTTCATTTTAATTCACTTGGCTCAAAACTCTGAAGAGGAACATGCCATTCAGTTTGTGCCTGTGTGAACATTCTGATCTGGATGCCTTGTACTAATACAAAAATTATCTAAAGCAACCTCCAAACACACATCAAGTAAATCAATTTACCTCTCTGGCCACCATTCCTCAAAGGAACACAACAAAACCAGTAAAAAGGAAGGAGTAGGCACCAAAAAGAACGCAAATCACTGTGACTTAGTAACAGGGAAATAAATCAGTTTATCTAAAATAAATAGTACAGGTCATGAGCTCACAACTCAACATGTGCTCTGGGCCAAACCTTCTAATGCTGCTTTTAAAATTTGGATCCTTTTCCACTGCCATAGAACACCTCTCAGAGCCAGTGCTGCATCATGCCACGTGAAGCCCACTGAAACCAATAATAACCTGTAACCTTGGAAACGAGGCACAGGCGCCAGTAATTCTCGGCACACACTTTCGACACGTGTGCGGCTGGTGCGACATGCTCCCTGAGTGTGAAATACAACAGGGACTCCAGCATTTTGAGGACAATTTCTTTTGAAGAGCCATCCATTTGTATTTAAATAGAGACAGGGAGCTGAGGGATAGAGAGGGAAAGAGCATGAGGGAAAAAAAAGTGGATCCATACTGAGCAAGCTGTGGTTAAAGCAGTGGCATAAAAAACTGGCAGGAATAAAAATAGAATCTGCGCATATCTGCAGACACGTTACGGGCAGACAGATCAAATACTGTATTGGTTCTTTATGGTCACTTATAGATAAACCTGACCTCATCTCATACGCGGTGTGTCCTAAAGGCCTTATTCCAGCTGTCCACCATATGCTGACATTCAAAACATGTCCTGAGAGACCCGATGGGGGTCACTTTAAAATCGCAGTGGTTATGCTCTGGAAAGAGGGGAAAAGATGTATATATATATATGTTTGTGTATGTGCACTGGTGGTGCAGGACAGCCTTAATCCTGCATTTTACTTTTATAACCCCTGTAAAGGAGATTTATTTGCCTCTCATTCCCTTAAAAGTGAGTCTTTTATGAGTGGGGCACCGCAGTAGGGCTTGGGTAAGATGATGCGCTATTGCTGCTTGGAGGCAGAGGGATGTCCGCAGGGAGCACAAGCCCTCTGAACTTGCGTCACATCTGCATTCGGCCCCATGCTTCACCTGCCTGCCTCTCTCTCCTTTTCCTCTCAGGGAGGATTTAAAATAAGGATCAGGGATGGATATTCAGCCTGATTCTTGCTGCACGACCAGGTGGGCACCGCAGTGGTTTCTCAACTAGTTTGGCTTCATATTGGATATTTGGTACAACAGTACTAAAATAGTTTATCAAGTAGAAACAAAATATATATCAAATATATACGAATTTTGAGTTTCAAATGTCCTTTGAACTGTGGATGGTTTCATGCTCTCAGCAACAAATAATTCACTGCCTTGTGTGCAGAACTTACAACATACAGTAATGTTCAAATGTTGGTGTTTAGTAAGATTATTTTTAAAGGGAACTTATCATGCAAAATTCACTTGAGCATAAATGTGTCTCAGCAGTGTGTGTACACAACCAACCTATAATGGTAAAAATCCACCCACTCTTTTTTTAATCCCCATAAATCATAAGCAGTGTCTCAGAATAAGCTGTTTGCAGTTTCTATGGAGTGATGTTACACTGCACAGGCCCAGCCCACCACTGCTTATAGACTCTGCCCTATTAGCATAGGCCCGCCCTTAGTGAGCTATACACAATCCGTCATGTTTATCTCCTTGCCAGAGCATTAAACAGCAGCATTTATGAAATATATTTCTTATTAAAGCTTCTAAAGTTAATCAATCAAGAGCAGTGCGTGATTTCGACATTAACATCATATGAACATTACAGTGCTGTATATTGCAGCTGCTTTCACTTTTTATAAAACACAGATCTAATGTACACATGCGATTTCTTTACTTGCTGTTTGCGTTCACAAGACATAACCGACTGCGCTTATGTGAACTATGTGAGATTTTGATATATACCTTGTGTGTATCTAGACAGTAAAAGCGCAAAAAGAAACTTCTTTTAATATTCACGGGAAGCACCGTCTGATATCCAGTTTTCTGTGCACGTGCTTCAGATGTGTGTGCTCAGAAAATCATATATGCATAAGTTTCAGATTGATATGACTTTAAAACGCATGCAGATAAACTTCATGACGATGAAGAACTGGAATTTCACGTGAGCGTGACCGCAAATAGAGATGATAATCAAAACCAAACAGATGTTTTAGTTTCCCAGGCATGATCTGTAAAGGCTCCACCCTCTTCTGGAAAGCAGGGTGGGGAGCAGCACTCATTTGCGTTTAAAGATACAGGCATGAAAACAGCATGTTTTTCTATCCACTAAAATATGGCCATTTACAACATGGTATAATTAATGATCTGGGGTTACTTTGAGCTGAAATTTCAGACACATTCGGGAGGACACTTGGGACTTATATTAATACATTTTGTAAAAAGAACTATAATACAGCAAGGAAAATAAGTCTTCGGAACACCCTGCTATTTTGCAAGTTCTCCCAGTTAGAAATCATGGAGGGTCTGAAATTGTCATTGTAGGTGCATGTCCACTGTGAGAGACATAATCTAAAAAAAATCACAAATGTATGATTTTTTAACTATTTATTTGTATGATACAGCTGCAAATAAGTATTTGAAAATCAATGTTAATATTTGGTACAGTAGCCTTTGTTTGCAATTACAGAGGTCAAACATTTCCTGTAGTTTTTCACCAGGATTGCAAACACTGCAGGAGGGATTTTGGCCCACTCCTTCACACAGATCAGTCAGGTTTCTGGGCTGTCGCAGAGAAACATAGAGTTTGAGCTCCCTCCAAAGATTCTCTAATGGGTTTAGGTCTGAGACTGGCTAGGCCACACCAGAACCTTGATATGCTTCTTACAGAGCCACTCATGGTTATCCTGGCTGTGTGCTTCGGGTCATTGTCATATTGGAAGACCCAGCCTCGACCCATCTTCAATGATCTAACTAAGGGAAGGAGGTTGTTCCCCAAAATCTCATAAAACATGGCCCCAAGTCATCCTCTCCTTAATACAGTGGAGTCGCCCTGTCCCATGTGCAGAAAAACACCCCAAAAGCATGATGCTACCACCCCCATGCTTCACAGTAGGGATGGTGTTCTTAGGATAGTACTCAACATTCTTCTTCCTCCAAACAAGGTTAGTGGAATTATGACCAAAAAGTTCTATTTTGGTCTCATCTGACCACATGACTTTCTCCCATGACTACTCTGGATCAGTCAAATAGTCATTGGCAAACTTAAGACAGGCCTTAACATGTGCTGGTTTAAGCAGGGGAACCTTCCGTACCATGCATGATTTCAAACCATGACGTCTTAGTGTATTACCAACAGTAACCTTGGAAACGGTGGTCCCAGCTCTTTTCAGGTCATTGACCATCTCCTCCCGTGTAGTTCTGGGCTGATTTCTCATCTTTCTTAGGATAGTTGAGACCCCACGAGGTAAGATCTTGCATGGAGCCCAGTCCGAGGGAGACTGACAGTCATGTTTAGCTTCTTCCATTTTGTAATGATTGCTCCAACAGTCGACCTTTTTTCCCAAGCTGCTTGGCAATTTCCCGTAACCCTTTCCAGCCTTGTGGAGGTACAATTTTGTCTCTAGTGTCTTTGGACAGCTCTTTGGTCTTAGCCATGTTAGTAGTTGGATTCTTACTGATTATATGGGGTGGACAGGTGTCTTTATGCAGCAAACGACCTCAAACATGTGCATCTAATTTAGGATAATAAATGGAGTGGAGGTGGACATTTTAAAGGCAGACTAAGGCTATGTTTACACGGAAACGATTCTGAAGAGAAAATGCAAAAGTGGCGTTGCGTCATCACTTTTTATTCTGCGTTTAGATGAGTCTTTTGTGTGGGAAATCCGCGTTCAAATGGTGACTCAAAAGTGTGTGAAATTCAATGTAGTATGCACTCCAGGTGGCTAGGAGTGCATACTACAACAACACCATGTCCTCGCGCCTGCGTACAACCTTCACTGTCAGAGCGGACTTTTGCGTTTTTACCGTTTACATGGGAACACAGCAGTGGAGCGTTTTAAGATTTCCACTCTAGAGGGTGATTTCACTTTTTTGTGTTTTTAAGCCTCAAAAACGCCGTGCCGTGTGAGCGAAAGGCACATCCGATAAAATATTTTTAAATTTTCACCGCGAGCATTCTCTAAGTGTAAACAGGGCCTAAGGTCTTTGAGGGTCAGAGTTCTAGCTGATAGACAGGTGTTATAATTCTTATTTGAAGCTGTATCATACAAAGAAATAGTTAAAAAAAATCATATATTGTGATTTCTGGATTTTTTTTGTATTATGTCTCTTACAGTGAACATGCACCTAAGATGACAATTTCTGACATCTCCATAATTTATAAGTTGGAGAACTTGCAAAATAGCAGGGTGTTCAAATACTTATTTTCCTCACTACGGTTCCCTTTAAAGAAATTAATTAGAGAGAATGTATTAAATTGATCAAAAGTGACAGTAGACATGTATAAATAAGTTTGAACTTTCTATTCAGTGGTCACGTACACACTGCAACTAAATTTGGTTGGTAAAATGAATCAGAGATGTTTCTCTCTTCTTTATGTGCAAGAAATCACAGGGAAAGCAGTACAAGCTCTGAATCATACATTGCCAGATCTAGCTAGAAACAAGCTCAAGAACAAGCTCACAATAAACTGAAATCCAAATGCTTTATGCTGAAACGAAGATCAATGAACTGTACTTGCTCACATTAATAACTCTAGAAACTTGATTGCTTTATGAGCCAAGCTTAAACAACAAGCCCAAAAAGGCTTATAATTAGTGAACATGGCAACACTGCAAGTGAAGGTGCCTTTCCAAGCATAAGTAAAACAAGACGCCTCCGTTGACTATGCTTTAGTTAAAATTGCTGAACACAACAAGTCTTTTGTGGATTTAATATTTAAACAGCAAAGCATTGCTACTTACCACAGTGTGGGAGTGAGTCGTATTCCTTACACACACGGAACAATAATTTAGGGGGTGCACTCCTGCATTTAGATGTGGTTTTCACTTCCTGAAACTTTACAGTGTGTGCGTGGCCATTTGAATCCTGAAAAAAAAAAAAAAAAAAAATCACGATTTCTAAAAAAATAAAATAAAGGCCCACTTAAGTGCCTTGAATTGTGCTGCATTATTATATGTGTTGTAATTTCCACTGAAACAGGAAGACAGGGCAGGACATATAAAAAAGCTCCTCCCATTTTTAAAAATAGCCAATAGCATTCCTTTTATATCACAGACAGCTCGGCCAAGAGACGTTGAACTCGGTAAAGCCACAGTGTCCTCCGTTAGAGCACAGGAACAAATTACATTTTAAAATATATTAACAAAGAAAAGTTATTTTAAAGAGTGAGAAAATTTAAAAATCTTTTACAGTAATTTTGATCAAATCATTGTAGTCATGGTAAGCATAAGAGACTTATTTCAAAAACATTAAAAGCCTTACTATACTGTATTGTAGTACAACTGTACGTAGCACAAACCTGACTGAGTACCATACTGATGGTCATTTCCTGATCTCGATTCCCCTCTCTTCACTCCTATCTCTTTCTGTCTTTATTTGAACAGTCCTGCCAAAACAAAAGGCAAAAGCCCAAAAAGATAACTTTAAAAAACACAAAACACATTGTGCTGAAACCCATATTTAATGTAATCATGACTTTGTCTTACCTTGCACAGTTTTGTTCATGGTTTCAAAGAGGAGCCCATGGAGCGCAAACAGTGCTGGTGTCTCGGATAAGTATGAAACTATAAACGTCATGGTCATGTGTTCATGTGATTATATGGTCCCTGTGAGTTTTAGTTCAGTTCACAACTTTTTGAAACCCCATGGAGGGTTTACACAAGTAGGACTACTACTGTACATATAAAAACAATAAATAAAAACCATTAATAAAATGAAGCATACACATTTTTAACAGTTATTATAAAATAATGGGTTACAACCCACCAGCTAAGAAACCATCTTGACACATACAGTAGAGGCCATTAAACAGCAGCACTAGCTTGGAGATTATAAGCGGAGGACAATCCTGGCGGTAATGGCAATGGTGGGCCGGTATAGTCACAGCCCCGCATGCTGTTGTTTGTCCCTGCTGTGTTTGGGCTGGGTGATCTTTCCACGCTGCTGACTGCTGAGTGATTGATGATTAGACGCTTTCCTTCCAATGTCTAACACAATTAGAGTGAAGGTCATACTTAATTCTTCAACAACAACCACAACTATCATCGGCAGTGTGTGTGATGGTTTCCACAGAGCACTCTGTCAAACACAGCGCTCAGACTGATCCGGCTAGCACGACGGCTTTCCAAAATGGCTTTTTGCCTCTCCATTCCTCCATCCTTCTCTCATTTTTCCTATTTTCATGGCCTTTTCTCTTCATCTCCAGAGAATATGATTTGTCATGGTGACTGAGAGAGAGAAAGAAAGAAAAATGTTTACTCTGGGAGAAAAAAAAAGTCTCTAACGCCCCTTAATGTATTCTTTTAAAAGAATTGACGCAGTGGCACAGAAAAAGATTAATTTATCACGCCATCAAGCACAAGAATCACTGTTGAGAGGAATGGGTGTAAATTCCAAGGCGATGACAATGCCTGTGTTACAGATGGATTTCTCTGTCTGCGTCTCCTATTGAGAAGGGGAGGAGGGGGTTGGGGAGAGAGGGGAAGAAAAGCAATTTCGTCAGTGTTCGTCAAAACTTTCAGACGGGGGTAATTTTGATCCATTAGCTCACCTCCGTTCGCCTCCACCAATTCTCCACGTTTCACTTTTCTCTGCTTAAGATCTTGCAGAGAGAGAGAGAGAGAGAGACTCCCTGTGGCCATAAATGCATCTGTTTTCCATAACAACCAACAGGTCCCATCCAGCACAGATGCGGTTTCTCTCCATAAATGCTGATTAAGTCATTGTTATATGCCTGAAATTACAAGAGACACCAAACAGCATTAACCTGACAGATTTCTCACTTACACTTTCCTTGTAGTGAGGTTATTCAGCCAATCAGTGAAGCGGCCTATAAGAAAAGAGACAGAGTTATGCGCTCATGAATATTTATGTCGGGTTATAAGGGAATAGGTACAAAGGAGGTTTACTGATCACACAAATCCGAAAGCTTCTCATTAGAAGAGCATCGCTTTAAGTGCATCCCGAATGCTTGAATGTTATTAGCAGGTCTAGGTTTGAATATCAGCCGAACCAGGATAAATCACCAGCTTCATTAAACCAAAAGCATATGCCATTAGTGCGAAAAGCAAGGCCCAAAAAAGGCAGAACCCCCTTTTATGTTCCGAAAATTAATTCCCATTTCTTGTCTAATCCTTCTAGACCTTTAGTTTTGGGTCGCCTGATTATCATCCCTAATAAAAATAATCTCATGAATTAGCCTATTTTCATTTCTCGTCTCCCCCGCACACCGTAGCAACCACCGCATGGGATTTAAGCAAGAAATCTCCCATCAGGCCAAGTGCACACCAGGTAATGCCGAAGCAGCGCCGGATTGATAAGGACTAGAGAGAGTGCTGCCATTATCTGCGAGGAGCGGCATGTGTGAAGGATTAGCACGGATCAAGCTTATCCTGGGCTCCGCTGGCCAGCCGGAGAAGCTCTTCCCCTCTTACCTCAGCGCTGCCCTGGGAAAAAGGCCTGGCTCCTTATCCCGACAGAGGGAAGCTTACAGGCTATCACACTTCCTAGAGTCAGCACAATCCAGCACCAAGAGGATGGCAGGGGTGAAAGAATTACTCAGCAGGGCCTGATATGTTTCCGGCTGGCCCGGAATATGCCACAGCAAGGATTATGTTGGGATTTCTGGGAATCCTAGGGATGAGTGTGAATAGTGGTACTATAGACGTAATATATGATGCTTTGGATGGGGTGACGGATGTATAGAAAGACCCTGCATACCAATGTGCATAATATCCATCCTTAATAGTATGTGAGATTAGAATAAGTGTGCCCCAAAACACAGTATGTTGAAAGTATATTGCTAAAGGCCCACGGATGGTCTATTAGTTCAGGAAATGTGGATCCATGCACACTCTAATGGATAATATTGCCCAAAACCCATTGTGATTTTGAGGAGGATTCATTTTAGAACTACAAACACAATAAAAAGAACTCCAAGCATGGTGTATGTGAGTGAGGGGCTTGATTTATTAAGGCCGGATTCACATATAGCGCCTAAAACGCGTAGATAAGCGCTGGGCACGCCGCATTCTACTTTTTCCCAAGCGCTAGGGTGGTTGCGCTCCGGTAGGTTCTTGTCACGTGACCGACTGTGTGCTTATGGTGCGCTTGCGGCATTCTGAAAAGTTGAGATGTTTTTATCTCGATGCGGCGTGGATGTGCTTGGAAAAAGCGAGCGAGTCGCACCGCGACCGTGTCACTTCCATTATGAGCGCGCATACCGTGCGCCTACATTTGAAATAACGAACTTGAGCGTGCAAAAGACGCGATATGTGAACAGGCCCTAAGTCAATATCAAAGCTGATATCTTTTATAGACCTTATGTAGCCCCGCCCCTTTTCAGCATTGCGCTCGTTGTCTTTTGACTTCCGGTCTGTATTTTCACAGCGATCTTGCATAAGTATGAATGAACTGCTCGTAAAAAAAAATCACGGCTGACATTTGCTAAGACATCTGCTTTACAATGCTTATGATAAACATTACAATGCTCATGATAACTTTTGTTAATTCTACAATAAGTAAATCCACTTCACCAGCTAATTACTCCTCGACAGCGATGCCATAGAAATATACAGAGCGACCGCAAAAACGGAAGTTCAAAGACAATATTTTAAAGATGGCGGTGCCCACGCTTCTCTGGTGCATAAAGTCTATTACAAATTGCACAATAGCAGAACACATTTGGCCACTATAAAATGCATCATAATGCAAAAAAAAATAAAAAATCTTCGGATTGCAGATCAATGTTCTACCTGTTTCTCTCCAAAATGGATACATATATACATACATATATACCTACATACATATATACATACATATGTATATATATATATATATATATATATATATATATATATGTGCTTATGTGCTTATATGTTAACTGTGACAGGATGATTGACAGGCCTGTACAGTGACAAATTGCAATTTTATAATTTGGAAGAATGTCCCAAAGCTTGACTACTCTGCTATACACCCAAATCTCAAAAAGAGAATACTTTTATGACATACAATATGAAGGTGAACTGGGACACAGCTAAAGAATCCCTGCCGCAGTTGAAAATACTGTTATCGTTTATTCATTAAAACATTTCAGGCCTATCGGTTTCGTTTTAATAGCATTCAGGACCGCACCATTTCCAATGGAAAATGACTTTCTCTTGACTCATAAGATTATTAATGTTAAATTAGCGAAGTGTAAAAAAGAACGATAAAAAACTAAATTGCATGGAAATTTTGTCAGGTGTTCCCAGGAAAGAAATAAAACGGAGAGGAGGGGAGTTAATAAAGAAAACATGTTGTCAGTTTGCAATCTCTCCCACTTCAAACATAATTCAATTTCAGCTATGAAAGGAGATACAGCTTTTAATTAAATTTGTTTTAGTTTTTTTTTTTTACCAAGGTGCAATAGGTGAGAGACCTCAATTATAACATTGTAATTAAAAAAACACACACGCACAAATAAATAAATAAATGTACAAAATGGAGAATGAAACTTGAGAAGCGTATGAAGTCGCCACTATCACATTGCTCATATAAGTGGAGGAGAGAATCTAAAATTGAAAGTGACAGTGGAGCCTTTGGAAGGCAGCATTTGATTTCCAAATTATCATATTTTCTCAGTCAATAATGAAAAGCTTATGATAGCTCCTCAGTAGCTGCACCGACAGCCTTTAATAACATAGGACCAGTGAAGCAGGGGATAGTGCTGAACACAGCTCTGTCTGTGCACGCGCACACACTTGTGTGTACGCTCTTATAGCTCAGGTTATGTTCCTTGCAGGTCTAAGATTACAGAGTCTCAGTTTTTAATATCTAAGGCATGAAATGGAGACGGCATTTGGTTCTTGATTGGAATTTTAGCAGCTTGAGTATGGGGAAAAATTTGATTTTAAAAGGACAAATGCGTTTACAGCCGACGGCTGGTTTACGCTAACCTCGTCAGGGGTCACGGCCGCCTCTAAAACAGCTGACGAAAACCATCTCCCATCCCCCAAACATTGCGCGGGTGATGCTTGTCAACACAAAGGGCTGAAGATAAGCTATAACCCGCGGCACGCAAATGAATTGTAGCGTTTTTAGGGCGAGGCACCCCCCATTGATTTGTGAATGTAATCTCCGGTGAAGAGCCGTAGAAGGTGAACGTTTGCATACTGCAGTGATTACGGGCCTCAGCCACCGCTGCACACTTCATTAAACAGGGCCGACGGTGAAGCTCGGTGGCAGTCTCAGGGATAATTGTCTGAGAGGGGGTCAGAAGAAAAGCTGCAGGTCCTGGGCAGGCAGTCTCAGCGGAAGGCCTGCAGGTACGCCAGAGGGGCCAAAGAGCAGCAGGGAGAGATTTACCAGGGGAGGCTTCATCCCTGATGAAGGAAGAACCGAATGTGACTTGTAGCGTTTGACAACATGAAATGCATTAGCTTCCAGGAAAAGGTATTTTTCTAATCTTAAAGTTTGTCACACACTTCAAGGCTGAGATACACTATGTGACTCATTGATGCTGCTCTAAAAAAAATACAGGGATGAATTATTCATAGATTACCTCACAAGTCTGCGGGCATGTGTACTCAGAAATATGCTAATATTAACTGACTTGTCAATTTCACTGACTTGATGTATAGTAATCATAAAAAATGGACAATGCAAGGAGGTGGGCGTCAGGAAAAACACAATAAAAGTCTACTGTAAACTCTATGACAGGGTGGTTGTGATAAAGAGAGGATTTTGATATCAATGTGAATGTATACTTAATATACAGAAATAGTCCACTTAACTTGTACACTATATTCCAAGTCTTCTATGGTCATACTCAAGGTGCGATTTGCTGGGTTAGGGGGGCGGTGGTGCATCGGGATTTCCCCTTTTCTGATCAATGTATCCCTGCTTCTGCTTAACTATTTTTATCCCTAGTGTGGACAAATTTACTAGTGGTGAGACAGATCAAAACACTTATCACGGACCCGTGGTTCAACATAACATCATGACTTTTGCGTAAACACGTTAATGGCGTAGACATACACGCGGATACAAGCGGGTAGTTTAAAAGCGTGAGAACACGCCACTTGACCCGAAAGTGGCGTGTTATACTCTACGCATTTTGAGCTATCCGTGTGCATACGCGTGTATGTACTACGCCATTAACATCGCCGTCATTCCGCGTGTCATGTAACGCCGTCAAATGTCTGAGCGAAACCAAGCAAAATGTACATCTACATCTGGGGAGCTATCTTTTTCTTTCCTAGGATGGTAGGGAAACACTCATAAATGCCATTAACCCCAGTGATGGGTAGGTTTAGGGACAGGGTTGAGGTAAGTCATATATTTATATATACAGTAATAACGTTAAGTCAACGGTGTTCATAAACACGCTGAAAAGCGATTATGCGTGTTGATAGCACGGCAAAAATGGAAATACGAATTGGCGTGTCATACACACGCTACTTCATGAGATCAGTCTGTTGATTAAATTAAATTTTATTTTTAAATGCGCTACTTTGGCTAACACAAACAAAGTCAACTCCAAAGGGGGTTATTCTCTATATCAGTAAACAATGTTTCTGAATTGTACACTTTGCAATTTTCCTCATTTAAATAATTCCTGCTCAAGTCATATGCAAAAAAGGGTGAGACCTAGTTTAGTAACAGTATGTCAACTAAGTTAAAACTTGCGGTTATGGTGAAGACATTTCCAAATCACGCACAAAGCAGTTGACCAATCACAACACACTGGTTCACCTGGCCAATCAGAGTACTTTGTGCTTTTCAGAGGGAGGGGCTACATAGAGATAGGAACTAAGAGCCCGTTCTCATCCCAAGGCGTCATATACGACGCTTTTGCCAATGCGTAGACATCCAACGTACATGGCACCCTTTAGCGTCAAATGAGACGCAGATGTATATGGGGCAGAAGGCGCCTCCTAGTGGTCTAACCCTAACCCTGCCCCATACCTAAACCTACCATAACCAAAGCGTCTCATGTGACGCTAAAGGGTGCCATGTGCATTGGATGTCAACGCTTTGGCAAAAGTGTCGTATGTGACGCCTTGGGATGAGAATGCATTGGAACTAAACAGAACATTAGTGACAGACTGCAAAGGGAGGTAAAATAAGTGAAAAATAAGCTATGTTTTATACATTCAAGCATGACAACTATTCTCAGTAGACCCCCAAACCAAAATCAAGACTTTGTAAAAGGGCATAATATGGCCTCTTTAAGTATTCAGTAATGATTGAACATTTTTGCTCTGTTTCTATCCAGAAACTATTGCATTTGCCTTGTAATTTAATGCATGAGCCATGTTTACTACTTTTATGATATTTTATTGAGCTTTTGCACCCTTTCTGAGATTGAAATTGCCAATCCCCATTCATTGCATGCAAAATAAATTGTGAATACTATGATGTATTCACATGTGAATATGACTACTAAGAAGTACTTTGAAAACCTATTTCTCAAAAGAAACATGGCTTGTGTTCAATGATCCCAACTGGACTTGAACACTGCCAAACACCAAACATGTCACAGCAGCACAACTAGCCCCTCTGTAAAGAGATTACAGCCCTCTTTTGAAAGAGCAATCCACCTTGACCATCTCAGCAGCCTGGCAAGGACATCAAACAATCAGTGCAAGCCCAACTGTTAATGGCCACATAAACATTATTGATGCCTCCAACAGCTCATGATTTATGAGGCCAAAACTCTATTACATGTGTAAGAGAAAGCCTCATTAGAATTTGCCTTCTACTCGCTGACAGAAACTACCCATTTATGAAAAGCAGGCAGTGCCCTGTCCTTCCTACTAACCTTTTCTCGAACAGAGAGACAAAAGAACAGACGGAGTGATAGGAGAGAACGAGAGAGGGATCGACTCAGAGAGGATCTAACATTTAAAGACAACCCGGCAGTGGGAGGCTGAGTCTTATCGCACGCGTAGACTGTCAGGGCATCTCTGACCCTCTCATTAGATATGCAAGCGCATTAGCCGGGACGGCTGTCTGCTAAAGGTCAGGCAGGGAGGATGTTGGGACGCATGGAAGGAGAGGCACAATCTTCAGCCTCACCCTTTGAACTTCAATCACTCCGGCCAGCGCTTAATAGGCCTCTGGGGACATTCAAAGCGAGCGAGATGGTGGAGAGAGGCAAAGAAATGTAAAGGGACATCACGCTACCTTGACATTTTAATTAAGAATCTCCTATTAACATACACGGAATTGTGGGGAAAAAAGACACCTAATGTAAATTCATGAAATACTAGGAACAGAGTAGATGGGCTTCCTTTTTTTGTAAACATGAACCATGACCTGAGAAGAAAAACAGGAAATGAAGCGATAAGAAAATGTTTTGAAAGGTAAAGTAAGGAAAGCAGAGATCATAAAAGTTGGTGACAGATGCTTTGGGATTTTCCCAACCATTTTTGGTGCACTATTTGTGCGTACATTTTCTATGACATCTTCCAAAATTACTGCCAACACAGGCACACTCACTTCAGTGAAATGATTAGTTATGCTTCTACTTTATAATAGTGCTTGATCAAATACACTAGACGAGGGTTTTCAACTGGGTCTGGGACCCCCAATGGAAATATAAATAAATCAAAGAAAAATAAATCAAATAAAATCCATTCTGCTTTCAAAAGATTGTTGAAAATCATGACATTATTCATCATTATTTCATTGACATTCAAGTTTCATTGACATTCAAGTTTCAATACTTAAACGAGGCTAAATATTTTTCAACTTTTTAAAAAAATGATTATTACATACACATATTCCGCTGGATTACAGGACTGGAATTAACAGACAAAAAAAATGGCTTAACTTAACACCACATAGCAACACAAACTCATGTCCGTACAACGCTTAAATACAGGCTTATCTTCCTATCGCCTTCAACTTTTCTAGAAATTACGTTCGTACCTTAGACACTGAACTCAATAGACTTTCCTTTAGTTCCTATTTTGACAAATCCCATCTTGAGCTATGAAGAAAGAAGCAGGTATTGATCCAGGGGGCACCTAATTTATCACACTGCCTGAAATCTTGGAAAAAAAATATTTGACCAAGGGGCTATTCAATACCATTTTCTCCATCTATCCGCAGAATTAAACCAGCCTTTTTTTCTAGCAAAAAGTGAGTGATGACAGCTGTCAGACAGATGAGATTTGTGACAGAAATTCTCTCTCTCTTTCTTTCCTTTCCTCTCCACTGGCTTCATTTTCAATATGAATAGACTTTCAGGCACCAAGCTATTGACACAGAGATATGCGCACGAGTGTCGTTTAAACGTACAAGAAATCCCACACATGGAACAGTATCAAAGCAATTACCTTTGCTATAGAGCACTACATGAAAGCATGGGCTAAAGTGCTCTCAAACAAACACATTTCACAGAGACACAATGGGACAAACTGCTAGAGTAAAAGTATTAAGCAATAGAATCATTTTCATATCAATACATAGACTTTAGAACATCGCCAAAACATTGTTGCTCTGTGTTTGCTTGGGTGATCTCAGTGGTTGCTAAGAACACAATGATAAGTAGTTACTAGGGTGTTTTGGGTGGATATTTGCTGGTCCAAGTCAAAAGATACCACCATCAAGTCTCTAAAATATTCAGAAAATATGGCTTGGTCTTCTTCAATGCAAGTCAAATGGATTTATTTATATATATATATATGTATATATATATATATATATATATATATATATATATATATATATATATATATATATATATATATATATATATATATATATATATATATATATATATATATATATATATATATATATATATATATATATATATATTTCTTTTTTTTTATTTAAAAAATTTAAATCACAAAAAAAGGCCAAGCATCCTCAAATAGGATATTTCTATTGTGAGGTACAATTTCTAAAACATAAAATGTAAGAGGCAAATAAATATGATATTTCTATTAAATCTATTATTCTAGCAAATAAAGCAACGTAAGAGCAAATAAACGCAAATGAAAAAATAAATTATATGTATATATATATATATATATATATATATATATATATATATATATATATATATATATATATATATATATATATATAAATAAACAATAAAAAAGACTAGTTGGTTATTAATTACCATTAATGTATTCTGTTTGAAAGCAAACTATAAGATTTCTGTTTTGGTTTTCTAATTTAAAAACAATATATATAAATTAAATGAACGTCATGAAAAAAAATTATATCAATGTATATATTATGAATATATTATGCAAATTAAGCTACATTTGATAATAAGCAGATAAGCAGCAAATTTGGCAAAAGTAAGTAAATAAATAAAGGCCACACTTTAGATTAGGGTCCAGTTCTCACTAACTAACTATCAACTACAACATTTTTTCTTTAATAAAATCCTAAATAATGCTTATTAATTGTTAGTTGGGTAGTGTATACAGACAGGAGCCATCTTAGAATATAGTCTTGATAAGTCGATACCCCAAACGCCGTTCATACAGTTCAGAAGTTCGCTGAACTTCATACAGTTCAGCTCACTCAACGAATAAACAAAATATTTTTCTCTCAACTTTTTCACCCATTTCCAGACCCCCAATTTAAAAATATTTTAAAACGCTAAACTAAAAAAGGGACACACTAAACTCAGAAAAGCCCTTTCACTCTTAAAGTCCCCCTGTCGTAAAAATCAAGATTTTATTGATGTTTGTGTCTATGTGGTGTTTTTAATATGCATAAGTCAACACTATTGCTGAGTATTTTCTCCTTAAAACTGCAGTAACCCAAACACAGTTTTAAAAAAAAGCAGTTTGAAATTGCTGGTCATCAACGAGTGGATCTCTGAGCTGGTGTTGAGTGAGTGGAGGCGGGGCCAATTTGCATATTCATTGAACCACGTATACTAAATGAGGCAAGGATGTAGAGTTGCATCATAGACTGTATAAAATATGGACAAAGCGTCTGTGACGTCACCCATAGACTCTCTGAAGAGACGGGTTTGAGGCTGTTTATGGGGGTATGGGCGGCGCCATACTGGAAAATCTTGGGAAATACAAAATACAAATGTTCAGAAAGGATACAGAGGTGGTGTGATGTGTTCACTCGGCAGCGGCCCGTTATCAGCTGTCAATCAAAGTTATTATTATACTGTACATTTTATTTGTCATACATTTTATATTTAAATACAATCTAAACTAACGAGTTAGAAAAAAATTCACCCCCTCACAGTTGTCAGGCACGCGTAACATATTGAAGATTACAATAAAAGTCCATGGGACCAAACTATAAAAACATGAATTTATGCTGTGAAAATGGACATTTTAACATGGGGTATATGGACATTTGCTCCTTTTGGGCCCGGTCTCTAGGATTTGAGATGTATTGCAGTTTTCACACTTTCCAGGTAGGCTTCATGTTTCAGATTAGAATGTTGCCGCTTGAGTTACATTCAAGCAATTATAAGGCATGATTTTTTTTTTTTTTAAAGGGAAAAAAATACATAAATATGTAATTTTGGTAATCAAAGATGAGTTTTAAGGGATAAATTGACTGACTACAGGGGGCCTTTACACCTTTCATTCACACCTCTGATGTCATTGTTAATATAGTGCCTATCCTTGCAAAACAAATGAGCCTAGAGACTCACCTCCATGATGCGTTTTGTGGTTTTTGGAGGTCCATAACTCAAAGCCCTGGTGCTTACAAGGGGATGCAAACAGGAACAATGGGAGCTGGAAGCATTGCCTCCGTGGCCCAAAGTTATCTCTTGCATCCCAGGTCCCAATATGTTCGAACAAACTACCAGTAACTGTCCTGCCCGTGGCAGCAAACTGTGGCTTCTGTTGTAGGCTCATCATTAAAGTGATAGCAAAGCGCTATAGGGAAACATCCAAGCCCCTGCAGCGAAGATCACTTAGATCGTGTAAAGGGGAAGAGAACAAGCAGCAAGAACCTACACAAAATGTACATAAAATGCAATTTGATCTGAATTGTTTTTCAATCACAGGACATTTTGTTCAATCCCTTTTATTGCTGTCTCTACACCTGTGTGAGGAACACAAAGGCTTTTTTCTCAGGTGTCGCTGGAAAAGGCAAACGCTAGTTCTATTTTCTGTGTGAGGCTGTGTACAAATAAACTGCACGATGATCGGCTGTCAAAACGGCAAAATCGTGCAAACTAAGCATGCGGATTTGAATTTGTTTGTGTCACAGCGCGTGCGGGGGCATTCCTGGAAACAATAGCAGGCACGGCGAAGAACAATCAGAGCCTGAGTCGCGTCTCCAGTCAAGAGATTGTTCTATTGTTTTCTATCAAGCTCGCATTGTATTCTCCAGCATGAAGACAACTTTCTTTGATTTTTTCTGTTCTTTTTTCAATATTTCAAGAAGAGTGAAGGAACTGTTTCCTGTCCTGCTCCATTAGACACGAATTGTTTCGAGAGGGAAAATTGGTTTGAAAATTGTGTTGTTTATTGTTCAAAAGAAAAACACGCATACCTGTAGAGAGAGGCCCGGGTCTCAAGATGTCCTCTGGGCGCAGGTTCGACTGGAATCTGTTATGAAATGTTCAGCCCTGGGAAACATTCGGAAAATTGATTGGTAATTGAGCAAAGCATTTTCAAGACAAATGTTCTGGTGAATGACCATACGTATAATGTGTTCGGAGGTAAGAAACCAACTGAGGCGTAACGGACAGCATTCATGGAGGTTCCCAACATAAGTAGCAACACTGTTCCTCATACTGTATGTATCTGCAAGCCATATGAGTCTCTCTCTGGGTTTGGCGAATATCTTTCAGTATTTGAAAGAAAGATAATTACGGGCACAGTTACCAGACCAAGAAGCTCAGTAGAAGGTGAGATCTGATACGCAGCATATTAGGTGTTTTTTTTCCCTAAAGAATTGTGATGAACCTTTTGTTGAACACCAGTAAAGAGGATGAGGAAACCAAGGCCATCATGTGCATTTGATAATAGATTCTGATTATATAAAAGCCACGTGTCACACTTTTGTCTCATAATTGCCTGTCTATTGTGCCATGTCTGAGTGAAATGTACTCTGTTGCACGCTCATAGTCTGTTATTGTGACCATCTCTTTTCATGTCATCATAACAGGTCACCAGACAAAAGAGAACATTATTGAGCAGAGGAAGAATGCCTGCATAGGCATGCAAAGTTTTTTTAGTCTTTACCTATAAAGTATAATAATAATTATTGTTATTAATAATAATTACAAAAGAGAGCAATAATAAGAATAATATTAATAAGAATTAATAAGAATATCAATACAAATGTCTGATACTATTTATTAGTTAGCTTTTAGTCTTTACAAATGTAATAATATAATAATAACACATTTATTATTATCATTAATACCAAATAAAAAAGAGAGCGCTTTAAGTAATAATAATAATAATTAATAATAACAATAATTATTGTTTATTGGACAATAGTTCCAACAACAACAAAAATAAAAATAATAATTTCATTATTATCTTTTTTTTGTTTTTTAGTCTGTAAAAAATAAAATAAATAATAATATGGTTTAATAATTGTTTTCATCAATATTGTTATCGATATTATCATTATTATTAATATTATACATGCCACCTGAAACAAAAAGAGCATTACAGAGTAAAAGAAAGAAAGCCTGCTTACATTATTATGAAATGTTCTACACAGATGATCATGGACATGGATGTTAATCTTTAATTTTTTTTAATTAAATCAAATTCCCATGATGAAGATAATTATCTAATACCCAATGCTGTATTCACTAATTTTTATTTATTATTTTATTTATTTATTATTACTCGTAGATGATACTGCCTATGAGTGACAGAATTATATTTATGCATTTTATGGATCCTTATTGCAATCAAATATAATCGTTCAAAGTAGGATATTCAATATTGTATCGCGAGAGACGCAAACTAATTACAGAACATCTCCTGTAAATGACTGAATCTCATAGATAGCCTGCAGTGCAGCCAAATTTTTTGCCTATTTGACTTGATCCCAAAAGTAATTACATTTCCCTCTAGATAGAGAGAAGGAGGAGAAAGAGAGAGAAAGAGAGAAAGATAGAGAGAGCTAAAGATACAGTGGGAACTGCTAAGCCACTCCTCTAACCAATATGACCTTTCATTTGAAAAATGACATCTGAAGACTCAATTACGCCGATAAGCATTATTAGCCTTGTTTGGATGGTGGATATGTTTGATAAGTTAAAACCTTCATATAGGTATTTATATATACTGAGCAATACCATTATGGAAACTACACGTTAAAGTGTCCATACAGCATCTTTCTTTCTTTTACAGTGATTTGCACATCAAATGACAAAGCTCGATTTCATGCAGGAATTAGCATAGGTATGTTTGAATAATATAAGGACTTGTTCTTTCAGTTTTTTTAACCAATCCTTCTGATTGCATAATGGCTTTGCTTGACACAAAGCTTTCCTATAAATAACATATATATATATATATATATATATTATAGCTGTCAGTTAAACACGCGTCATTACGGCGTTAACGCAAACCCATTTTAACGGCTGTTAATTTTATTCATTGTGACGATTACTGTTCTCTTTGTCTTAGCAAACTTTGTAGCTTTTTCACATACTTTTGCAATAGGACGCGGCATGTGGCCTGATTTACATTTCAGCGTCTCTGCGCGTCATCCACTGTAAAGCCGGCTCGCAAAGCTCCAAACGAGTGTGCGTGCGGTGCTGCCTGATGTTTTGTTTCCGGTCTAGCTAGATCCACTTGCGCTTTGGTCGAAGAAGCAACGAAACGTCCTCGCGCGGCGCAAGCCATTGACATGAATGGGTTTCAGAAGCGCAGCGCGAAGGATGTTCTGGCCCACACACTCGTTTCAGCTTGCGAGCCGGCCAAATAGTAACGTTATGTTTTGAGTGGATGACGAGCGCGAGACGCCGAAATGGATGCCAATGAGATTCTGAATGTAAAGTTTACTTTTAAAAAGTTGCCAAATTGTCCCATTGACAAGACCAAAGCGATCTGTATGTTTTGTCATTATGAACTGAGCTATCATCATCGCAGCACGTCCAGCCTGAAACACCACTTGATGATGGCCAAGCACACACACACACACACACACACACACAGATGATGCAAATTCTCCACCCCCTCGTCAATATCAGGACCTCGTCAGTATTTCTTTCACCCTTTTATTGATGGACAGTGTTGCATTGTGTGAGAGATTATTTAGGCTATATATGTTAGAGTGAAATTGAACACTATTCCAATGTTATTTTCAATAATAATAATTAAAAAAAAACATTTGCACTAAACAAGCCAATCCACTTTTCCATGTTGATAAGAGCATTAAAATGAGAAAAATGTAACAAAAAGAAATCAAAAGACATTAAGAATAGATAAAAATGTGTGATTAATCGCGAGTTAACTATGACATTAATGCGATTAATCGCGATTAAATATTTTAATCGTTTGACAGCACTAATATATATATATATATATATATATATATATATATATATATACATATATATATATTCTCCACACTATAGAAGTCAATGGGTCCCATCAACTGTTTTTTTTAACCCATATTCTTCAAAATCTAAATATCTTTGGAGTTCAGCAGAAGAAACAAATTCATACTGGTTTGGAGGGTAAATAAATTATGACAATTTAAATTTTTGGTGAACTATTCCTTTGCATATATGCAACATGGATTCATTCTCAAAATCTGTTCAATCTTAAATCTACACAAACACATTTAGCATCTCATGAAACACACACACCAACTCATTTGTGGTATTCAGCCGGAAATACAAAGTATATCTGTTGTTCTAACATGTTTGGACTGTCAAGAGAGCTTGTTCTCCCCAGCACCTTCCCTTCCTGGGCCTGGGCTAGTGAGTCTCCTGCTGGGGCAGAGACTGTCAGAGCTAGAGGTCTTCACATGTGTGGATGTGATTGACCTTGACAGGCTGTTTGTTCATCTTCCACCTGGGTACGACTCACCCATCCCAGGCCCCAAAGGCCTGTGAACTCTGCTTGGCTCTGACCATCTCCCTTACTGAGAAAACCTTAAACTTTAAAGTCTACAAAAAATACATGAACATTTCCACTGTTTCTGCCTAGGAAAATCTTAACTGAAAAAATTAACAACCATCTAACACCCAATCAATTCACAATAGACAAAATCAAGTACCGGCAATTTCTTGTCCGAGAAAACGTTTCACTTGCATACATTTCACAATATGGAACTTTGAGACAATCGCAACTTCCGTTTCACTGCAACTTTAACAAATTCAAATTTAGATATTTAATTATTTACAATAAATATTAACACTCATTAATGGGTTAGTTCACCAAAATAATTACTCACCCCCATGCATTACCAACCCCGTAAGACCATTGTTCGTCTTTGGAACACAAATAAAGATATTTTTTCATTAAA
This sequence comes from Hybognathus amarus, assembly GCA_030378365.1. Taxonomy (NCBI): domain Eukaryota; kingdom Metazoa; phylum Chordata; class Actinopteri; order Cypriniformes; family Leuciscidae; genus Hybognathus; species Hybognathus amarus. The sequence goes on from JAQIUQ010002170.1 coordinate 83,912, forward strand.
TTTGAGAGGTGGATCACTACTACATAGGCTCTTAAGGGGTTGAAATTCTTGACGGCCCTGAAAGTTATTGAAGAAAATGTTTAAATATTTCATTTGACTACAGTGGCTCAACTATAAGTTTATCAAATGACGAGAATACTTTTGTTGTGGAAATCTCTTGAACTCTCGTCTCAGGCCACGAATAAAGCTCGACTAAAGTTGTTATTTTTGTAGTTTTTCGCACAAAAAGTATTCTCATCGCTTGATAAACCAGTGCAGTCTCATAACTGACATCTTGGGACGTCTTTTGACCATACGTCAATATTCGCCTTTTCAGGCCCCCCCCGAAAGGGCCGGTTAAGATGACGTTCTCGGATCCTAACTCTACCCCAGACCTAAACCTACCCCAAAACCTTACCCCGTCACCTAACTGACGTTAAAGGTAAAGCGTCATTTGTATGACGATCCCAGGATAGTCATATGACCTGACGTTGTAGGGGCCACAAAAGACGTTCCAAGACGTGCAGTTATATGACTTCTTGGGATGAGACTGTGTTAGAAAAACTTTATAGTTGGCCACACTTGAGTAAAGCCACACTTGAATGAACATTTCAATTGTTTCTGAATTGTTTCTCAGTTTACTTTTATTTTATTTTTCGTATGCGAAAATTTATACTACACTTGATACTAAGAAATGAATGTTTTCTTTGGTCTATTATGAATGTCTATGTAATTACTTTGTAATTTTAAATATAATTTACCCAAACCTTGGAACTGGAGAAGCTATGTTGTCTCTTTAGCGTTTTTAAATCTCAAAGAGCAACTAGGTCACTGATCATTTATTTCTAGAGTTCACACTAGAGTAAATTGAGCCACAACCAAAATATGGGTTTAATGGAGTTTGTTTATACATCTTACCCGTGGAATCCTTGACTGCCAGCCCATTCTCATCCCGAGGCGTCATCTAACTGACGCTTTTGACCAGTGCGTCAAAATCCGACAGCTGCTAGGCACCCTTATTTTTTTTCTTTGTTTGCACAATGTGTGTCAGTACTTAAGTGTTAGTGAATAAACCGACTCCTGAAAATTTTATGGAAGAACCCTTACAATTACTTTATACATACGTCATAGTGAGCTGACGAAGGGGAATGTCTTCGGTTACATATGGTAAATGGACTGCATTTATATAGCGCTTACATAGACCAAATGGCCACCAAAACGCTTTACATTTTGCCTCACATTCACCCATTCACTCTCCGACGGCAGTGTCAGCCATGCAAGGTGCCATCTACCTCGTCAGGAGCAGCTGGGGTTAGGTGTCTTGCTCATGGACACCCTCGACAGTGGAAAAACAAGGATGCGATGCACTTTCCGTTCATTATATGCTCGCACCACAATGCACAGCAGCCAATGTGTGTTGGCTCATTTGGTTACACTTAAGTAGATAGGCTCTGAAGCGTGATCCTCATTCATGAGAATCACTTTAGACGTCAGTCTTTGTTCCCTTCCTCAGGGAACGAGGATTGCCATACATAACCGAGACGTTTTCAAACAAAAACATATTTGTGTGGACAAGGCCTTAATGTATGCTTATGTATAGATTTTCAATTTATTCACTTTTTATATAACAGCGAAAGCAAAAATTATGATATATTTTTTGTTGTAGCCCTGGACTCTCCTTTGTGTGAATAGAGTCACAGAAGCCACTAGCTCTCCTACTTGTCTCCTAAAGAACCACTCCTATTTGTCTTTTTACTAAAACTCTTGATGAAATAGGTGTCTCATGAAAGCTCACCAATTCTTGCACTTTATCAGAAATAAATTGTTCATGTAACTCAATCATTGCACAAAAAAGGTCTTAAATTGGTGGTTTCATGTGTGGCTAGTGTAACAGGGATGTCATTGCACCTGAGAACACGTGATAAAGGAGTGGCATACAGTGGTAACACGGCGCAGCTGCATTAAAGACCAGCACTAATGAGAATAAATGTTCCATAGCACATGTCAAGGTGCATTGTCTCGCCACACAGGCACATCATGTTAGCTCAGGGAACGCAAACACACAGGAGGGGACACAATGGGAGCTATGCCTTATTAGTGGTGCTTGCTAAAGGAAGCATCACTACTATTGCTCATACTAAGGTCTGGGTTTTCAGAAACTCTTAATGCCAAGTATTTAAATTGTACTACTCACTTCATGTTTATACTTGGAATAAAATGGTAACTTTTATAAATTATCAAACAAATTAATACTATCTTATATATTGTATTGAAATATATTTTAGAATATTTTAAATATTTCAGTTAAAACAATTTAGAACTTGCAAGCAAACGATTGCTGTAAATGGTTCCTCATGTGTGACTGGATATTGTTTCATATACCCCTTATATCTGTGACACCTATTACATATTAATTGTTATTCTTTCCTTTTTTACTTTTATCTTTTATAGTGTAGAAACATGTGTGTGTCAAGGCTAAATGTAGTGCATTATTGTTGCAATATGTTTATATATGATTCTACAATAAGAGTTTGGTCGAATAAGGTAGAGCTTTGGTGTGAGTGAATGTATATGTGCTGTATCATCTTTGTTTTTGTCTTAGAGACCCTAAAAATGAATGTTAAGTCTAAGAGGGGTATGCCTTAAACAATAAATTAAATTCAAATTAAATTACAAACCTAAATTTTTCATTTTTTTTTTAATTAAAAAAAGTCATATGTTATCTTCTTCAAACAATCCGACACCACAAATTACTAGAAAGGCTTAGTCTTAGGCTACTTTCTGACACATAAATTTAGCCTACCTTTGAGCAACTTAAGAGCCTTATGATATCCGGTGATTTAAAACAGGACTTGCGAATAATGGAATCCAGTCATAAAAATGGAAATTAAATTTTTTTAAATAATAATAATAATTAAACAGACAACACAGGATTTCCATAGGACTCTATGTAAAAAAAGTTTTATAAATTATTAAATGTTAGTTTTATGAATTAGGATTCAATACTCAATCTTTGATTCTTTAAAATTGTGAGTAATTGGACCATAATATGTGATCCACAAAAAATCAGGAAAATCATGGAATTTAAAATAGAACAAATCCAAAAACTCAATAGAAGCGAATGAAAAAAAAAATCACCCTGAGCTTTTGTTAAACTTGAAATAAATTGTTATTACTGTAAATTAATCAATTATTTTAGATGATTTAAGTATTTTATTTAATTTTAGAAGGTTTTAATTTATTTATTTATTTTTTACATTCTATGGTAGTAATATGTTATATAATGCTAATTGTCAGAAAAATCCCACACATGGTGAAATTGACATGTACAGGTTTTAATTACCATCTTAAAGCTGAAGCTAAGCCCTTGTCCAAATTGTTGTTTATTATTTTTATTTGGTTGTCTGTAACAAAAGTTATGGTTATCTTAAGTCAGCTGATCGCTATGATTTTCAGAAAACAAATTTTGAGAAAACAGGTTTAATGACTGTCACATCCTGCTAGCCACGACGACTGGCGCTCCCCTTTTTATTGCCTTTTTACATATCACATATTTTAGTAATCATCATAGATTGGGTATCATTGCAAAACTTAAGAACTCAAAATTCATCCTGTGAAAACCGTTTTTGAAATTGGACGATTAAAGGCGAGCAAGAGTCTTTTACAACGCAACCTCAAACTCTGTTGTTCTCTTGTGCTTCGCATCATACCACACGATAACACGCTTCAAATGGAGATAAATGGACTATAACTTGCGGTGCCGTTGTCAGTTCACCAGGACTGGACTTTATTCTGTTATGTGGTTTATTTCTGATAGGTGAACTGTCTTTGTAGTGTTAAGGAGGAAGCTGAACGGGAACATTGTGTTTCCCCTATAGTGTTTCCCTCCACTCCGCCTGATCTGCATGTTATTAAAGTGAACGCAGTCTTTTCAGCTGGTCATTATAAATCGGCTATTTTTCTGCCGTAAACTGGTGAATTTTCCCAGTTATATTCAGAGATGATGAACAAGATGTTATGGAATAAGTAATTTAATGAAAACAAATTTTGACAAAAACTGACATTCAGTCTATTTTTAGACTTTACTGAAGAGACAGCTTCCAGCTATTCCCGAACATACGCAAGATTTCTACCAAGTCGACCTAACACAATCAGTCCAGGTTGTAATATGAAATCTAACTTTTTATTTGAATAAAAACACTCAATTTAGGTCTTACCACATGGAGCACCATAAGTTACCTGAAATAAATGGATGTAAGAAAGTTTTGCAATTTTTATCGTGAATCCACCCTGAAGAAAACTTATAACCATCAGCATGCAACACACTAGCAGCAACACACCAGAGTAACAAGCTCTTGCACAACCACCACTTCCATTTTCTTCACACATCTAGTCTGCTGTTTGCAGTGTACGCGCAAACATCTCTATTTCTCCCACTGTACTATGGACTCCCTAAGGTGTAGAGAGTGTGACACAAACCTTGCTTCCAGGAGGTGTTCTGTTTTGCAATTGCTGCTGGTCTGTGTGCATGTATGTGCAGACACGGCATGCTGCAGTTTTAGGGTTATGCAGGTGTTGCAGTATCAGGTTGCTACTATTTGAGTGAATACAGCTCTCCAAGCTGAGCGTTTGACTGAGATGTAAAGAGAGATCAGATGAAGAGAGTATTTTGGATAGACAGGTCACTTAACATGCAGCCTCCTAAAACAAACACAGAGAAACACAACGGGCCTTTACCCTGCAGCAGTTGTCAGAGAGACAGAGCGGAGAAACAGTGAGAGAGGGGGAGGAGGCGCCGTTCGTCTGCTCAAGAGTTTTCAGCAGAACATCTGCCTCCGGCTTGAAACAACAGAGAGAGTGTCCGAGTGGAGAAGAGACCCAGGAAAGAGATGGGGAGAAGGAATGAGTCACAAGCTGAGAGAAGGGTCACTGAGTTTGCTGGATGAAATGGCTATTGAATAATCTATATGTTCATTAATATTTTACTGTGGTAGCAGGTGTGATCTGACTGGCTACCAGACAGCCGAGAAGAAAAGCGATGCTAAATGCAATTAAAAAAGTGAAACTTTTAGCTATTTCATCATTGTCAGTATAGTAGAAAAGGAGAAGAACATCTTGTGTTGTTGCCCTCTGAAGAAATAATGAGATTTAAATGAATCAAGAAGAATGTTATTGAATAATCGTCACTTACATGCACAAATAGAACATTTTCATATCAATAAATAGTAATATTTAACTACTTGAGAAAATGGCAAACAGGGACTTAAATATGCAACAATGTGTGAATGAGTTTTTAACTAATCCATACAGGATCAATGGTTAAATTCATACATACTTTCCACAGAACTACTTATGCCAGTCGGACCAGAGCCATACCAAAAAAGAAAATTACCCAGTACAACTGTCTATTAACATCCACACCAGCACACAATAACATTTGCATTTGTTATAATCTAACAACTTCAATCTTTCAGTAAAGATCGTAAGACTATAACACAGTCTCATCCCAAGACGTAAGTACCAGACTGGCGCTTTAACGCCGTACATCAATATCCGCCCTTTTTAGGGTACCCTGAAAACGTGGATCCCGGGCCGTCGTACAACTGACGCTTTTACCTTTGGCGTCAGTTCAGGTGGCGACAGGAGAACAGGTTTAGGTCTGGGGGTAGGGTTCAGGATTAGATAACATCATCTAAACGATGTTTAAGGGTACCCTAAAAAGGCGCATGTTGACGTACTTGTCAAAAGCTAAAACTATTTTAGATTGCTTTAGTCATCTGCAACTGCAAGAAAATGATTTATCAAAACTCAAAAGGTAAATAATTTGCTGTATATTTTCTAGATCATGAATAGTATATATTTTTACCATTCATCAAGCTTCTTGCGGTGCTCTCCGCCATCTGAAAAGGTCAAAGTTTATCTCATCTCGGCAACTCGTCCATCAAAATATTCTACGAGAGTTGCCCAGGTGGAAAGTACCACATGAGGGGTGTTTATGTGCATTTTCCACGTCAGCTTTTGGTATTTACCATAATTACCATAGCACATGAACGCACCATAGGTTCAGCCAAAAAACCATGCCACCTCACAACGCGACACTTCAAAACGGCCGCCCTTTCCCACTTTTTACCCTAGGTACCACATAATAAGAGTCCTAATATTCCAACAAAAGTTCCCCCCAACCAAAAACAAACATAAACAAATGCTCAAAGTCAAACATACAAGAAGATTAAAACAAAAAACAAAATAATAAACTTTCCAGCATGGCACCTATACAAGACGCTATACAATATATTTTAACTTAAGTGAGCAATGTGCAGGGTTTTACTATGGCAGTGTCACAATAAGGGCATGCTGGTGTTGTTGTGTCATCTGCCACTTTAAGGCTATGTTTACACAGAAACGATTCTGAAGAGAAAACGCAAAAGTGGCGTTACGTCTATCATTTTATTCTGCGTATAGACAAGTGTTTTGGATGTGAAATCCGTGCAGATGGTGACGCAAAAGTCTGTGAAATTCAATGTAGTATGCACTCCAGGCGGCTAAGAGTGCGTACTGCAACACCACCAAGACCCACGCCTGCGATTACAACCTCTCACTGTCAAGCAAACCTTTGCGTTTTCTGTTTACACGGGAGCGCAGCGGTGGTGCATTTAAAGTTTACCACTCTGGAGGGTGGTTTCACTTTTTTAATTTTTAAGCCCCAAAGACGCAGTCGCCGTGTAACAATCGATAGAATATTTTTACGTTTTCACCCGCGAGACGTTCTCGTGTAAACAGGGCCTAAATGCTGAAGCTTTGCTGTCAATTCAGTCAATGACTTTAACGTTCATCAGCTGGCTCTAAAAGCAATTCTACCGTTATCACTTTGTGCTATTATTGTTACAGTTCATGGCATGCTGAGACTTCCTATTCTCAGGAATTGTTAGAAGCTTTAATAATTAATACCCAGGTTTCGTGAGTAGTTTTGAAGATCATCCTTGCTGGTGTTCAGGGAAATCTGTTTGAAAATAACCATTATTTTGCAATTCTGCTAAGTGTCAGTTTCATGCAGTAAAACAAATGTCTAAAAACGCTAGGCGTGAGACTGTTTACCTAATGGTCAAATAAAAAACACTTGCAGATTATCGTATTAGTCATCACTATCTGACTTAATTTTCTTTTGCAAATTTTCAACATACCCAATCTGGAGTGACATAGTAATGAAGGGAACCATAATTATATTTAATACAATATAAAGGAGATGCTCAATTTACTGGCTATTAAAATAAATTACAGGTGTTTTAATGACAAGGGATTATATTATGAAACACTTGAACCTGTCAGTTATAGCATACCATCTACTCTATAAAGCTCCAGGGCAAATAAGATGAGCTTCCTGCTCACATTCCCCAATCAATATACAGTGAGTGGTTCGTGGACACCTGAGAAAAAGACGCTTGCTGATTCAGAAATTCTAGGTTTGTAACAGAGGTGAAGAGTAGTTCAAGGGCTACTTTCATGTTTGTATTACCATTTTCTCTTTCGACTGTAGGAAGCTCTGAGCTTCCCTCCTCCCACTCCCCCAAAGCTTTCTGTTCCATCTCTCCTCACACACATTCACAAAGCATATCATTACACACAATGGGGTTTTTATCACAAGCTGTCATGAAATACTGCTGGATTTGAATAGGAATTTAATTACGGCGTTCTGTGGGTTCATAGACACTCTAAAAGTCTCTCCTGTCTTTTTTACACGCACACACACACAATCACGTGTACTCACAAACAATTAAGCGGCTTAACAGCGCACACTTATTGACTAGAAATGAATAAAATACAGAGGACAGATTTATGAATAAATATTAAATGTATAATATGGATGGACCACACCAACGCTGTGCTAACTTTTGCAACTGGAGGTTCCAGCATCACAGATGAAGAAAGAGAATGAAGGCAGACGTGCAACGTCAATGCCAGAAGAAAAATCTTGTAGACGCGGGAGTCTTGCATTACGTTCTACAATAAAATTGGGTTTTTCTTTGGACCCTGCAGTTGTAGTAGCCCCAAATCCTCAAATAATCAACCAAACTCTTGAATAACTGTCACAGACAAATGATATTACTGACAGTTGCTGCATAACTCAGTCAGCTGGGAATACATTTTTTAAATTTTTCGCTGACTAGGCCGAAATTTGATGCCTTAGATTGTAAAGTACATATTTGAAAATGTTACATTTTTACAACAAATATTATCTTTTATAGGACTTGTGATATTAGATGTTAAAGATGAATGAATAGCATACTCATTAAATCTTTTATGAGTATGCTAAGCCCATGCGTCAGCACTGTAAAAAATTCCCAGCACTACACGTTCAAACCCTCATCAAGGGACAGACAATCTTAGGGTGTGGATGTTTCAAATGGCTGCTGTACGTTTATTCAGTATAAAATGTTGAGTTCTTTTCAAATGATCTGGGTCATAGAGGAGGTAAGGCCAGAGACATAAATGTTTGGCTCACAAGCATCGCCAGCAGTGTGTGGACTGATTGCGCTGCTTACGTTGCTGTGGACGTGATTAAACCTACTGTACTGACAGTTCAAGACTTATAGTCAAGACCGCCTAGACCAGAGACCAAGACACTACCAGAACAGAGGGCATCGGACCAAGACAAGACCAAGACCAAGACAGACCAAGTACGACCAAGAGCCAGACCAAAAAATAGACTCATGCTTGTTGTCGAAGCTTTAAGCAATAACTTGTAAGACTTTGTTTTTGCATTGCCTGTTGTCTATCTCTGCCATTCCAGAGTTTCCAAAATGAATCCCAGATTCTGCAACTTTTAAATACATAAATATTTTTAAAAACGAAATTATAAGCATTAAGTGCCAGGGACTGAGAGTCGGTTGTTTTGTCGCTATGGTTACACAGCAACACACACACACACCGCTCGGCTGTGCACTGTAGTCATCTGACGTTTCTATGTCAGGCCGTAACACCAAATATCTACCTGAATGAAGTTTAAAACCTATCATGTGCACTGATATGTGTTTTACTAAACAGAATACCACATCAATAACTGTACATGATATGTGTTTTTTAAATAATCAGTGATCAAAGTCGTTTGTGGCCGCTCGCGAATGCAGTGTTTTTCTCATGTGGCTCGCGGCACACTGTGTTCACGCGGACGCCTCGCTGATGCTTGCGGTTTCTTGTCACGTGGATACTGTAGTATACTGTTTGCTAAATCCCCTGACCACTATGTCGGCCTGAGGACAGCCAGACCTCGACAAGACACGAGAGGTCCGGGGCCCGAGAGACAAGACCAAAGACCAGAAGACCGTCAAGACCGTGACAGAGACCGCGACCAAGCAAAAATGGTTTCGAGACCGGTCTCAAGAGACATACATCACTACTGACAGTACAGACCTACTGGTCTGGTCTTTATCAGTGGATTGCGTTGAAAGCAGGCAGGCACACAGATATGCAGCATCGCGTTTACATTTGCGTAGCTGATTCCGGGCCTGCGCCGCAGTGATGTAAAGCATGATGGACTCGGGTGTCAGGGCTTATAACTGGTTTATGTACTTGGTTAAATAGAAACACATGTAAGGGATGATAGTGTTTATGATTTCAGTCTGCAGTGTATCTTGCGCAGTCGCGCGTGAATGAGGGCAACAAACTTGAATATCAAGGACTCCTCGAAAGAGTCTGTGTGCAGAGCAGCAGAAGGCCACCTTGCAGTTAATAAGTCTAGTCTAAAGAGTGGTGAGCTCCGACAGCAGGTGGCGGCGTTAAAGGTAGCACAAATGTAAGTGCATCTAAAAATAAAATTGCTTTATCTGTGCAAACCTGTTTTGAAAATGGCCGATATCAGATAACCATAAAAATGCTTAATATCGACGCAATCATCGGCTAGGCGATAATCGGTCGACTCCTAATATTAACCAGCAGGGCGCGCACAACGCACAGATTGGTATTAATTACCAGTGAGCCGTTAGTGAACGGGAAACCAAAAATAAATATGCAGTCAATTTTAAAACAACACGTCAACTGAAAAAATTGCCGTGGACTAATTTGCATGTAGTTGATTACGTCGACTAATCGTAGCAGCACTAATGCATACCATCTATAGCAACATTTTAGGTTAGTAGTTAGTGTCCAGAAATGAAAATCATCAATTAATCACCCTCATGGTTATTCAATTTTCTGCTTTCTGCATTTGCTTTTTTTTTTTTTTTTTTTTACACAAATATCAGCATCAAATAAAAATGTTTCCCTAAAAAAATTGGATGGGAAAAATGCCAGAATTCTGCTGATACTGTATATTCACCACACATACACGGCCTGCCACATTTTGCAAATCAATGACACATGAATTACTTGCATTTCTAGAATAATTTTAATATTTGTGTTTACATATTTAAATAGCGATGGTTTCGGGCCTATGCTTAAAATCCCTAAGTTTCTTAGCTTCTTTCTCTCCTCCCTTCCTTCTCCTGACTGCATTTCATAGACAAAATATCCTCTATAGCAGCTGTCAAAGTGGTTAGCCAGTGGCTTGAATCTTTATCTGCAGTTTGAGCGTCTGAATATATGTGTGTGTATATATATATATATATATATATATATATATATATATATAAATAACTGCCCTACAGGTTCGACATCTTTTCTTTTTCCACACTGTGCAGGAGGAAGAAACATAAAGCTTCTCTCACGTTAAACGAGCACATTTAGAAGGTTATTCGGCTTTCTCCACTGCGGCCAGAGGAACTCACAGAGATAACGGAGAACAAACACACACGAAGACACACTCAAAAGTGGTGTTTTTAATTAGTCAACTCACTCTAATGAATGTTAGGAAGGATGGGGGGTGTGTATAAGATGAGAATGGCCCACAATGACTTTTAGTAGACAAATCATTATTGAACCATTTTCCTCCTCTTGCATGAGCATTAGCATGGCCACACACATTTTCAAAGCACACAAACATTAACAAAAATTACTCATAAATGCATTACACTAATAAGCGGTGGCAGAGGAACATTTAGTAGAATTTTAAAAGTCACATCCAAATAAAGCCATTAGAAATTACCAGTAAATGAGCTATTCGCCATGAATAATGAATTCCGTTACAAACTGAATCACTCAGGGCACGTTCGATTACTCATTCAGACAGAATAAACCGCCGATGCCGCATAAAACACTTTAGTCAGCCTCCAGTTTATGCCGTCGGCAGGCAGATAAGATTTAAGTTTTCAGAACTTGCTATTGTGCGTTTACACACTTGTGCGCTAATAGAAGCTCTCCGTCTTCATACAGCGACTTGCTTTTTCTACAAACCCCGTCTTGGAACTGCTAAAAGAGTTGTACAGAATTACACTTTATTGGTCAGCGAGTGCCCACAGTGAGCTCGCAGACAGCTTTTTATTTGCACTTCAATTTGTCGTTATTTCCGCTAACTGCACCGCAGTGCTTGGGTGTTGTACAATAACGCCCATATGGACAGCACAATGTTACCAAAACCAGTGAACTGCCACCAGTGGACAAGTTTAACCTGTACACAGAATAATTAATGAAATTATTACAGAGTCAATCGAATATCTTGCATTTTTATCAAGAATTTTTCTAATTACTTGAAACAAACATGTTTTGACTTGAATGGGTCCAAGGCGAACTCTACTGTGAAAATAGGCTTTTTTGTTCAAACAGTTGATTAAAAACATAAAAGCGCTGCAAATCAGTGTTGTTATTGTTAACTTGTTTGTTAATGGGGAGAGAAGTTGAAAGAAAAACCTTAAATGAAAATCAGAAATGTTGCATTGACAACCAGTTATTATAAAATAAGTTGAAGTTGAAGTACTACAAAAAATCACAAAATCACATAGAAATACTAAAACTTTGAGTGTTAAAAAATGGGGCGTTGATACCAAGAAAAATGTCATGTATACACCACAAGAACAACGGAGCTAATGTCATTGCAGCAGTGCGGCAACTGACATTGGCCATGGCTTAATTGTTTTGGGCACAATTTGAATGTAGCCATAAACAATTCCCTTCAGAAGGAGAAGGCCAGTACTAACCAAGCATTTGGTGTATGCCGGGCCATTAATGAGCTTTCTCAGAAGAGTTGGCACAAAGAACATGCCCTTTCACTCTCTCGTAACATGTATAACCATTATATTTTTAATATCATTATTATTTTTATATTATTTTGGGAACACAGGTTTCATTAGTAAACATTAGTTAACTTCATTAGTTGCATGAACTAATAATGAACTTGATTGTTTAATGAATAATGAACTAGGCTATGTTAATTTCAACATTTACTATGCTTGATTATTAAACTCAAAAGTTGTAGTATTTGTTAACATTAGAAATGCTCTGTGAAGATGAATAGATAGGCCAAATGTCAGGCTATTTCTCATGGTTAGTTCATTACATTAATTCATGTTAACAAATTAAACCTTATTGTAAAGTGTTAACATTATTTTATATATTGTATTGTATTATGCTGTTTTTATCCATCCCTTTAATATATATTTTTTATATTATAATAATTTTTTTCTAACACCTTTATTTTAATATAGTTTAAAATACAGGCCTTTGGTTACCTTTTATATACATTTACTACTACCATTTAAGGTTAAGCTATAGGCTACAGATTAGAATTGCAGAACACAAATGCAGCTATTTTAAAATAGTAATCTTTCTTAAAAGAAAAAAATATAATATATAAAATATATATATAAAACAGACACTTTAAATAGTAATGTTATTTGTGTTGTTTATTAATTAATTGTAGGACTGTCCAAAAGATTGAATTGACAAATGATTCTGAAGCAGACTCCAGCAATACCAACGGTTCTTTGCGGATAACAAAAGCCGACATGCAGCTTCCCCAAACTTGCATGTGGCACAGGTGTTTCTCAGTCTAGTACTGTGAACAAAGGACTGAAGCCTGTAGCAGACTTGACCAATGTTTTGTCAGGATTGGACTTATGTTACTGTTTCATCTGTCACCCCAGTACTACAACACACATCATGTGTTACAACGGAAAATGACAATAACACAATTGGGTAAAAAAATTAGAGACTGGAAACTTGGAGGAATTCAGGACGCCAAATATAACAAGCCCAAAAACTTCTCAGAATCAGCACTCTCCTTAATCCATGCTACAGAGGGTGGATTTAATTTGAATGAATTGGAGCAAACCAAGACTGATGTGCTTGATGCCATTACAAATGCCATTCGTCACGCAAGCCCGGTAAATCAGCAAACATTGGAAGAACAACACGTAAACACCAGCGCTCAGAGGTGCCTTTGAAAGAAAAAAGGAGTGATCCCATGGAAAAACAGAAAACACCAACGAGTGCGTGTTCGGGTAGCAACTGAGCTTGTGGCCTATCTTCTGGGGGAAGTAATTGACTGAGAGGAGGCCCCACTTGCGCAGTGGGAAAATGACGAATGCCGATCCTGCTAGCATGTCTATTATAACACGAAATAGCTGTGTTTTGTGAAAACCCCATTCCGTAATGCTTTAAACCCGGAGAAGGTGAATATGCTCGTTTTCCTGTCTAGAAACCTCCATTAAATTGTTGCGTTAGTTAATATTTTATATTATATGCATATATCCAGAAGTTAAATTAAATGGCGTGGTGATGGATCGTATTTATTTTCAAGAAGAAGAACTAGCCTAATGTGTCTATAAAAATGAAATTCTATTTGTTTTAATTTTGAATGATGATTCGGTTTTCATGATTTTAATGATGATTTTTAAAAATGCATTTATGATTTGCATACACAACTGTTAAAACAAGCACAGTTATGGAGGTTTACAGGTTAAGGTGATTTTAAGGTTATTTTGGTCTACCCATAGTTTGATTTTAAAATTGCTCTTGATAAAAACAATTTGTCTAAATGATTGGATATCGTTCGCATTGTATCCTGAATAAAAATTTTTTTTCAAAGGTTTCGCTCTCTCATTTTATTTTTAGCAGTAGTAATTTAGATGTTTTCCAGGTTTCCAAGTTTAATATTTGTATTATTAATATTCTATTTAATATATTTTAATAGCCGATAATATTTTTAGAGCTGATTTAAACTTTTAGCCATCTATGTCTCATTAATTTTTTGTAACGTGCTTTACTCTCTGCGTATGCATAATGAAAACAGACACAACCATGTCTTATTCATATTAAATTACCTTCAATGTTTTGCTTTAACACATAGGCTACTGTAGCTATGCATCAAAAGCACTAAAAAGGTAAGTGTATGTAACTAAGCTATTTATAATCTATATGGCAACGCATTATCGTCCAGAAACACTGACTGTTATCGATATACGCAATATACAAGACATCGCCGATAGACAATATTATACCTAATTCGCAACGCAGAAAACAGCGTCTTCTCGACATGTCAACAACACAAACCAAACTCTGCCAGGCCTCAGCTTACAACTACAGTGTTTGAGGGCGTCAAACTAGAATGTTTTCCCGGGCAACCAAATGAAGAACATAGGCTGGCTTTATGCAACTTTTCGGTCTCTCTCTTAAATCTAACATGGAAGTGCCTTAACCTGCAATTCGTGGACTGGCCGTTTGCGACAAGTTTCAGAAAAGAGTAAATCCCATATACCCTCCATGTAGCCTGGATCACGCCAGACCACGTACATTGAGAATGATCGATGGTTCTGGAAACCAGATGTTCATTTTCTCGTATTTGAGGCGTGGTTTACGAATGCCCAGAGCCGTATTATTGGGTGCTACGAATGTCTATCAAATGTGCCTGTGCGCCTATCAAATGCGCCTGTGCTCCCTCCCCGTTCTGTGATTGGTTCCCTATTTCAGGGGAAAATTTGGTTCATGATATCCAGACTGCCAAGCAGCACGAATAAAATTGCGGCAAGGCAGAATGGGGAAACCCAGGCTACCCTCCATGTTAAAATGCCCAACTTTACAAAAAAAACTGCGCGGGGTGATTTTTTTATAACTCATCCATTTATATTAAGCCTTTAAGTTCTGCATAATTAAGGGCGTGGCTACTTGAGTGAATGGTGGATTGCCACTGTTAACTCTACAAATCGTTTGTCTGTTGTCTGTAAGTTGTCACAACACCCTTTTTGTTTATCCGGGAGTGACGCGGCTGCACTACCAAGGCTCGGTTGGGCTTCAAAATTACTCTTCATGAAACCTACGGGTGATGTCACATGTTTTTTTATAGTCATTGGCTGCTACATTGAAGTATGCAACAGGAACTGAGGCAAGAATTTGCTGAGGTCTTGGCACTTCAGAATCAATTCATTCTTTTGCATGAAAGGTAATATTTGAAAAAGCATAATGGGGCACTTAAATAAAATCTTTTACCTATTTTAATACCGAAGTCTGATTTAAACACATTTTTCAAATTTCTCAGGTATTCACAATGAGCACTCCATGACATGTCTTTTTGAAATGGTCTTCTATAAGGCCTAAAATTATTTTTTTTCCGTCATATACTTTTCTTTCAGGTTCAAATGAAACCCACAATTTTATACAAAGCTGCTACGCCGCTATCATATATCACGCATACCTGATCTTCCTCAGTTCATGAAATCACCACATATTTTACAAGCGGATCACTGCGGTGGTGTTTTACAGGCCCTGTGTCCTCCAGCCTCTGCTCTGAATCTATCAGAGGTGATAGATCTCAGTCCTTCGGAGTCTAGTTTGTGGTAATGACCGAACTGGAGTTTAAATATATACAGGATGAAGTCTAAATGTACAGGGGATCTCTTGACCTTTGATTTACATAGTGAGTAAGAGATTAATTTAGAATAAAAAGTTCAGATTCATCGTAATCTCACTAGACACAGAAAGTTTTTTTCTTTCTTATAGAGTAACAAAAAACAAACTAGCAGTGGTGGACTGGGACTAAGCTCAAAATCAACTGATATATTCCATTCATATTCTACACTTTCATATGCTATCATAATGTGACAGAATTTAACTGAACGTTTCTTTAAATACTATTGCCCTCAACTGCGTTCACTCCCCATGAACATTCATCATACTGAAGATATTAAGTTTCAGCAATTATCAACTGTTTGGATATTTGCTAAATCGATTCTTACGCTCCACATCACATATGTTTCAGTGAATGAACACCATAAACAAATTTCCTTAAAACAAACCATATAGCTATTTATGCTAAATTGCCGTTTTCTAAGGTTACTTCTTAGCATCTTTTGGCCATTTCGTAAATGACTGCTCTTTGGTGCTCAGTGAGCCGAAATGTTAAGTGACTGGAAATCAGCTTTGCGGCGACTGTGAGCGTTCTTGTGGAGAAAGGCTAAGTTACTTAACTCTCCCAATGCGAACAATAGATCAACAGACTCAAATGCTCTTAGAGGCCTCAGTTGAGTAAACAAAACAGAGTGACCTTAACATAAATGCCATTTAGACTTCTGTCATCTCATATGGCGGCATAATGAGGACGTGTCAGCCGTCCTTTGAGTAAATAGACTGTAAATGGGCATAAATCTGTGCAGCTAGTGAGTCCACCAGAGTATTCATCTAATACATTACTGCAAGTGCAATCTAAACCAATGAAATCAGGGGGTGGGGAAATAAATAAATCATGATAAAACAAAATATATTTCAGAAAAAAGTTGCAAAAGTGATCAAATATAATTGAATTGTGTGTATTTAGATCAATACATTCTAACTATGTAATTAGAAAGACCATTTCCATGGCCATCATACCAGTATTTCAATGTATTTCACGAAAAATAATGGGTTTCGAATAGGTAACCTTCCCACAAAATCCTTTCTGTGGACCAAATTCTTAAAACTATGGGCAAAAAAGAAATTCTAAAAGGCCTGTGTCAGTTGGCCAGATGTTTCTGAAATGGAGTGTTTTAACACTGGCTGTGATTTCCAAGTACGTAAATAAGACTTGCTAACAGCCCCTGTCTGTGTGTCTCTCTTCAGTTACTCTCATAGAGACGAGGGCTCAGGTCGGCAAGAGAGCCCAAGGTTGAGGGGGTTTCTGCTGATTGTCGAGGACATTTCTCCTGGTCTCAAGCCTCCTCTGGCCAGGATAAAGCACCGGGATATATGCGGCGAGCCGATGTATACGACGGCAGTGAACCACCTCATCTGAATCCGCTGGGGCCTCTTGTCTTACAAGGACACAGCCTGGATATTCCCACCTGGCGTAAACACTATTGGACAGGCGTGGAATTGAAGAGCACTCTCTTTCCCTACACTCACTCAAATCAGCAGAAGAGGCGCACAGCATTCATTCACTCGGCCCAAATGTTCTCTTGCTATTTCTTTCTTTCTCTATCACACTTTTCCTCCCTCATTCACTCTCCCCCGAGATGAAGGACGAATCCCTGAGTGGAAGAGGAGAGAGAGAGAGAGAGAGAGAGAGAGAGAGAGAGAGGGAGCCTGTTGAAAGTTCTCATGGTGAGCCTGCCTAAAGCTGCTCTCTATAGCATAGATCAATATTTGACCTTCCACAGTATTATCATTCTTCTCTCCCTTTTTTCCCCCTTATTCCCCCGTTGGAGCCTGAAATTACATTTCTCTGCTAAAGGCCGCCATGCACAGTAGCTTCTCAAAATGGCCCTGCCAACTACAGAGAGAAAGAAAGAGACACCGGACGGGCTTCAGAATGAGAGCGCCAGCCGGCCTCCGAGGAACCTGGGGAATAGAACAGTCTGTCACAGACTCATCGCTGATGCAATAGAGTACAGCTCGAGTCAGCCTGGGATAATAGTTCCTGCTCATGCCTAGACACTATTCAGGTCTCAAATGATAGTTAAAAAAAAAAAGTCAATGCCTCATAATGTGACTGTTTTACTTTTTGTATTACATGGTACTGATAGATTTAGCAATTACATGGTGCAGCAACTATTACAATTTTGTCCTACCAATTTATAAATAATAATTTAATAATAAACTAATAGTAAAAACATAAAAATAATATAGTACCAATATTTGGAGAAATCCTGGGAAAATGCCATCCAAAACATTCTACAGGTTCTAGACAGAGACAGTAAGTAAGAAGGAACATGCTTTCATGCTTTCCCCTCATTACTTGGATTAATCTGGCAAATTAATTTTGTGTTGACATTGAAGAACGTGTTGCAATTTTCCTTTGATTAAAAGCTGCAGAGTTTTGTTTTTTTTTTTTTATAATCGCCTTTTATGTTTGGAATAAATTTATTTTACCAAAAAAAAAAGATAATAAAATAAAATATGAAGCGAAAATAAAAGAAAGCGCCTCTGATGATTACAGAAATAAATTAAAGTGAAATCATTTGAACAAAGGAAACATGATAAAATCCACTGATGTGAAAGAGTTTGTGTGTGCACGTCTGTTTGATAATAAAATATTAAATTCCTCAGGGATTTAGATCATGCTGGGTTTAATTCTGTTGGAATAGTAATCAAAAGAAACATGAATTAAAATAAGAAGATGAGAAAAAAAATAAAAAATGGCTTTTTGGGTGAATACAACATGAATCAAATAGAACTAAATTACTGTACATTCTTATTTAAATTCCTGCTTAACCTCCGAGTTCTCATTCACCAGAAGACGACCGAAGTCCAGCGACAACCACTCAAACCCATTAAAAAATACAAATTACATGCTTCTCAAATCTCAGTGTGATTTAATTCAGTTTATTTAGATGACGCCCCTCTGGGCTTTACTAAAACAGCAGGTACCGAAGGACAGCTTACAAGTGTAACCAGAAACAACCTGAAGTACACCATTCTGAATATTATTACAATAACACGACTCAAATGTAAATGTAATACCGTCAGCTATAAATGGCTTTTTGTTGTTAGATAAAATAATTCACTCCGCAGAAGGTCTACACTTGAAACGAACAAAGCATTTCACTTTTTTTCTATGCATGCATCCAAGTATCAATCTATCTAAAAGGGACACATCTGTCATAACAAAACACAAAATGGAGGCCATTTGTTTGAAAATGTGCGTGTATGTATTATGCATCTATAGTTACCCCCATTTCCATTGAAATCAAAAGCTGTCAGAAGTTTACTCATCCCCCTGTTTTGACTCCATTCAATCAAGTGTGAGTATAATTACCCAACTGCCGTATGCTAATCTATGGGGACCCAAATATTGCGGTTTGACAAATCCTTCATTTGTATTCACATGCCACACAAAGCATCAATCGTGCTTTGCGTACAGGCGGCCCCCCTGGAACTTACCCCCACCCCCAATTCCCTGGAAAACAGAGCTGCGGAGCAAGCGCCGCCTGATTGAGAACTGGGATGCATGCTGGGATCTGTTTGTGTCATTAATATCTTCCCATCCAGATGGCTCTTTCTAGGTATTTGAATTCATAAAAAGCGCTAAGGCTGGGTCGGGTCCTGCCCTGGAAGAGTTTGGCAACGCGGGCTGTGAGCGGGAACAGAAACTGGGAATAAACAGAGTGTGCATTCCAAAGTTGGCCACCCGCTGGGGCTAATAAACGGCCCTCTTTTTTGGTCACCCAGCCTCGGAGAGGAAACAGAGGCTGTAATTGCCATGGTGATGTGCTGAATCCGCAGACACAGGTCAAGCGCATCGTTCGCGGTGCGTCATGTTCTAAATGGGGACATTTTTTTGCTCATCACCGACGTTCATTACGCACACCATTGATTTGTGCAAAGTGTGTCTCTGTCATGTGTGGGTGTTTCTTTTTTAACAAGTTTCTGCAAGAAACAGCAAAAAAAAAAACCTGAGCATGTGACTAATATGTATATAAATATATATCAAAAAAGCCTTGTGGTGCCTCTGTTATGTTTTGGACCTGAAACAAATGACAGTGGTGTGTTGATAGATGGATGAGAAAGGTGAAAAGCCTGTCAGGCCGAGAGTGTTCCATCACACGGTCACCGCAGCTCTCGTCTTTTGTCTGTGTGTAATTATGACGGCCGCTGCAATCTCCTCACAAAAGGGTGAGTGGAGAGAGGGCAGTGTTTCTGTCAGTTTGTCTCCTCCCCTTTAAATACAGACTGCACAGCTGCCTCAATGAAAGAATGGATCTCCCCGCCAGCGCTCTCTGTGACACCACTCTCAAACTCAGCTCATCTATCTGTCTGTCTCTGTCTGTCTATCTGTCGGTCTTAAAAACTGTCTGTCTGTCTGTCTGTCTGTCTATGTATCCACTCATCTATTTGTCTGACCATCTATCTGTTGGACCATCCATCTATCTATCTATCTATTGGGGTGTAACGGTTCACAAAATTCATGGTTCGGTTCGAATACGATACACTTGTGTCACGGTTGTTTCCGATACAGCAAAAAGATATAAAATGCCAGACAAATTTCCTTGATTTAATTTCTTTAATTATATTTGTATTAAAACTAACATCATAAATTATGATTTTTTTTTTTTACTTTGAGCAATGATGGAGCTATACTTGACTTTTCTTATGAGCTTATAAAACAAAACAGCTCCTAGGACAAAATGTAATATGTAATATTGTAAAAGTTATAAACAAAGGATTATTTTAGTTCAGATTAACATTTGAGGGCAGCAATTGTATTCATAATGTCAAAATAAAACCGACGTGATGTTACCTGAAAGCATTATAGCCTACTAAAATTAAAAGTATTTTAATTTTAGCTATGAGAAGGTGTTCCATCATATCTATGGTCCTGGAGTAAATGTGCAGAAAGCATGTCTGAAAGCAGCTAGCCTCGGAGAACGTTTTTTCTCCAAAAAAAAAAACGACAGTGCGCCTAGCCTATATGGATCAATATAGTTAACAACGTTACGCGTTATTAAACTCACCCGCGAATTTGTGCTCGTGTCCAGTTTTAGGTTTTGTGATATAAATACCCTCGTTTGAGGTTCTTTTCCCACATCATTTATTGACATCTCCATCATGTCGCTGGGCTACCTCACAATCCCGCAGGTTTTATTTTTGGCCGCCCATTCCCGCCGCGCAGCAAAGTTCAAACCGCCCGCTCCCGCGAGATTTGCGTGGGTCCGCGAACCCAGCGGGACTCGATGCCAATGCAGCTCTCTAATACGAATTGGTCAATTTATAAAATATGTACGTTTTTAGCAAAATCACGAGTGTGACGTCACCTGACAAAGACCGATTGAGAAGAGTATGACATCATTCGAAACTGTAAAGCAGGGTGCCCAATCCTGCTCCTGCCGATCGAATGTCCTGCACAGTTAATCTCCAACCCTTAATCAAACACACCTGAAGCAACCAATTAAAGTCTTCAGGATCACTTGAAAATTAAAGGCAGGTGTGTTTGATTAAGGTTGGAGATGAACTGCAGGACAGTCGATCTGCGGAAGCAGGATTAGGCACCCCTGCTTTACAGTTTCGAATGATGTCATCTCTTCTCAATCGAGTCTTTGTCAGGTGACGATCACTGCATGATACACAAAGTGCATTATGGGCGTACGCCGCCATTTGTAAGGTATCGAATGCTGGGGTATTCTGTTGGAGAATTGTTCTTTTTATTCTTTTTTTCAAAATAAATTATCCTTAACATGACACTATCATCGTCATCATCAATACAGCTAACCTATCTTTGCTGTTACTAACTTTACAGGATTTATTTACATTCCTACCGAAGGATACAGTAACTTGGTGAAATGTCCGCGGATTTAAGAGATGTATAGTTTTTAAATTATTTTTCTCAACTTTGTCGCGTCGCTGGACATACCACCAGTCGCTGTCGCGCGTGTCGCCGAAGTCGCCCGCTCACCATTGATAATGAATGGTGTCGCTTGGTCGCGTGTCAGTGTGAACGGGGCTTTACTCCAGTCAGCTGAGCTCATATATGGATCTATGTTCTGAATTGGTGACAATTTCTCCAAAAAACGGTTACCTGCCATATTTATCGAGTTTATTGCGGTACACCATTTTCTCAGTTTTCTTGTGCCTCTGCAGTTTTGCGAGTTATTTACTTATTATCTCTACTCTTGTAATCTCTTCAATGCTCACAGTCAATAGTGATACCTCAGAAATAGGCGTCGGCAGTGACGTCAAACACAACAAATCCACGTGTCAGACAAAGACTGATACCATAAATGATGGAGAATTTAAGTTGTTTCTGCTATTATAATGTGACAAAATAATTTGGCATTTTGTCCATTTGAGTCGTGGCTCGTGGAAGTCTCACTACTACAGTCCAATGATGAAATATGCGTGTCCTGGAAATGGAAAGACTAAGGGTGCTGCTTCCGCCATTGTCACTGCATGTAAATAAACTCCCATGGGCAAAAAAATTTACATCGTAGGCTGCGCAAAACACTTTAATCAAACCTATAAAATCTATCTATCTGTCTGTACACTCATCCTCTCTTTTTCTACTTTCTTCCTTTTTGTTTGTTTGTTTCTTAATTCCTCACTCTCTCTCTCTGTTCTCCCACCAGTGGAGATTTGGAGGACGGAGGGTACAACAGCAAACATGGAGATTCAGTAGTAGCTAATAATCCTCTTTTTTCCACACATACTCTCATATTTCTAAATTAAAGAGGAGTGCAGGGGGGCTTATAAAACATAAAAGGCCGCTCCATCTGAGCAGCCGCGCCCTCCGCCCACCCGGGGGGCTGCAGTGCACCATGGGATTTGCGGAGAGTAAACCGAAGCCATACATCATTGAACGGCAGGGCCACGGGAGATAAGTGTGGGCCAATAATTCTGAGGTTAAACAATGTAATTTGGATCTTGTACATGCAATTTATTTCAGACGTCAGAGGTAGTTCAGATTTTCTGTTTTTCTTTATAATTTAAAGGCAAATGAAAGCTAGTGGAAAATGGGGGAAACAAATAAGATGTTTATTGCTTTAGCATCCTGATTAGCTAAACTTCGAATGATTTACAGAAGGCGGCTGTGTGTGCGTTTATGTACTTTGTGTCCTTAACCATGTAATTATTTGAATCCTTTTCTATTACAATCACAAAGCAACTGATCAGACCCTATTATCATAGATGTTCAAACCTCATTTAACATGCATCATTAATGAACAGTTTGAACCATGCAATTCTTTCTTCAGGGTGCTGTCCACATTCACCAACACTGAAACAAACCAAGTTTTCTGCTTTAAGATGCCTGCCCGTAAATGACACAGCACACCGATATTTAAAACCACAATTAATTTTGTACTTTATTTTCATGTGGGTCCCGTCTTGTAAGGTGTCAGGGTGGTGGTTCGGAAACGGGGAGGAAATCTCCCACAGTTTAGAGGATTAACGGCTACAAAGTGCCCGCCAGAAATAAAAGAAGGCCAGCCGGTGGAGTGATACAAGTGAATTAAAAGATTAAGGTGGTTTATAAAGACTGATTACAAAGCCATAGGGGTTTCTGAATGGGAAGACAAACCTTGCGATGGGATAATTCCCTTGTTCTTTCTCCTCATGGATGAGCTATTATTTCACATTGCACTCTCTACTTTAAATCGATTAGTAATGGACACCCAGATCAAGATTTTGGTTTATAACAGGGTCGAGAGTGAATGAGACCTAAAAAGCAGAAAGATTAGAGGAAAAGAGACAGACTTGAAAAAGAAAGCATGATAACACTGTTTACACAAAAAAATATATGAATGAAAGAAAATCATTTTCAATCAGGAACGTGTTTTGTCCAACCTTGCAAGAAAAGAGACTTTAAAAGTAAAACAAAAGGAACAGGCCACATCATAAGTTTAGTACAGAACAGATCAGTCTTTATAAATAAACTTGCAATATCGGTGATAAAGTCTCAGCCTCAGACGGAACACCTACAGACCGCCTACAGCCCTTTCACTGACTGTCTGATGCATATTGCACAATAAACTGGTAAGCACTTCTGAAAATTGAGAGCTTCAATCAAAAAAGCAACTTCCTGGAGACTAGGGACTACACATACAGTAAAAGCATTAAAGCTACACTGTGTAACTCTTTTAGTTTATTCTTAGCTCAAAACACTTATTTCTTTCAAAAATATATGTGCTCATTAATATATATTTACTTCGATTCAAGTAATAAAGCATTCTCGTGAGTGTATAATATGCCATTGAAAATACATACGGGTAAGGGGTTCTAATGTAAGTCGCCATGTTGCCCCTCCATCTTGAAAGTACATTAGCCAAAGAGGACTGTTAATTCAAGCTTTGCCTTTCACGTTTTACGTTTGAGTTAACACTCATGGATGAGGTCGAACCAGAAGCCATGTTAATCTTGGACTACATTGGCCACCGATAAGAGTTAAAATGAAATCGGAATTGAGAGGAACAGAAAATAATACTCACTGGATGAAATCACACAGTGTAGCTTTAATACTGCAAAATAGTATTACAATTTTAAATAACCATTTTCTATTTTAATTTTTTTTTAACTGTAATTTATTCCTGTAATGGCAAAGCTGAAATTTTAGCAGCCATGATTCCAGTCTTTAGTGTCACAAGATCCTTCGGAAATAATTTTAACATGCTCATTTGGTGCTCAATAAACAATTATTCTTGTTATTATCAATATTAAAAACAGTTTTGATGCTTAATAAAAAAATAAACAACTCGGTCTTCCGAGCTTTGCCATAGTGCATTCTCAGAAGATATTCAGACGGTGAGAGCGACCATGGCTTTCACTCAGGTAAACAAGCGCAGTTGTCAGTCATCTACATCACTCACCGGATCAAATAAGGCTTTGAGCGGAACATCGCTTTCAGTAAGGCTGACAGAAAACAGCGCGCAAGTTCCAGTCTTCTTGCGGCTTGATGTTTAAACTGACAGGACTTGCGCTCACAATGTATGCGCTAGTGCAAAAACAAACATCCCCGCCCCACACTCACATCTACACACGCAACATGACATCATGACTTTTGCGTAAACATACACGCCACTTTCAAGTCAAGTGGCGTGTTATCTATATGCATTTTGAGATATCCGCGTGTATGCGTGTACTGTATGTCTATACCGCTAAATGTCCGAGTGATTCCGCTTGTATGTATACGCCGCTAAATGTCAGAGCGAAACTAAGCAAAATGTAGATCTACATCTGGGGAGCGATTTTTTTTTCTAGGATGGTAGGGGAAGACTCATAAATGGTATTAACCCCAGTGACGGGAAGGTTTAGGGACGGGGTTGGGGTAGGTCATATATTTTATACAGTAATGTAACGTTAAGTCAACAGTGTTCATAAACACACTGAAAAGCTATTATGCGTGTTGAAAGCACAGCAAAAATGGAAATACGAATTGGCGTGTCATACATACGCCATTTCATGAGATCAGTCTGACACACACGTCAAATATACAGCAATGTTTCTCGGCCTGTTCACATTGGCCGATATATATATATATATATCCGCTATGGAGTAAACCTTGACGTCATAGTCCAGCTCAGTTGAGTTCTTGTATACGCCTTATTCATGGCAGCGCCATCTTTGATTTTTAGTGAGAATGAAAGCGAGGCTGTGAGGGATAGACATGCATCTCTTCAATGGGCTGTAATGTTATTTAATGTGTTTTCGGATTGTTCTGCTCATGAAACACAGGAAAATATCTTCTAAGAAATGTCAGTTGACAAAAAACTCCCGACAATGTAAGCTGTGGAATATTGTAAGTCATCTAGGAGCTTTATTCAGCTTTTTACAGCGGATGCCATTGGAAACACGATAAGTCTATCCCTCACAGCCTCACTTTCATACCTGTCATGGCGCTACTCTGAATAAGGTCTGTAATATGGTGTGTTCACGTGCTATGGAAAATATATTTTCCACTTGTGAACTGGTATTTACCAGTGTGTTGAGTTCAAGTGCTTTTGTTGTCATAATGTGGTAAAAAGATGAAGAAAAAAAACACCTTTAGAAAACCTATACAAAAGCATTTGTTTAAAATATAAATCTTTTGCAAAATTATAGATTGCTTCAATCGCTGTCACTTTTGATCGATTTAATACATTCTTGCTGAATAATAATACAAAAAATCTTTATTAAAAAAATTCTTACTGACAGTTATGAACATTTGTGCATGACTATGGCTATTAACAAAACCAATACAGAAACATGACTTGACTTGAGTAACTACTTCAAGGGTAATGTTAGTCAAGGTTTCTTGCACCAGAACAGCCTGAATCTACTATTGCAAGAACCCTTTCTGCTCTTGTTGACCTTTAATTAAGTTTTGCTACTATTCCTTTAAAACCTCTACATGTAAATGACCTGGGTTATGATTGTATTCCATCACTGCCGGCCAAATTGATGAATATTGATTAGGCGTTGATATGTAAACGTGGGTGGTCAAATGTCAATGTTCTCCTGGCCGTTTTTACATCCTAGTTTAAAGAAAAGGCCGTGGGCAAATTGAGGAGAGTGTATTGCTATGTGCACATAAGAGCATCTCCACAGAGCACACACTCTTTTAGAACAAATCAAATCCTGTTTCCATGATATGTCCTAAAAATGGGCCAGAAAATATAAAGGTTTAAAAAAAAAAACGATGTAAAGAAAAAAGAAATAGAACAGACTTTAGTGACACCATTGCAAGTGAGGAGAGAGGCAGGAGTGAGAAAGGAATAAATAAGAAAATGAAAATGAGAGAAGATAGGAGGAGAAGATAGAAAATGCTGGCTGCTGCAAAGTCTTCAGACAAAAGCGTGAAGCGAGGAAGAGTTCCTCAAGCCCTTCTTCGTTCCAGCGAGAGCCAGTAAGCACTTTTTTCTGAGCTGAAAAGCTCACTGGAACACCACCCATCAGCACTTTTCCACCACAGGAATAGTAGATCCAGGTAAAGAGTGACAAGTGTAGAGGATTTCTCCAGCGACGGTCTCTCTCATTCCTTTCCTTCCTCTCGCTTTCATCTTTTCTTCCTTCAGCCTCTCTCTTTTTCTCCTTACACTTTTCTACCCCTTAACCAATCCCCTCCCAATTTTCTCTCTTTCTCTGAGAGCCTAAACCCCTGCTCTCCTCTGAACTCCCATAATGCCTTGCTGTCACAGCCTATTAGATGATAACCAGCTAAGATCATGGCATCTCTTTTAAAACTACACCACGTATTGTGTTCCACACCAGTCCCGCACAATGCAATTCCCCTTCCATCCATCCCGACCTTCTTTCCGCCGTATTATTCTGCCAACAAGGGACTGATTGCAGCACACGTGGCATTTGTTATAAAAATCCTGTTACTCATTTTGCTGTCTTTTTCAACAACAACAAAAATGACACTAGATCCAGCCTATTATCTTCTTACAGTGTCAGCAATTATTAATTACGAAAGAAGTAACCATTCAGGGTACCACTTTATTTGAAGGGGTGTGCATAAGGCTGTCATGACACTGTCATAAACATGACATAACACCTGTCAGTGAACATGAAGGAGTCTTTAAGAATGTTTATGACTGTTGTCATTAAGTGTCATTCGGTAAATTATGACACTTGTAATGCAAAGTTGACATTGTTTAAAATGTCTTTGTTTATGACAATTTGACATTAACCAAGACAAAAATGTCTTTGTCATGACAACTTGACATTAACCCTCTGGGGTTATTCGGGTCATAAATGACCTGAAGCGTAAAAAAAAAAAAAAAGTTAATAATCGTAGCTTCATCAGAATGGTCCGAAACTTTGTGACTTTAATGGTACTTGGTATATGAACACCCAAAAAAATTGGGGACAGGATTTGAAAAGTCTAAGTGGTCGTAAAAAAAAATAGTCACACTCAGGACCTTCGGGTCAAAAATGACCCGCATAGGGAAATGAATGGGAAATTGGCAAAAATGTGAAAATACTGAGTTTTTTTGTGCGTACAATCTACAAATCAGCAACGATCTTGAAAAAAAGCACACAACAGTGAAGGGGTGAATCTATAAAACATCAAGAGTGCAAAACAGACACATCCACACACACAAACACACCTTTATACACAAACACACCAAAAAATTCAGATTATACATGTTATGTATTTTTAAAAAGCTCAGTTTGTCCACGAGATGGCATCCATCTAATTTTAAAAATTGCTTTTATGAGGCCTAGGCTTGACTCCAAAATGAAATACAGCTTAAAAAAAATGTTTTATTTTTTTTTTAAAAATTTAATTAAATTCTATTATATTCAATGGGGGAAAATTTGGTCATAATTATTGCATTGATACTAATTATAATTTTTTTTTTATTTTAGAATTTTTCTAAAAACACCAAAAAAGAAAAGAAAAAAAAATATAAAAAACAAGTAAAAAAACTTTTCTTTTTTAAATATGAATCCCGCCTCGGTAATTTTGACCCGAAGGTCGAATGTAACTGTTAAACGAAGATGAAAATGTACTTGATTATGACAACTTGACATTAACAAAGACAGAAATGTCTTTGTTATGACAACTTGACATAAACCAAGAAATCATAACTAGTCCAATGTGTTCCACTTTACTTGAGAACAAGTAAAATATTCATTAATATTCACAGTTATAATGGTGTCATGACAACCATACAACCATAAAACCAACCATAACATATGATAGGGTAATGTAATGTTAACACATTACAGGTTAACAGGTGTTAACAATGATTTCTCGGTTATGTCAGAGTTGTCATAACCAAGACATTTTTTGTCTTTGTTAATGTCAAGTTGTCATAACAAAGACATTTTAAACAATGTCAACTGTGCATTAAAAGTGACATAATTTACCGAATGACACTTAATGACAACAGTCATAAACATTCATAAAGACTTCATGTTCATGACAGGTGTTATGTCATGTTTATGACAGTGTCATGTCAGTCTTATACACACCCATTCAAATAAATTGTTACCCAATTCAGCTAATGATTGCTATGCTTTTTATTGTGGCTAGCAGTGAATCTCGCTCAGTGTGATTTTAAAGAGGTGGCATGGCAACGTATGGTGAACGTCCACTGGTTTAGCTGCATGGAGTTTCATATATTACAAAAGGGAAGCTTTAAAAAAGAAAACACATTGTCTGAACAATCCCTTGCGATTCCTGGAAATATCATATGTATTGAAGAGCTTCTCAAACAAAAAACAAATCCAGGGCAGGACTTGATTTTGTCCATTTGTAATTGATTGGATCATTGTGGTTTGTTATTGCTGCAATCTCATGTGACTGACAGGTTGTCGTAGCAACGTACAGTGAACATGCACTGGTTTACACAAGGACACCGCACACACACTCACGCACGTCGAACCCGCCTACTCCCACCACCTGACCCCTGGATGGTTGAATGGCAGAGCTATTCATGTGACTGGAGTCTCCCACAGTGAACAGCGCTCTCTGAGGGAACTTGAACTGAGACAGAAATTACATTTTCTGCACAATTAAAGCAGTAGCGGGGCTAAGTGCATAGAGAGGCAGGCGCCCTCTAGGCCTTGCCTCTCACTATAATGGCCATGTGATGAAGACGGCCCCCAGTTAATTAGCCTCTGAAAATACTCATTCTCACCTCAGCACTGCTGATGGAAAAGCGTGCAGAAAGGCCACTCTATCTTATAACCTGGCGCAGACAGACATCTCTCAACAGAGCTCTAATACAGTGATTATGAGGGGCGCTAGGCAGCCTAAAAACAAAAGCTCGCTGGGATTTGCGATCTTGCTCTGCCATTTTAAGGGCAATTAGCTATATGCTTTATCGATGTTCATTTCAGACGATTGACACACCAGTTACTTTGAATTTTACCGCTGCATAAGGTTTTATGGCAGGTATTGAGGTTTGACGCTTGTCTCATTGTGCTTATGACTGAACATGACCGTGTTATTTCAAATATATCGACTGTTATGATGACTGAAATTTCACCCTTTTAGTTGCATGGAGAGTTTCATGTGATTAAGATGCAAAGCTCAGCTCTCCGTCAAGGTGTAAAAAGGACAAAGACATTGTCTGAGTGTTGCCTGGAGATTCCTAAAAATATTTGATGTGTGTATGGAGAGCTGCCATAAAGACTGGATACTCATGTAAATATTAATTGTACCTACTTCATTCAGGTGTGGTCACAGTTGGCAGGTTTGGTTTAATTAAAGGCGAACTCTGGTGATTGCTCTGTTACATGCGGTTTATTTAAGGGCAGTAAGTGTGAACGCTGCCATCCAAATGCGTAGAACACACCAAACAAGTGCCAAGCGAACTCTGGTGTGGTTCGGCTGAAATATGAATTCGACCTAAAGGCATGGGTTCTGTTCACAACTTAGATCGGTCAGTGTTTAGTATGTATATTTTAATGAGCTGAACTTTACCAAACATCCAAAAACAATGCTGAGTGGCATGGGATAAATGCGCTCGTTGCATTATGCGATAGCCAATATATGATGGTATTTTGAATTATTAAAGCGTATAAGATGTAGTGATGAAGAGTCAAAACCGCACCAAAGAACCGAACTACAAGTGTGAACACAACCTTAAAAGACCACAAATTGTGTATTAAATTCAGCCTGGCATGGCCAGACCTACATCAAGATGTTTGGTCTGGGAACTAGTCATTGACGGCTCAATCGAGGGACGGGATAAACGGTTGTCTTTCAAATTCTCTCTATCACGCAAATTGAGATAACAGCTATCAAGGCTGGTAGAGCAACGAAGAAAGCAAGTGAGGTAGTCAGCGAGCAAGTTAATATATTAAACGTTTACTGTATCCAGTCCATACCTGTCAACATTGAACATCGAAAAGTAAGAGAGATTTACCGAAATTCATCTCCAAAAGAAGGGATTTTGTCTCTGTTTGTTTTTACTAGGGCTGCAGAAAAATTAATAAGCAAGGTAATCGACATTAAAATAAAGGTTTGTGTTTACATGATATATGTGTGTGTAGTGTGTATAATTATTTTGTGTATAAATAAATACACATATATGCATGTATATATTTAAGAAAAATGTGTTATTAATATATCAAATATTTATATTTATGTATAATATTAATTTTGTATAAATATATATAAAGTATATACATGCAAATATTTCTTAAATGTTTACATGCATGTGTGTGTATTTATATATATAAAATAATTATACACATACTACACACACATATTATGTAAACACAAACTTTTATTTAATATGCGATTAATCAGACTAAATATTTCTGCAGCCTATTTTACACAACCACAAACCTTAAAAATAAGAACACTAATCACTTAAAAGTCTAAAGAGTTTATAACTAGCCTACATATATGTGAGAGAGAAAGAGACAGTATGTGTGTGTGTATGGAGAGAGACAGTGACAGAGGAAAGGAGGCGGAGTAGTGGTGCTTTGGAGGGCGAGTGCTGGAGATGAGTTCGGAGGTCCGTTACCGATCAGAGCGCGTGCTGACACAGAGTATATAAAGCCTCTTGTACTCCACAGCATCCAGCACGAGCACGGCAAAACTAACAAGTTGATTGTTTCGCCACAAGCTTTTTTGTAACAGTGCACGCGCGCAGCATCGGAGGATGAACGACTTTAAACCGAATATGTCCAGAGCTTGCTCTGACCGCCGCACTCTGTTGTTCATTATGTTAAGCCCGCCACACCGACTCTATCACGATGATGATTGGCCTGACCTAAGTTGGGTTTTTGCAGCTAAAACGTCTATTGAGAGTTGCTAGACCACACTGGCAGCGAAATGATTTTTGCTGCCGACTAGAGTACTCAGCTTTATAGGCTATGTCAAATTCATAATAAAATTAAAAATACTGTTAATATTTGTATTATTATAAATAAATAATCTGTACTTTTACCTCTTTTGCAAATATGTAACAGTAACAGAAAAATGGGTACATGGAATTATGATATATGTGTGGCCAAAGACAGAGAGATAGAGGGAGAGAGAGAGAGAGAGAGAGAGAGAGAGAGAGAGAGAGAGAGAGAGAGAGAGAGAGAGAGAGAGGGAGAGATGTGTGTGTTTGTGTCTGTGTGAAGGTCCTGAAAGCTGTCATTAGGAATAAACTTCATTTACTGCCTCTGGCTAACACACATGCATTCAGATTCTGAGATGGTATACAAACAAGGGCCCAGACCACAATAAAACAAAACAAAACGCAGTGAAGATTTTTGCTCCGTGGTACGCTTTTAAAAATAGTCCTGAAGTATGTTTAACGAGGCTTAGGGTTCTCTTTCCTCAGGTTTCAGCTACAGAAGTACTTTCTACATCTCTGGATTTTGCATTTTGTTTCATCCAAATCAAAATTCTGTCATCACTTACCCTTATTTTGCAAGGAGCACAAAAAAATCTTGATTCCTGTCTCTTTATCACAAAAACGTATCATCTGATTTTAGAATATGCGTTTAAGACATGATGTTAACATTTATAGCATTTTTATTTTTAGCTATTTGGCTTTTCATAAGTTGTTTATTCAGAATAGTGGAAGGAAAATATGCAAAATACACTTTAAATGTTATATGCACATTTTATTACACTTTATATATTTGTGTCAGTAGATTTCAATAAAAAATACATAAAGGCTGTTTCTCAAAATGTGATTTTTCTCTTTTTTCATAATTAAACAATTCATAAAACCTGCCATACAAAAAGGTTTTTGTGTCAAAAGAGTGTAGTAGATATTTTTACCCTATTCACCTTTGGTTTCTTGCCTTAAGAGCTGCCCACCTTTTTTTTTTTTTATAGCAGGGCTCCAGACTAACTTTTTGCCACTTTTTCACTAGGAGCACAGTGGCCCCCAACTGAAATTTTAGGGGCACAACCAGAAAATGTAGAGCACACACCATAAATCAACATGCTAACCAGATATTCACATTTCTACCAATTTCCAGTATATTAATAAATACTTTCATATTAGATGCAGAAATCACAATGCAATTGCACTCTGTTTTAACATTACAACCTCTTGTCTTCTAAAACGGGAAGACAAGTGGGGTTGCTTTTTGATTTATTAACATATCACCACATACTATTGTGTTTAAACTGTGAAGTGCCTGCACTGTTGGCAAACTTGCCCGCAGTTATGGGATAGCGACTGCAACATTGGCAGTTCATGGAATTCGTCTCCTTACAGTACTGGCTGGTCCTCATAGAGGTTCGGCCTGATACAAACCTCTCACTGTGAATCATCATCTGACTGTGACACTGTACTAGGGCTGCAATGGTTCAAATAGCTCACGGTTCAGTTTGTATCACGCTTTTAGGTTCACAGTTTCGGTATAATTCGGTATGTTCAGGATATAAAAGATTGCTGTCAAATAAAATAAAAAAACAAATAATCTAACCAAGCAAATCACAAATAAATACAATAGAGCAAAAATACTAAAAAAATAAACTATGTTTTTCAGGTAGGTCTATCATTAGTTTTTAGGTACAGAAATTGAATAAAATAATCAAATGTAAAATGGCATTGCATATTTGACTGTATAAATTAAAGATTAATCCTTAAAGCTTACAAAAGCTTCAATTCAGAGCTGATTCAGTAGGTCTAGTACACCGATACTGTAAGTGTCTTTCTTGACCAAGTTCACTTATGGCATAAGCTCAGAATGAAGATCTGAAACGCAAGTATCAAGCACGAACTTTGTGGGTGGGTCTTGGGCGCTGTTGTTATTTTACCAGCGGGATAAATGACTCTTTCGCCGGGCGCAAGTTTAAAAGGGATTGGTCTGAAATAGCCATTATTCATAGGTGTGGTTTGGGCGTAACGTGGAATAAACCAATCAGAGCCTCATCCAACATACCCTTTAAGAGCAGGTGCACATGTTTTATGGCGGATTGTTATTATAACGCGGGTTTACCAGGTGCGCGTCAGGAGCAGTTTACAGCCAATGAGACCGACGTTCTGTCAGGGCAGTGAAAGACAGAGACGTGATGTTGTATGGGAAGGAAGAAGGGAGAAACCCACCCAAATCAGCGTCTTTTTGAAATTGTGTTTTTTCATCTTCATCTAAACTAGTGATGCGCGGGTCGACTTGTAAGCCGCGGGCCCGCGGGTCGGGTTGGGGTGGGTAAAGAAATTGTCACTTTATTTGCGGGGCGGGGTTGGGGCGGGTCATTCATTATTTTTATTAATTTTTTTATCCATGTATGTTGC
The DNA here is from genome assembly GCA_030378365.1 of Hybognathus amarus. NCBI lineage: Eukaryota > Metazoa > Chordata > Actinopteri > Cypriniformes > Leuciscidae > Hybognathus > Hybognathus amarus. The sequence continues at coordinate 117,844 of JAQIUQ010002170.1, forward strand.
TTGTAATTTTCAACCTATATTAAATATTTGGGAATATCTATTTTATTATTTTATACAGTTATTTGATATGGTTACAATACGATTGCCGTAGCAACGTAACTTGCGAAACCTTTGGTGTCACGTGACACGTCACGGAAGCGGCGCGCCAAGCAGCTCCCATCGACCAGCCTCGACAACAACAACAACGGAGAAATAGAAGCGAAGATGGAAGACGAGGTGCGGGAGAAATTGAGGTCGGAATATACATGATTAAAAGAAAAAATTTCAGGATGTTAAATCTAATGTTTGGGAGCGGTTTTCATAAGTACAGTAGTTGCAGGCTAGCAGGAGACAACAGTTGTGTGCAACTCGTGTGAAAAATATACAAACAGTAGCGCCAAAAAATGTCCACTTCCAGCATGTCAAGACATATTTGTGGGGGGTCTAAGAAATAAAAAATGGTTTAGCCTATTAGATGAATACAAATGCTGCTTTGTAAATGTTGAAAATGTTTATTAATATGACCTAATTTATGGTTCATATTCATAATCGTCTGTTGTTGCCAGTTTACAAGTCAATGTTTCCAAGCACTTTCAGGCTGAAATAAAGGCTATTTTCATTTACATTACAATAGTAGCTACTATGTCTATTTAGCGGGTGCGGGGCAGGGCGAGTTGTAAAAATAGAGACAGTGGTGCGGTGCGGGCTGGGCGGGCCAAATAATTTCATAAAAGCGGGACCCGCGGGTTGGAAAAAAAGCTGACCCGTGCATCACTAATCTAAACCACAATGATTTCCCTCATGTGTTAATATTTTTCCTTGTTATAATGTATGATTTGCTGAGACATTATGGCCATGAAAAAAATTTAAAAAATAAAAATTCTGGTCGCACACATGTGACTGGAGATAAAATTCAGTCGCAAACTTTACATTTTTGGTTCGAATCTGGAGCCCTGCATAGGGTTAAGGGTGAGGAAATGGTGTCAAAATATCTTTCTGGGAGGACTATTCTTAAAAATCGAATCTAAAATTAGAAGACAGACACACGCATGTTTTCATCATTCTTCATTTGAGACAAGTCAGCTGTATTAACAGAAAATCTGCCATGACCATTATGGCACTGCGGCAAGGCTGTTCTCTCTTCTCTCCTTTCACTATGGAGAGAATGAGTGCACATGGTCCTGTTACACATGATAATACCCAGACAAAAACACGTACCAGCTGCCCTCATCAGGACACATATTTGCAACAGGCAGACGATCGCTGAAGACCCTGCAATCTGGACTCACGGTTCACGAACACCATTCATCTTTATTCACCCCCAGAAAAAACAGCGATGGCGCCTCCTTTGTCTTATTCTAATTCCCGTTTACAGCAGCTTGTCCGTTTTTTCCCTCACCTTTTGTCTCTTGTCGAGGTCAGCAACAATCCAGTCATATACAGCATCTAATAAACACAACCTTGCAATGATGCATGGCTCATAATGTTACGGGAGATTTAGTCAGGCCCGTCCACCAAGGGAATGAGAGCAAATGTGACTCCCAAACAGAGAGACGTCGCCTCAGGCTCTATACTTTCTACAGTTGTTATTACTGCATCTCATTGGATTTTTCCCATGAGGAAAATCACAATGACTGAGATGGAGACTGGATTATTATTTTGCAAAAGGATATACTGTATAAACATGAGGTTTATAACATCAGATGTCCACAGGGTATCTATACACTGAATAAAGCCTGCTTATAGAACTGAAAAATAAAGGTACTTTGCAATGCTTTTTCATTACATCATTTGGAAGGTACAGGAATGTCAGATTAATTAACAAGTTGTTAATGTTAATGTATTGAGTGAACTGAGTGTTACGTCAGTTTGTTTTTGGACTTTCTTCTCTTTTGTTCAGTTTAACGCGACTCCTTGTTTCCATCATCACCGTCATCATTAGTTCATTTGGTTCAGCTGTGTGTGGTTTGGTTCAGGCTATGTTTACACGGAAACAATTCTGAAGAGAAAACGCAAGAGTGGCGTTGCGTCATCACTTTTTATTCTGCTTTTAGACAAGCGTTTTGTGTGGGAAATTCGTGTGCAAATGGTGACGCAAAAGTCTGTGAAATTCAGTATAGTATGCACTCCAGGCGGCTAGGAGTGCATACTACAGCAACACCAAGTCCACGCGCCTGCGTACAACCTTCACTGTCAAGCAGACTTTTGCGTTTTTACCCTTTACATGGGAACGCGACGGTGGAGGGTTTTTAGGATTTCCACTCTGGAGGGTGGTTTCACTTTTTTGCGTTTTTAAGCCTCAAAAACGCCATCGCCGTGTAAATGAAAGGCACATACGATAAAATATTTTTACGTTTTCACCCGCGAGCATTCTCCGTGTAAACAGTGCCTAAGTCTTTGTCGGTTCTCGTTGATGTTTGGTTGCGTTTCTCTTGACTTTTTCATTGGTGCCATGTGTTTGATGATTAAGTTCTTCCTTCCAACATTCTTCCTTGTCGTAAGCATTTCTCAGCACCACCGACCGTAGCCCTGTTTACATAAGAACGCTCGAAGGTGAAAACGTAAAAAATATTTTATCGGATGTGCCTTTCGTTTACACGGTGACGGCATTTTGGGGGCTTAACAATTAAAAAAAAATTAAACCACCCTCCAGAGTGGAAATCTTAACTCACTCCACTCATTTGCATTAAGCTTTCCATTGTTAGAAACACAGCTATACTATTGAATGGACGTGCAACACTCTCTCATTTTCCCCTGAGACGAAAGAAATCTGCTATTTACCCTTTTCACTTCCTCCTACAATGATGCAAAAAATCTTACGTCATTGTAGGAGAAAGTGTCAGAGAGGGGATTTCTGTAAAGACTACACGCACGAGTCTCCACCCTTTCAAACTCGCCCATAGGGGTTGGGCCTAATGCGCTAACAGACCAATCACAGATCAGTGCCAGTGCGTCCGATTTCACTTTTTCACAACATTTTGAAAATATGGATGAAGCTACTGAATACGCCGAGCAGATGCATTACAGAGGATTGGGATTACATATAGTGTCAGCCATCTTTTTTGGAAGCTAAGCTAGCAGGCTCTTGTTCTGTGGAGAAAGCTGAGTAGTAACTTTAGGGGTTACCGTCCTTTTTTTCCCGGGCATGTCCAGCCGTCGATGTCCAGGATTCAGCTTTTGCTTTCTGCAGTCACCATGCATTGTTTAAATGTACAGCTTTTGTTTCAGTCTAACTGAATTCATTCTGATTGGTGAATCTGAATGTATTGTTTATATGAACGTTCCAAAAAGTGATCGGTTGGTGTGCATTTTAACATTGCTAAGAAAATTCCTGCTCTTCCGTGAGAGATACAGAGACCGGTAACTTGCATCTCACAGTTGTTGCTCACTGGTACTCACGCCACCGGCCTCGCGTCGTTCTCCACACGGCCCTCACTCATCTTGCTCGCCACAGTAAACATGATGAATGACGACTGTAGAACGCAAAAGCCGAATCCCGGACATTTTGCGCGATCTCGAAACAAATTTTTGGGCAGACTCATTAAGGAGACTCACTAGTAGCCTAGACTTGTTGTTTACCTACTGCACGGTTACCAGTAGCCGTGGCCTCCTAGGGCAGGGAAGCAAGTGCATTCTGGGAGTTGTTGTCTTTCATCCACCATAAGCCAAACAAAATTTTTTTTTGTCTTTTCTCAGTCCTATTTTGCCAGCGCAGTCTCATCCCAATTCGTCATATAACTGACGTTTTGGGACGTCTTTCGACCATTCGTCAATATACGACTATTTAGGGCCCCCTTAAACGTCGGTAGATGACGTTATGGGATCCTAACTCTACCCCATACCTAAACCTAACCCTAAACCCAACTCGTCACCTGAACTGACGTTAAAGGTAAAGCGTCAGTTGTATGACGACCCGGGATCGCCATCTACTGACGTTTAAGGGGGCCCTGAATAGTCGTATATTGACGAATGGTCAAAAGACGTCCCAAACGTCAGTTATATGACGAATTGGGATGAGACTGTGTTGATTTTGCATCCACATAAAGTGGCTTTTACCTCCACAGCGCACGTCCTAAACTAGGAAATGACCTTGCGCTCCCACCCAAAAAGGAGGTGTATTTCTGCGCAAACATTCCCTAGTGCTCTTTTGCAGGATATATGGTATAAACAAGCAAGGTTTGAGAGTAGATAATCAGAGCACACCTACATGCAACAGTGGAGGTTCCTGGTACACAGGAGTAAATGACCAGCACACCACCAGCCTTGGTTGGGATATAACTATCCAATGTTACTACACTGCAATGAGACAAGAACCAGCTCCTGACAGGTACTGTAACAAGAATGGAAAAAGAGTGAGAGAGGGAAGGAAAGGTTACGAGACAAGCGCAGTAAGGAGGAAGAAATATCTGTGAAGTATGGATTCGGGAAATTGGAATGGCGTTCACACACTGCCGGGGCAAAATGGCTCGAACGGCAGGGAGGAAATTGTTTATGAAGCTTTCTGTCGTCGAATCTAAACTCTGCACTCAGAGAAAAGAGACGGAAAGGAGAAAATTGGATAGGAAAGCTTCCTGTAGAGTTGGGCGAAGAGCAAAACGGAGAGAGAGCAACAGAGAGAAAAAAAGGAGAAAACTAGAGATGAGCTCTGATCCAGGATCAGAGACAGAACGAACACTCTCTTCATGAATGAGGTCTCGGCTCCAAGAATAGAGCTTCTTTCACTGATAATAACAAATTCAAATTTTGTTCTGCCATCTCTAGCGATACACATTACACACAGCGATGTAATGATGATTATGACAATAATTCAAACACTTAAGCATTCACCCAGGGTTTATGACTCCATCATTTACGGTCATAACATTACATAAAAAGCCAATTCTGTGCTATTGAGCTGTTTTGCAATTTGGTTCAAGCACATTAGAGCTGAGACAATGAAAATGTTTCTGTTCAACATGTGGAAAGTATTGACAGATCTCAGCACCCCTCACTCACATAAATGACTGGATAAGAAGTAGTGCTAAAACGTTATGTGACTAACTATAAATCATATATATATAATCAACTATAAATATGTATATTAGCAACATCATTTGCTGAGTTATTGCTCTTGTGTAAAACAAATAGCACATACTGTAGCAATATTAAATATCTTAACATGATGAAATAGTGCTTTATGAATTAGACCACATGACAAATAAACACTGTAAGACCCTCCAACAGGTCTAGATTATTAGTATAATAATATAGTGCACTGTGCAATAATCCCCCTTTCATAGTTTTCTTGCATTATTTTGTGCATTTGCATATCATAGAGTCTGTTTCAACTATTATTACTGGGATTGATGTGTGTTGCTTTGACGTGTTCTCATAAACCCACAGGCAGCATAATTTCATATAAGCATATACATAAAGACCCGACAATGCAGGCAGCTTTTCCCTCTACCACTTTGCTGATTTATTATTCTGTGCATTCTTTGGAAAGAACTATTTTATGGATGAATTATTAAATCAAAAGAAGCAAAAAATGTAATGTTCCTTTTTTACTCAAAACAAGAGTACATTTATTCCCAAGCACGTACATCAGCACACAACTTTTTATACAGAAGTATGACATGATTTTTGGTGACATTGCTCTTTGGAAGAAATAGCCTTAAGTTGAATTGAACTTGAAGAAGCTGTGTCAGCTATTATACACTGTAAATAATCTAAAACTGCTGCAACTGACTAGTTTGGACCACTCTATCACTATTTATTCAATGTTTGATTAATCATTTTTTTGCTGATCCATCAGCTTTATAAACCTTTGACACTGCAAGTGGCCTCTGTAACCTGAACCAAGTGTTGCGAAGTGTGCAAGAACAGATAAAATTGTTTTTTTCCAAGGGCTGCTTGAGTCACAAGTACTAAAAATGTGAATTACTTTGAATCTACTTAAAAAAGCATGTTTGGTAACACTCTCCAGCAAGCAATAGCCGTCATTGCACCATCTCGTGTCTGAATTGAGAAATCAAATTTTCCTTGAACTTTTGACATCTAAGAGGTCATCATATTATAAGAATATCCTGTAAGTTTCAGAACTGAAAACGTCCTTGTTAGTACAATAAAAGCTTTTATTGACACCAGCCTCAGTTAACGACTCGTTTTTCAAAGTGGGGAACTATGATGTCAAAGAGGATAAAACACCACCCCTGCAAAAGAAGATCAATGCCTACTTCAACACGGCCGTTTAGCCCCGCCCACCGATTCGCGCATTACACGCATAGCTAAATAACATAGGCATAACTCGTGATGGCAATCCAGATCGAGCTAACGAGCAATACAAAATGTTGTGCAGTGCCAGGTTATGGAAGATGACAGTGGCTGCATAAGCTTCCTCTGGATTCCATTAGGACTGCATGGATAAACTTTATTTTTAATGATGTTCCAGCTGATCAGGTAAAACATTGTCTGTCTGTTCGCTTCATTTCACTGAGGACTGTTTTGTAAACAAGACTGGAATTGCAGACCGATTAAGAGTAAAGAACGGTGGTGTGCCGTCTATATTGTGCCGCGTCTACTTAAGTCTTCAGTGTGAGACGCCCATAAAAACCAAGTGTTTTTCAGCTAGGCTCAAAACTTGGGTACAAAATAACAAATTACTTATTCATTTTTATGTTTTTGAATGCAAAAACCAAGAAAACGTCATAAGTTGACCTCAGACAACAATATAATAAAATTTAAAAAGCCAGTTCATGACCCCTTTAACTATAGACCCGGTAGTCCGGCTATGAGTAACCCACTTCTAGCCAAAATAGCCTTGAATTTGGTTAATCTAATTGATGACTAGTCTATTCTTTGGATATGGTTAGACATCTATTAAATGTACAATACAAGGCCACATTTTAACTTGTTTTAGCCAACACAGGGCTTGTGTAAGAATTGCTTGCTGTTCTGGTCAATCAAAAACCTTAAGTTTTCATTGTGTAACACATCATGATGATGTGTCTAAACTATCATAAGGGCATTGCAAACGCACATCATTATGGCTCTGCAGAAGCATATTACTTCCAAACTTAAACTGCTCACTTGTATAGGTGTTAAAAGATCTGAATGCTACCTGAATAATTCCTAAGCTTTTCTGGGAATCACAGACAATGCAAGTCAGTCCCATTAAGAATCTCTTGGTGTAGATGATCTGAAGGTGTTTTGGCCAATCACTGGAGTAATTATTTAGCCGAGTCCATATTTAGCCTCAGCCATTGGCCCTTGCCACTCAGGGCTCCACTTTTAATTTCCCTGCGTCTGTAGCATCTCCAGTTACCGTGATGGATCTGGACTCAAGTGAATGTGTCACCACACATCAATCAGACCCTCGCACAAAAAACATTGGGTCACATTCACTTCTGTCTCTCACATACATTTACTCATACATAGAATGGCACTATGTTGTATCAGGACAGGCCTTGGCGCAAGTCAGGTGAACAAGCAGAAGCCATATGCAGGAGAGAGAGAAAAATGTGAAAGGAATTCACACAGTAACTACACAACATAAAACTACTGGAAGTGTAAAACACTTTCACCTCCACTGACAAGTTATATTGTCTTTAATGAGAAAGAATAAAAGCTTAAAAGTTAAACGATTCCTTGCCATTGACGAGATTTTCTGGCTTTCCGTGTTATCACTTTTATAAGGTAGGGGGTGCTATTATGCATCTTCTGAATGAGTAGAGTATCGAGTTGGTTCTCACTGCAGAACATGAAATCCATGGGGAGGAGTCAGAATCTATAGACAGTATAAGAAATGGACAGAGCGATCTCATTGGAACTCCATTGAGACGATTGAAGCCCGTTTTTGGCAATTTTTTAGCACTTCCGTCCCTGATGCACAGACTCAAACAGATCTTGACGACGTAGATGTGACGAGAGCTCCCCGTCTGTCTTCTAGTGGCTGTGGCATGAGAAATCTAAATCATTCCCTTCCAAAACTTGCAGAGGCGGAGAGTGTGAGTAGGAGCTGTCATTTTGCCTCCAAGTTTCCCCGATTGCCCGGAAAGTTCCTTTTCCGGGCCATACGGTAATCTCTCTACTGTGCGACAGAGAGTCGCGTGGGCATGACGCAATTGTTAGCCTACTTTCACTAAAACTGCTTCTACGGGGCCATAACATAAGCTACAAGGTAATGGAGCATTTTACACATTGTTGTGTTTCTTTAGAAATAAATAAAAGGACAAATGGGGTCTTCAAACACCTCAGATGTAAAGTTATTCGCTGTCAAAGTGACGCCAAAATGAATGGGAGTCGATGGGAATGCTAACGCAAGTGAAGTTCTGCTACAAGATGGCAGCTCCGCGAGGCTTCAACTTCCGGTCGATGGATTACCCCTTGGTCAATTCAGATCCAACTCCTCCCACCTTATATACATCTAAACCTACCCAACTCCGCCCCCTGATCCCTAAACCCACCCCTAATTCCTAAACCCAACCCTAATCCTACCCATCTCCACCCCTTGGATCGTGATCCGAACTCCTCCCCATGGATCTCATGTTCTGCATTGAGGTGCTACTGAGAGTATCTCCAGATCAAAACAAAGATAAAGAAAAAACGAGTGATCATGTAAGCAGATGCGTAAGAAAAATCATGCGATTATCAACAATAAACAGCATATAAATCAAAACGGCCCTATGTTACTGAATGAAATGTCGACCCAGGAGGTGGTTAGGACTGTGAAAGCTTTGGGGGTGTTGATGGACTCAATCTACTTCATCTATGTTTTAACCATCGTTCTGAATCTGATCCAGATGTGGGCTTTGACAAAAATGTATTTTCTCAGCATTGGACGCATGTAGCTTTTTTTGTCAGTTTGTATAAAAGCAGAGGGTCTGTTCTTTCTTTTGATATTTTGCATGTTCCGATTCCGGGGCAATTCAATTTTTAGGTGAAAATGACCAAAAATGCTGGTGCTGTCTGGCAACAAAAAACAAAACAAAAAAAAAACAATCGAACTAAAATAACCTGGAGTTAAGCTAGAATTTGAAGACAGATAATCAACACATAATCGCAGAATGAAATTTATAATTATGTACTTGAAACAGAACATTGTTTCAAGGGTATTTAAATTCTGTCTACACTGCATTTACTTTAACTTAGAGATATTGTTTTTGTTTACTCAGCCTCATGTCAACCTTTCCCTCTTTTGTTCAAAGGATAAAGTCTGAATAATGTTCATGCTGTACTTTTTTCCATATAATGAATGTTTACAGTGATCAGGGGCTGTCAATATCTAAAAGGCATAATGTAAAGAACAATAAATTAGTCCATATTGCTATATTCCAAGTCTTCCAAAACCATTCGATATTGTGTGAGAAACAGAACAAAATGTAGGCTACCTATAAATGCAACATTTTATTAGTGAATCTAAATATTTAAACATGGGGGCGAAGATAATAAGTTAAGTATGACGTCATTTTTCTCCTTGTGTATTCTACACTGAAAAAAACAAAACAAAACAAAAAACCGGGATTAATCATTCATAAGATCATAAGATCAATAACATGCATTTAGAACATAGGGTCTAGAAGGGTGTTATGCATTGTTCTAAACGTCCTACTATATATATATTAATCGTAGAGCTTTGAAAGAATCATTCAGCGAGTTAACTATGCCTCAGGCTTTACATTGTTTAAAGGAAATCTCCTCGTTCACGCTCCCGTTTCCTCATGCCTAACATGCTCTTGATCATTGTGGCAGAAATACTTAACTCTTTTTAATTGTCTTTAGATCTCCCGCCAAAGGAATATTAATTGTCCTGGCGAGCAGCAAAGCAACATCTTGCAATTTGTGCACGTTTGTATGTTATCAGGCCATGGGATTTGAAAGTCATGCCAACAGCTTAAAATATGCTCAGAACTACAGGTTGCTGATATTGAGAACCCAACTGACAAGATGGAGGGATCATGGGAAATACAAAAAACATGGCGGGCAGAAAGGGGTTAACAGCAGGCGTCTCTGTATTGAAAATCATTGATCTTTTAACACTAATTAAAGCACAGCTGGGTCTGTTCAATTAATCTAGGGAAAGCCAAGAGCCTCTGCACAGGAAAAAGTGCATCTTAGCACACTCTCCCAGAATGATAGTGTGAGAGAGAGAAAGAGTGGGAGATAGAGGGAGAGATGGAGGGAGTGTAAAAAGAGAGAGAAACAGACACCTTGAGTCTGATTAGTCCTCTTTTACAGATCTCCTTTAAAACTTTTTACATGCACACACTTTATGGGAGAGAAATGATAACTTTTAAAAGATTGTTTTGAGCTCCTCATAACTTTCTACACTAGTTAAAATCCAAGGTTGCTCAATCGTATCTGGAGCTTTTTAAACTATTTTGGAGTTTTTGTCTCTCCACTAACAGCACAGGATCACTTTTTTCTTTTGTACAGACTAAAAATGATCATACCTGAAAATGTTTAACTTGTACCTTATCCTATAGGAAAGAATGCAATATCTAAATTTCACCATAACAGCAGCTGGACAAAATCGGAAACCCTTTTTCTGAGATGCTCCAGTAACTCACATGTGTCACTTACACAGTCTAAAAAAGATTTCAACATTTAACAATGTCTGAAACTGGAGGATTAGTGTCTAGGTAAATAGTTTCAAACAAAACTAAGATGATCTCTACATGAACTCACAATTCTCATCAAATTCTAATAATGCTAGATTACATTTATTTTAGAGCTCTAAACGTTTCATTCTTGTTCACAATTGTCTAATTGTATTTCTACCGAAGCATTTAGGAGAAAGATCTTTTTAAAAAGTTGATGTTTTGTTCGAATTTTAAATGTTTTTTAGAAAAGTCTCTTATGCTCACCAAGACTGCATTTTGATCAAATAAAAACAGCAATATTGCACAATATTTCACGCGAAAAACTGTTTTTGATTTTAATATACTTAAAATCTAATTTATTCTTGTGATGACAAAGAAGAAGTTTCAGGAGATATTATGAATTCCAACTATGTTGCTGAATAAAAGTATTAATTACTTAAAGTTACATTGTAATTAAATAGGTACTGAGAATTACATATACAGTACTTACTACAGAGTTACGTTTAGTTGCTTGTTATTATGCGTATTTCTGTTATTATCACTAAAGTCCATGTAGTAACGTCTCACTATACATCACCTTAAAGGGTTAGTTCACCCAAAAATTAAAATTAAGTCATTAATTACTCCTCCCCATGCTGTACCAACCCCGTAAGACCATTGTTCATCTTCGTAACACAAATGAAGATATTTTTGATTAAATTTGAGAGCTGGGTCACTACCGCTACCAAAGTCATCGAAAAGAAAATGTTTAAATATTACATGTGATTACAGTGGCTGAACTATAAGGTTAACAAGCGACGAAATGCTTTTGTGCGAAAAACAACAACAAAAATAACGAACTTTATTCGACAATTCCTTTTCTTCCTTGTAGGCCTGAGACGAGAGTTCAAGAGATTTCCACGACGCATGCGCAAGAACTGAACAAGGAGTAGAAGTAGATCGCAGTTCTCTCACATGTGTCGTGGAAATCTCTTGAACTCTCGTCTCAGGCCTACAAGGAAGAAAAGGAATAGTCGAATAAAGTCGTTATTTTAATTGTTTTGTTTTTCGCACAAAAAGTAGTCTCGTCGCTTGATAAACTTTTAGTTCAGCCACTGTAGTCACATGGAATATTTAAACATTTTCTTCAATGACTTTCTGGGCCGTCAAGTTTCAATCCCTTAGGGTGCCTACAGTATGTGGTAGTGATCCACCTCTCAAATTTAATCAAAAATATCTTCATTTGTGTTCCGAAGATGAACGAAGGTCTTACGGGGTTGGTACAGCATGGGGTGAGTAATTAATGACTTAATTTTCATTTTTGGGTGAACTAACCCTTTAAGTGTTGCCCAAAAATCTAACTGACTCTAACTTTTGATTTGAACTTTTAAATGTCTTGAGCTGTGAATCGAGCAACCATCAAACAATATAATTTCACAATAAAAAATAAATAAAAAATTTGCTCACATTTACAAAACTCCAGAATTTGGACACAGATAGAATACCACATGCACTTTAACGGACGAGTGCAGGTAATCACATGAAATGCCTATGATAGTTCAAGCAGGTCTCCATCCTTCTGCACATCCCCACAAGCAGAGGGGCAGAGCCCGTATGGGAGAACCCCTCAGCTACCGGTAGTCTTGATCAATAATGCATCTGCCGAGATGTGAGGGTAGGCCTTCTCTTATCGTCTCTGCCAGGCCATGGCCCGCATCCCTCTTTCCCACATAAAGCTTTAATCTAGGGATCCATCCCATTGCCGCGTGAGAAAATGGACCCACACGTTTACTCATTCCACCCATCGCTACTTTCATTTCCCTCCCCGCCACAAGTTCATTTCAGCCAAATCCTTGCATCCTGCCATCTATATTGAATCTCACCCCATGCGTCCAAAATATACGTATGTTGTCATAGTTACACTCTCTTCTCGTTTCCTAGCGCCTCCCTGAGTTATTGTGACAGTAAATTGGATGTTTCAGGGCTACGCTTGATTTGAAATGTCATTGAATATTCCAGAGTTTTTATGAAGACGCCTGTGTAAACACCAGCACACAAATGCTGGCACTTATAAATTCTTCAGATTGCAGTGTTTTGCCTTTTGAGAATTGGACATGGGGAAAACATCACACCAGAGTTGTTCAGAGAGAGAAGAAGAAGAAGAAAAAGTGCGGGCACACTTCGCTCTTTATATAATCAAACTAAATATACATTTCAAAATCCTCTTTTTATTCCTCATTGGAGATTCAGAAAGAGCGCTAAGTTTATTTGTGGTTGCTGAATGAAATGACCCACGGGACATGAGCCGGAGGCTGACGCTGTACATCTGCACAGATCTTTATGATGGAGTAGGCGTGCTGGAAACAACTTAATATAGGAACACAATGGGAAAACTCAAGAATCTGACTCACGATCATTTACTCTTTTAAATTATAAAATTACCTTGTGTATCTTAAAGGGGTTATATCATTATTCCCTTCCTAGGGACCAGTTATTAGGTTAGTCAGAGGTTATTGCACTTAAAACGATATTTAGTTTTACATATCACTTTCCACCCATCTATCTGGTTCATCCATCCATCCTATGGATCTATATATCCATCTATCTGACTTAATGTATATATAAATATCTTCTGTTAAGATTACATTTTATAAAAAAGTAACAACGTCAACCAAAAGCTCTCATTTTCATATTTAACTTAGGATACTTTTAGCCACGTAACACTTAAAATGTCTAAATTAAACTGCATTATTTAATGTGTTTTACAAGCTATTTCATGTCAGACAGTGTGCTGCATGAGTTTTAACCAGGGTTCCCAGCGATCCTTAAAAAGTCTTAAATTAGATTTTTTAAATTTAAGGCCCTTGAGTCTTATTTTTTACTAATGAAAGATCTTAAATTTTAGATGACTCTTCGACTTAGTCATACTGTGTCCATATATTTTTTTTTATTGGCCTATTCTATCTTTGTGTATTTGCTTGTTCACGTGACAATTCGCGCCACATCACATTCGCGGCAGAATAACGTCTGTCTCCTGCACGCGAGAGAGGAGGAGAGAAGAAAGTTGGCAAATGTCAGTTCAGTCGTAAGTTCATTCTTTATGTGCTTAAGGGTGTGCGATGTGTATTGTCTATTATGATATTCTAATTGTTTTAACGATGTATGAGGCACTGTGAGTGTGAGCTGACATCGCAGTTGTCTCTCGTGTTTTCACTGCGTGATGTGTGCAGTTATAGGCATAGACATGCATTTATTATGTCTATGGTTATAGGTATGTCCCCAAATTAGTTTTTGCCTTATATTTATATCATATTATGTTCATATATTAGAATATCACATCAGTGCCGTTTATCACAGAGTGCCGTTTTCCCGTGCACAAGTGTGATATTTGTTTGTACAATAGTTAAATTAAAAATAAATTGACATTGTGAGTTAGTTTTTATACATAACATTATCAATATTGTTTGTTTTCCCTTTATTTCGCCGACTAGAATTTTCAAAATGAAACCGAAGCAGAGTCTCAATGCAACAGACTGCGATGATTTCTTGAATGAAATCTGCGTTTTGAACGAATCATTTTAACGATTCAATCACTTGCTTCTTTCCCGAATGAACCAGCCGTTTGAACAAATCGGTTGAATGAACGACTCCCTCAACTCGCTTATTAAGACAGTGATTTACCGCCACCTACTGGCGGTTTTAGTTTCATATTAAAAGTAAAACGTTAAAATTAGAAATCATTTCATATTTAAATATTGAATATTGATTTTTTAAAAAACTTATAGCTTTATTTATGCAATTGTAAATGGAGTGTATATATTAATGCCACTTCTGATGCTGCTTCTGTGTCACCTCTGCACTGCAAAGATGGATTTTTGATTGAATGATTTAATTTGACTGCTAACAGTGGTAGGCCTACTATGTAATTATTGTGTAATTAAGTATTATTGTATAAATAAGGATAATTACTGTATAATTTAATTTGAATGTCAGTATTTGCCATAAAACGTGATGCATAACTCTAAGTTTAGAAAAAAATCTCCTTATATAGGTGAAAATGCCCCTGGAAATCAATTTAAGGTGGCAAATATTCTGTCACTGCTGTGAACTGACCACTGCATATAATATGAAAAATATTAACATCTCTCGCGAGTCTGCTGTCAACAACAGGCCTAAACCAGTCATGGCACCAGCACAAAAACACAATCAGTAAAATATCATCTAATTATTATCAACAAAATGTTGAAAATATCGAGATATATTTTTGTCAATATTGCACATCCCTAATGCATGGTATTAATTTTGATTTCTTCAGGTCTTAAAAAGCCTTAAATTTTACTTTTAAAAGTGTGCAGGAACCCTGTTTAAGTTCTATTTCATGTCTTATAAACTGTCAAATACACACAAGGTTATTTTAAAAACACACAAAGTTCACACAAATACAGTCGGTTATGTCTGTGAATGTAAACAGCAAGTAAAGAAATCGAGTGTGTATAAGGAGATCTGTGTATTAAAGTGAAAGTAGCTTAATATACATAACCTACTGTGATATGTTAATATGAATCAAACAAGAAAAGAAAAACAGAAAATCAATCACTGCTCTTGATTGAATAAACTTTAGTAGGCTAGCTTTATAAAGAATACATTATTTACTTGAAAAACTATTTTAATTAATGGTATAAACACTTGCTCATTAAGATTTCACTTGTTTCATTACTGGATGAATCAGCATTTTTGAATGAATGATTCAATGACAAATACTGTACATTTATGAATAGTCAATTGTTGGCCAGGTTACTTTCAAAATAGGACAAATCACCTTTCGATCTCTTCTGTAGACATCAGTCAGGGCTTTAACACTTGGTTATAGGAACACAGTTATAGCAACTAGCCACCAGGGTGGTTCCCGAGAACTAAATGTTCCCCTAAGGCAGGGGTCGGGAACCTTTTTTGACCAAAAAGCCATTTTTTCATTTTTGGTTAATACGTTTTTCCAAAACAGTCAGAGTAAGAGAAATATATAGCCTAATATTATTTAAAAAAGATGTGCTTTTTTTCAATAACATTTCAACAGCATTAGGCAAATTATCAGGGTCCATAGACAACTAAAAACAAATAAATATTTAGCAAACTAGTTTCAATATTAATTGTGAAGGGGTTTCACTGTGAGGTTGAGTACTTGAGTACTTACAATACTTAGAGAGAGAGAGAGAGAGAGAGAGTACTTATAGTACTTACATCTACTGTGTTTACGTGAATGCTCGACTTGGCATTTTGATATATTTGTGTATTTTATTTGGTCGTTTAGGTGCGCAAGCGAAGACAAAGGCTACTCTGACAAAGGCTACAAAGGCTAATCACAACATCCTGCCTATAATTTTCCTCTCTTTCACTTCTTTTCATTATAAATCATATCCTGCTCTTTTTTCTCATTCCTTCATTTTTTGTTAACAACTTTAAACAGAGTTGTCAACTGAAATCTGCATGGATTATCAAAAATGCTACACATTTTTCATGTGTCATAAAGGGCCTCTGCGGCAAAAGTGAAAGTATTAAAGTTTATAGCCTTCTTTTACATTTTTGCTGCTTTTCGCTATTAGACGATCTTAAACGGGCTGCAGCAGCCTGAATCCCAGTGCCGCTGATTAGTTGATTGCTCTGATGACCAGCGACCAGCACTGAATACGCACTTTTACCGGTACAACATGAATAATTATTATCATAAACTTTTCATTACCTTCAGTAATATGTACTACAAGGGAATTGTAACTGGCAGATTTTTCTGCAGAGAGCCGATCTCTATTGATGTGTCTTATTCATTTATCGCTAATTTGTTGGTAAAGGGTGAGAGATCTTGCGAGCCACATTATTTTTGCCAAAGAGCCACATGTGGCACGCGAGCCATAGGTTCCCGACCGCTGCCCTAGGGCCATTTTTCTGGTTGCATTCGCACCACCAGTAGGAACTCAGAAGAGATGTAAGCCACACTTATTGTTGTGACTTTTATTTTGATGGCGCGGCAGACATTTATTTTGGTGGCACTGAGAACACCAGAGCCTGATCACACAGTGCTCTCATTCTGTCTTCATTAGTTTACAATCTGTCTAACAGTTCTGTCTTATACGTTATTACATCAAACTGTTATACAAAGAAAGTAGACAGTATATGAAAAGTATTAGCGTTTGCCGTGTAGTTGATGTCCAGTGACACTAGCTGAGCAGAAATACATAATCATGTTTCGCTTCGTCCCCTCAAAGTAGTGTTGAATTTTCTCCTTAGAGTAAAGATTGAGAGGTAAATCTATCACTGTTTTCCATGTTTGTATAGTTAGTTTGTAGGGTAAATATATAGACTATAATCTCTGTGTGGCTTTTTCATGGCTTTTTTTATTTTTAAATGTGCGGGTGCTGCTGTTCGTGTCCGTTCGGCCAATCAGCATACACTTATGTCACTGGTAGTTCCTATTGTGTGGGATTAGACCCTACTCTAAGTAAGAGCTAATTTAGTTCCCCCAAAGGCGTTCCTAGAACTAAAATCGTTCCTAGTTCCTGCGTTGCGAACACGCCAAAAAGCTATGACTATGAAAACTATGAAAGAATGAAAAGGTTCCTCTGGTATGAAATCCTAGCCAGGGATGGGGGTGTTTTTTGGGTTTCCAGGCTCTGAGACCTCTCCTCGAACTGCACATCAAATACGCATATTTAATACTACATAAAATATGTAAGCTATGTGAACTCGTGAAAGCAGATTTGAATGTCTGATGTGATTTTGTCAAAGGTTTAATAGACATGAGATCGGAATCGAGATAGAGATCTTTTTACAATTAATCGCGAAATAGAAATAGGCTCATTTTACAACTCCCCCAGAGTTAAACAGTTGAGTTTTGCCGTTTTCAAATCCATTCAGCCGATTTTTAGAAATTAGAAGAATATCAGTAACCAGACAATTTCTGGTCTCTTGACTTCTATAGTAGGAAAAAAATATACTATGGAAGTCAATGAGACCAGAAACTGTCTGGTTACTGATATTCTTCTAAATATCCGAAAATCGTCTGAATGGATTTGAAAACAGTAAAACTCTGGGGAGTTGTAAAAATGAGCTTATTTCCAAAAAAAGTGGACTATCCCTTTAAATATTCTACTTTGTTTGATATTTTATAATGTCATGCAAAGGCATTCACACATTTTTAAGACTGTTGAAGTTGTCCAAATAGCTTTTGGGGCAACTATAAATATATTGAATATCTAAAAAGGCCCTTAAAGGACCCTTTCACACTAGACAATATCTTGGTTGAACCATAAGTATGGGCACTGCAACATCATCTGTGTAAAAAACAATGTACTCGAGTCTAATGTGTATCGAGCAACACTAATAAAAGCATTCAACCTTTCAATTCGCTTTATGACTGTGGGATAGCATCCGTTGCGCTCGCAGGGTGAAATCACACAGCGATCAGCGGCCTGGCGCTCTCAAGTCAGCCCGATGTCTTATCTGAGCTTGTGAGTGCAGTCAGTCTGTTCCCGTTGAAGGTGGATGGGCTGCTGTATCCTCCACACTCTGCAATTCCTTTCTCTTAATCTACTGTCTACCCACTGTCAGAGCAACAGAAACATTTGCAGCTTGCATGAAAAGAAATTACCGGGCGGACAGCCAGCGAGAGGGAGAGAGGTGCCGCCTCTGCGCTGTGACAGCGGGAGAAATTGCTGCCACGACGGTTGTGTGGGGAGAGGAAGAGAACGAGGGAGGATGACGATGATGCTGGCAGCGTCTCTAACCGGGGAAAATAAACCATGACAACATCCAAATCACACATGCACTCACTCTCAGCGCGCTTGTTTACAGCGATTATGTGTTTGGGGAGGAGGCAAAGAGAGAGAGAGCGAGAGAACGCATCTCAATTTATGAAGCTTTTTCCACCGCTGAGAGTCAACAAAATGCAGGCAGTGTTCGCTTCCAGAGAGCCAATTCTGCCATCAGTGGAGGCGAACTCACAGGGAGAGCAGCTGATTAGAGAACAGTATGCTCTGTGCTGCAGGGAGAGCATGGCAAAATAGTGGCATGTCTCTCTCAATCCCTCTGCTGTGTCGTGGAAATGATTTTTGAAGCGCCGTGCATGTCGCTGAATGGTTTGTAAGCGAGAAAAAAAAGAAAGATTTCAAAGGTAAAGCGTGTTCTCTCTTGCTCTTAAGCAACACTCCATTGTATCAAAAATACACCAAAGTGTACTTCAGTAATTATGCTTTGCAAGTTTGCAACATCTGCAACCAAAGTAGAATGCTCTCATTACAACCAACATGACAAAACCAACCAAAAAAATCTCATTATAATCAAAAATGTTTTCTACACTGCAAGTGAGCAATTCACCATGACAAACACCCTCCATTATAAAAAGTATGATGTGACAAAATAAGACGAAAAACAAAAAAAAACGAGAGATATTCAGTGAGCTTTAGTCCCCATAACAAGCGATAAGAGACATGATGCAACAAAATTAGATTGAACTTTGACACGTCTACACTGCAAGCAAGCCCTACAACATACCCATTATGATCAATTGGTGTACACTGCAAGTGAGCAACACAATGAGACAACAACCTACAATGGTTCCATTATAATACATTAAGCCAGCTACACTTCAAATCCGAGTGATGCAACGCTCACAAACACAAAATTTGTGTTAACCCTCTGGGGTCCAGGGTATTTGGGGTCCTTGAGATGTTCTGACATGCCCTGACATTTGTGCTTTTTTCAGTTGCTTATAAACATATAAATGGCACAGGTGAAATTTCACTATATTTACCACAAACAGGGCTACCATAATATGTGAGCAACATGTATGTGCATGTTTGTATTTTTGAGAGAATATTTTTTATGCGTGGTTATTGAAAAAACAAAAAATGAAAGTTTCTGAAATAAGGCCACAAAACACATACGAAATATGCATCCACATTACTTTTGACTAATGGATTTTGTGGCCTATAGTTTTTTCTTTACAATGATCTGAAAATCATCCTGTCTAAACTTTCACATAAAACTGTGAATTGGGTTATATTGTGAAAAACATTTTTTGTTTGCCAAGGCAATATGCAAATGAGCATGAACAGGCCAGCCCTCATCATGTATAATTAGGTGATTCTCACCTGAGAGAGACAAAGACGCGCATAAGACAAAGAGCCTTTCATTCAGGTGAGTCAGAAAGGAAAAAATTGAAAGGACAACATACATATTTACATAAATAAAATCAAAAACCCATTTTAGTCATACCTGGAAACAAAAACATTTTATCATACATATTTTCAAAGGAAATATGTATAATATGTATGAAATATGTGTGGGGAAAAAACGATCAAAACGCGGGCAAGTTTGTCCCCAGAGGGTTAAAACTACAAGCATGAAACATGACACAACAAAACTAGAATCCTCCATATTAATCAACAAATCTGCAAGGTACATGTATACTGTATATTACATGTATATGTATATATTACATGTATAAGGTACATGTATATTTTCATGTATACTTTTGGACTTGCATGAAGTTTGTAATGGAGGAAAATATGTATTCATTTTTGAATGAAAAAATAAAATAAAAAGCTTGTTTTGCACATGTGCGCACACACTCCATACTTTCTTAACGTCTTCAGGTCGGGTTCAAAAACAAAACTCAGAAACATGACGGAACTAGAACTCTCTCACTACATAATCAACAAATTTGCCTTGTTTAGTAAATCTAGCCCTTGCACTGTAGACTGCTTGATCATAATGACAGTAAACAAAGGCACAGATGCCTCAACAGGCCATATCTGCTGTCAAATCCATTTTTCTTGAGACATGTTTTTTTAAAAGTTGAACTTCTTTTAACTGTGAGCGGTTAAAAGACGCAACAGAGGTTGCGCCGTCTTTTATGAAAGACACAACTGTGGTCAAACAAGTCCATCTAGGGCACATTTACATAAAAACAATGAAAATACTACAGAATGGCTATATAAAAAACAGCACCATGGAATGCAAAAACACGCGTTCTATGTAAATGACCCCTACGCTATCTGAAATTATGCCATTTTACGCTGTCACGTTTATATTTGCATTGGAACCGGGTCCATATGGACTGTCTGTAGTCAGGAAAAACAATAACGTCTCGAGTAACACCTTCTCTTACAATGTCCACTCAGTGTCATGTCCAACACATTCTCATCCTTTAGCGTCATATAGAACGCTATATGACAAAACGGCGCTATACTGCGCACATGGAACCAGTTATAGTTAATATAACACGCGCTGTGATGGGTGGGTTTAGGTGTGGGGTAGGGTAGTCTCATATTACGCTAAAGGATTTATGACGACTTGGGTTCGCGTGTTATTTTAACGATAACGGGTGCCATCTGCGTAGTATAGCGCTGTTTTGTCATATAGCGTAATATGAGGACGCTAAAGGATGAGAACAGGCTGCCATATCACACAATAAGTTCGATAAATAGTAGGCTAATTATTCGCGACAGGCGTTATAGGAGTCAGTATAACTTTGATTTATTTGCCAGTTACACGTTAACATTGATAGCAGAAATGTTTCAGCTGCAAATAGGATAGAAAATAGTGGAATTGTTTGTGTTCAGGAAACATGGTGTTGCTCGTTCAGATGACTAACCTTGTCTTTGACCGAACATGTCCTTTCTCGCTCGTTGTCATCTAAACCCCAGCGTTTGCATCTTTCAGGGTCAGAAGTAGTTCAGGAATGATTCATCAGAGCTCTATCAGAGAAGGCAGGAGAGGCAGAAACATTAGGTTGAGACAATAATCAACAGTAAATGAGATAAATATGACAAAACCTGACATGTAAAGTGCTAATGTATTGTTTTAAAGTAACACTTGAACAGTTCTGTCCTCGATGGCAAAAGTAGATGAAATGTTGACAGGGGATTGACTCACTCTATAATAAATGTAGCATATTTTATATTTACATATTTCATAAATAAAACTATAATGCTATTATGATCAATGAAAATAAATATGTAACGCCTTGTATTTCAGTATAAACCAAACCTGTCAATGAATAAGTGATTTGTTGCAGTTCATACCAATGACCAAAACTATAAAGTTTTAATAATATTGCTATTTAAATGAGATTAGGGAAGTCCAAACTATAATGATAATTGCAGAGTAACGATATTGTTGAATTTCAGCTGATAAATGATAAACACTGACAGTATAATAATAATAATGATGATAATGAATGCGAGTGTGTGTGTCCCAAGAAGTCTGTCATCATTTACTCGCCAATCATGTTGACCAAACCCATAAGACTTTCGTTCATCTTCGGAACACAAAAGATTTTTTTATGAAATCTGAGAGGTTTCTGTCCCTCCATTGGCAGCTACGCAAATACCACTCAAAAAGTTCATAAAGAGGTCATAAATCTAATCCATATTAATTGAGCGGTTTAGTCAACATTTTCTGAAGAGACTTGATTGCTTGACCAAAAATCCATATCAGTGTTTTTCAAAATTATACCGGTTTCACAGTATATGACAGATTTTTTTTTTTCCTAAGAATGACTGGGTTAACCACATTTTCTACTGAGTGAGAGGAAATACTGCAGTAGAATGACTTAGAACGCTCTATTTTAAAGAAACTTTTCTAAAGACGTTAGTTTAGTTATATGAAAACACATGTGCTGCGTCTTTTGACTAGGCTGGGTACTGAATTGCCTCTTGGTACTGCCAAATATCGAAAAACGACTTCTTGTTCGGTACCAGATTTCGATACCTAAGGCAGGGGTTAACTCGTCGACATCAGTGAGCCAATACAAACAATAGTTTACGCGGTTACGCCCAGAGAGGTGGCTCACGTGAATTGTGCAGCATCCCAACACCCATAGATGCACATGAAGCGTCAAGCGTCCCAACCCCCTGAAGATGATGTTGAAAAGATCTAAAGTGTGGCTACATTTTCGAAGGCTCGATGCACAGCGTGCAATGCAATATTTGTGGCAAAATATTTGCTGCAAGGTCCAGTACCATGAGTAATGACAAAGCACTTGACAGTGCAGTATGTAATCTTGGATCTGGATTTCATAAAATTGGTATTGAAAAAAGTATCGATTCAGGAAACGGTATCGAAATCAAGAGGTATCAATATCGGTACAGAAATTGTTTTAATGATACCCAGCCCTGAGTTCTGCAACTTTGAAACGTGCAGTGTTCATGTTTATTCAACGATGTCAATGCCAACCAAACATAGATTTCCAAAACACTGTGTTGATATTGCACAACAATGTATGGGAAACACTGTAACATAATTTGACAGCTATCAATTATAATTTTAACCTCTCCATCTTTCACAAGTCACGCTAAGTAACATGCATCACCAGAGGGACCCTCTCAAACAGTTTTGCGCCGCGTTACGAATCATTATTAAAGCGGCATACACCGGTATTGTGGTATATTAAAAATTAATATCATTACAAAAATAAACACCAGTATTCGGTATGAAGCGGTGTGCCGCCAGCGCTAATGAACAGATATATAATATTCATTGACTGACACATCCGTTGAAACTGAAGCTCAAGCATGTTCGCTTGAAGTGCGAGAACCCAATGAGGCTCATTCTTGTGTTACACAGCATGTTTGAGCTTCTGCAAGAACCAATGAGGTTTGATCTTGCATGCCAGGCAGATTCGGTTGAGCTTCTGTTTATATTCGCTGACCAATGTTTAATGTGAATACAATCTTTTAGACCAATTTTGTAAACCAGATTCAATGAGAAGATCACAGTCAAAAAAACAATTTGTTCCAAGATAATACACATTATCAAAGAAGGAAGGAGACTTTGAAGTCTGCCACCAATGCACCTCATACACACAAATTCACACTTATGGACAAACTTACCGCGAACATAAGTCAGACACAAGCTGCCATCCAAGAGAAGGATGACTCCAATGTAATGCCAATCACAGCCCACACACCCAATGCGAGCAGGCAGCCAGACAAAACCGCCTCAATCACTCCAGTTTAACTTTAAACATTTAGCTCTCCTTTCACCCTAGCCTATCCCCGACTGTCACACTAGTTCCTCTGAGAGACGGCAGTCCGGAGGGAGAGGGGGTATATGGGGATGTCTAAACGTCCATTGATCATTGTGGATTCCAGCACATTCTCTCCTGTGTTTCCGCCGCTCTCTGCCTCTCTGTGGTGTCAGCTCAGTACCCGAATCACTCAGACAACACCTTTGAAATGCACAATGGCTTTCCTGTGAATCTGCGGGCCCTTTCACGGCTGTCTGCAGCCGATAACAGCCTCTACTGTGCCCTGGAGTTAACAATCTCAGCTAATAGACTTCTCCCCTGTCAATCACACTTTCAAATTCCCAATAAGCCACGCACACACACACACACACCAACCTCCCACCTCCCTCAATTCTATGGTCCATCTCCTGATCAAAGCTCATCTGGTGAACAGTAAATATAGACACACACACGGACACGCAGTAACCAGGTGTCATACTGCACACGAACAGAAGCATACACCCCGGTGAAAGTATGCTGCTGGGAAACAAACCACTCTGAGCCAATAGATAAGCTCTCAATAAACCCAAGAGCGGTGGGTACACCTCACCCTCACTGATTCACCAACACCAGCGAGGCACAATAGCCTACATTTTTACGTATCAATCCCTAAATGCATTGGATTAAGAAGGATTTATATTCGCCTCCCAAATAAATGAGCATATAATTTAAGGTTCTGGGATTTATGCATGTGTTGACATGAACTTACATTTGGAATTGAAAAAGAACCAATGAGATATTAAGAGAGCGTGATTCATATGCATAGACAGATTTACTATCCACCACCAGTTGTTCTGACTCAAAATATATGGGTTGTGTTTGCATATGTGCAAAAATTGAGCTTGTTAAAATAATGTATATGATAATATCTAATAAAAATATGTCAAATATAACATGCTTAAAATGTAATATTTAAATAATATTTAAATATGTGTGTATATATACATATACATGACAATAAAACATTTAAAATGAATTTAAAATAATGTAAATGAATAAATATCACATTTTAATTACAAACACAAACTCAACCCAAAACCGAAATTAACACGTTGGAAAATTGACTGGAAAACCTGAACCTCTTTTTTGTCAACATTTTAATTAGGTGACCAAATAAAGAATATGAAAGAAAAACAAAAACAAATTTCCTATCTGTGGCATGTCTGTGTCATATGGATTAGATTATCTCTGCTAGTAAAACGAGGTAATGCATGCAGTTATAACCACGTGATGGCCTGCCCCTGGGCTTTTTCGCTCTTTATTTTTCTGGACAGATTGTAAACTCAGATTTCTGGCTGCATTTTAACAGGTTAGAGATACCCAGGGAGATTGTAACTTTTGTTTAAAAGTTCAGTCTTTTCAGCCAAAATGTAAATATGAATCTTTAATATTTTTCCTCAACACAAGGAATGCAATTTGGCTGTATACTAATTTTTTAGCTGCTGAATGTTTTGCACAGAGGGTGAAATGTAATATTTAGCTTTCCTGTACCATATGGGACCGTGGTTGGTGCTATTACTCATTGAACGTTGTTGCAAAAACGCATTCATTAATAAATGTGCAAGTAAATGTAAGGCTCATGATCCCTATAAATAACTACAGCCATTCTTTATGCCACAATAATGGTTAGCACAGCAATTTGAGCATTTGTGCTTTGCCTATGTGTATATGCATTGGGGAAAGTGTATATATATATATGCATATAGTGAAGAAAGTACTGTATTTCTGACTCAAGACCTAATCATCATTTGATGGGCTTCTTTCATGCAGAATATATTGACATATTACTTCATATTAGCATAGGGTCTTGTTGTTAGTCTTGCAGAAACAGACTTTTGACAGACGTTGACAGACTGGATTGGTTGGTTATGCTCAGACTGACTCAAATATAAATTCAAAATGTAATCAAAAATTAACTGCAACAGCTGCGGCCAGCAGGCAATTTTTGAGGGAAGGCTGATATGCAAATCAATATTAATCAAACAAATAAACAGGTAGATGGCTTATTTTTATACAGTTCTTGATAATATGCTAACATAATATCCCTACTGACATTCCAAATAGTCCTGATAATGAATGATGACATGTTATTAATGTCTCTCAAACACCTTGTGAATATATGCAGCGTGCACATCAGTAGCACATGAAAAGCCTCATTGATTCCATCTTAAATACTGTAACTTAGTTCACCTATTCGAAAGATTCATACCTATTATGGAAAATGTTTATCACTGTTGTTCGGTTTAACTAGTGTTCAGATACTTTAATTTGTATTTAATCCATACTGTGGCTAAATTCAACAGTTTCTAGAATGTTTGTTGAACATCGGCTTCGGCTGGATGTCACTGATCGGCGAGAGTTGCGTGCGGTGCAGGCGCGGGAGGACAGCGTAGCCTGCAACCGAGACGTACAGGTGCGTTTAATTCGACCGTAAGTGGTCTGCGAAGTGGACTTCACAGGGTATTTCGCCGAATAAAAGAGAGATTCCAATCCTAAGGGAACGAACATGATCAGTTCGAAGGGCACTGCAAACGGCATGGCAATAAGGGAAGCCATACATCACTTCACAGGAAGTGGAGGGAGTGATCCAACCAACTGTCATTGTGCACCGCATCATCAGTCGGTTATATAGAGCAGAGCCGGTTGGAAGAGATTTAAATTTAAATTTCTAACCGCTCTTTCTAACTCGGGTACGTGACATTGAGTATTATCTTCAAATATTGTCATTATTATACAAACTAGTATTTAGGAACGGTTTGTGGTGATGAATGTATCTATAGGATATGGTCTTTAAATTAAAAAAGAAAAGTAAACTACATTTAAATAAGTTATATATCATGATGTGCACGACCCTGAGGCTGTTGTTGCCTTTCTTTGATGACGCTTCAGG
This sequence comes from Hybognathus amarus, assembly GCA_030378365.1. Taxonomy (NCBI): domain Eukaryota; kingdom Metazoa; phylum Chordata; class Actinopteri; order Cypriniformes; family Leuciscidae; genus Hybognathus; species Hybognathus amarus. The sequence continues at coordinate 144,332 of JAQIUQ010002170.1, forward strand.
GCATTCCAAATGAGTGACCGCTCACGTGGTGTTTGCACACTTTACCACAGCTGAAGTGAATCGAGTACAACGTTTTGCCAAATACACAGGATATTTTCAGACACATTTTCATTCTATAGCTTGAGCTGCTTCATCTACAGCAGAATAAAGTTCAAAATAAGCCTACATCAATGAAGTGGAGTCAACGTGTTTTAATCAAGTTTTGTCATTAATCAACATGGGCACAAATATAACATCTGCGACTCCATTCGTGAAATGACTACTTACTGTTCTGAAACAGTTATAGAAATTATTTGTGAGAGCTTTAGTGGAACTGGAAAGAAATGGAGATAAACTCAGAACGCACGTGATCGCTTGTTCATGCGGTAAATCGCGAAATCGTGTGGCATCATAGAGCTTGTGCAGCCGTCTTTAGAATTCAGATTTTTCAGGTTAGGTCGGAATCAAAATTACAGGTGTGAAACCTCCGCAGACCAGTGGTCCCGGACCAAACAGATGAAATTTGTTTCAGCGAAAAGAGGTTGTCTCGAGATTCGAACAAATTGAAAAGATTTCATTTCGTTTCTAGTGTAAATGCATTTCTGTATGCATTCGGAAATTTCAAGACCTTTACAGACACTTCTGGTGGTTCGCAAAAGCCGAAAAAAAAACAGAAGGTAAAAATGAGCTGTGGTAACAATAAAGAGATGAGGAGACGAGGATTTTAATTGAAGTATGGTCTGATGACATAAGTAAGAAGTCAACTTGCAGTACTCCATCTCCTTTCCTGCCGGTGACGATAAAAGTTCGCACAATGCAGGATGTTCATTTCACGAATTTGAACAGCGTTGTGTTTAGTTGGTGATGCAGGTAACTTATGCCATAAAAATAACTATATAGTTGCAACGATATGCGTATATTCGTCACGCTGTCTAGAAGACCGCAAAATCAACAACACGCAGACGTCTGCACCTCCACTTTACTAAACCAATCAATGCTCATTATGTCGAGATGATCCCATAGATGATGACAGGACACAAGATATGTGCGTGAAGTTCTTTCAGTGCGTTCGCATAATTGTAATGTGAAACCAAACCAAACTTCTGAAAGGTTAAAATGGATATCAAAAACATGAACTTTTGGCTTCAAACCTTGTGCAAGAGTTAAAGGTGTGAAAGGCCTCGAACAGTTCGACTACTGTTGAATGGCTGTCGCGGTACTTTGATGGCAAATGTCACAGTCATGTGGAGCAAGAGCTGCATCAAGTCAGACAAAATTTTACAACTAATTTGGTTCTAGCATATACGTAAGAATGCTCATTTACACATGCTATCAGGAATTCACGGCTCCCACTTCACTTTGTAAAAAAATATAATAGTAGTAAATAGTGATTACCAGCTCATCGCATTCAAATTTATATGTAGTAGTTTAAATATAATATTATAGGCTATCACTGTCACAATTCATCCAGGGATCATATATCTTATTACAGCTGTACTGTTTTGCACTGCAGAATGCAGAGTATCGACAGCACATATGGCAATATACTATTGTAAAACTTGTTAATTGTTTACTGTGGTTCATCCACAACTGGTGCTTGTATATACCTTAGCGGATGATTTCAGTAGACCATATTTGTTGTTAATCTGTTCTGAGTGCCACAATCTCAGTGTGGTTTATTCAAAAGGACACGCAATCCAGAGTGTTACAATTTGCAATGATGCTGTTAAAAGTCTTTATAAGGACATTCTTCCTGTGACAGGCATTATACATACAAAGGCAGCAAACAGACCCCGGTGATGGCAGAAGTACTTTAGAGCATTGGCTGAACCCCACGGCTAATGTATTGCTTTTGGGAACAATGTTAGAGATTCCAGCCTGTCAAACAGGTGTTCCATGCAACTATCTTCCCCAAGGACTGATTATGTATGAGCAACAGATATCAAACTGAATGAGTAGGCCTACTGGGTGTACAAAGAGGGGCGGTGTGCATTGGTGAAGGGTCCATGCTTGTTTCAAGCACATGCCCATATTATCCCATTCTGTTCAGGGCCACACTCAATGAATGGAAGACGAGAATCAAGGCGGATGATATATGACAAGTCATATCTTTCAGCGAAGGAGAAGGACAGAGAAGAACCTCTCAGGGAGTACTTGATAATCTTGTCTTAAAGACTGTGGGCCATTCGCTCGCTTTTCACATCGTAGCTCCATGCATCTGCTCTCTGCAAGAATAATGAGCGAAAAGAGGAAAAGGATACCATGCTGGAAGAGAAGTCTGTGTGTGCATTCCTCTGACAAACTGTTGTCCGTAAACAAGCCTCAAAGATAAAACGTCTTCCATCTCATCTCTCAAACACACACTTGCTCACAAAAGATTTTCCCTGCCTTCTTGTTTGAAGAGAGCACCGCTTCATCCCCAAGTCTTCCAGCGGGACCTACTGGGGTGAGTTGGAGGCAACAGAAGAGGCTTTGAAACTATTCCAGAAAAATCATCCCAGACCTGCAGCAGAGCTTAAGAGGACACACACAGAAATGTCTCAGAGCTTTGTGGATGATGTGCAGTTTTTATTCATTTTTTGACTATAGAAATCAATGTTTGAAGTGGAAGTTTGAACCTCGTCTGAATAATGCCACGGTAAATTTGCATAGAGGACTGATTAAATATGTGTAATTTTGCTTAGATATATTAAAGGAAGTGTGCCTCAGAGGTTTTATGACTGACAATATCAAAAGACCTGTCCGTTAGGCCCAAGTCTCAGCCTCAGATAAAGGCAAAACAATGTCGATATACAGTGACCTTGCTTTTAATCGCTGCATAAATGTTGGAGGAGGCCGACAGCAAAGGATCCTCTCATCAACAAACTGACCAAAGCATCCAAAATGGAGAATCGGTGTAATTCCATATCAATGCTGCCTGCTATCAGAATTATCGTTAAAGGGTTAGTTCACCCAAAAATGAAAATTAAGTCATTAATTACTCACCCCCATGTTGTTCCAACCCTGTAAGACCTTCATTCATCTTCGGAACACAAATAAAGATAAAATTTTGATTAAATCTCAGAGTTGGATCACTCCTTCATAGACTGCCTAAGGGACTGGCTCTTGACGGCCCATAAAGACATTAAAAAAAAGTTTAAATATTCCATGTGCCTACAGTGGCTCAATTATAAGTTTATCAAGCGACGAGAGCTACTTTTGTGCGAAAAACAACATAAATACTGACTATTCGACTATTCCATTACCTCCTTATGGGCGCATGCGGAGAACTGAGATGACGACGTTCTTCTTCTTCTACTTCTTGTTACCGGCTGCTCACCGCTTAGGAGTACTACCGCCACCTACCGTATAAGATGATGATCACGCTCCGGCTATATCAGCACATCATCTTATACGGTAGGTGGCAGTAATACTCCTCAAGCGGTGAGCAGCCGGTAATAAGAAGTAGTCGAAGAAGAACGTCCTCGTCTCAGTTCTCGCGCATGCGCCCATAAGGAAGTAATGGAATAGTCGAATAAAGTCATTATTTATGTTTTTTTCGCACAAAAGTAGTCTCGTCCGCTCGATAAACTTATTATTGAGCCACTGTAGACACATGGAATATTTAAACATGTTCTTTAATGACTTTATGGGCCGTCAAGAGCCAGTCCCTTAGGCAGTCTATAGAGAAGTGATCCACCTCTCAGATTTAATCAAAAATATCTTTATTTGTGTTCCGAAGATGAACGAAGGTCTTATGGGGTTGGAACAAGCATGGGGGTGAGTAATTAATGACTTAATTTTCATTTTTGGGTGAACTAACCCTTTAATACGAGTTTCCTAAAATTGAAAACTTTACAACAGAAGAAAAAGAGAGAACTGATCAAATTGTTATCCAAGTAAAAGACTTTCATAGATGATTAAAAGACCATAAGCAGCAAGGCACAGAGTAAAATACTTTTAAACAATGGGTACAGAATATTTCATTGTAAGGAAATGTTCAAATTAAAAGCTGAAGGCAATGTTTTTTTCAAACAACTGTGTTTAACATTGCAGTTTCAATCTCATTACGATGTGGGAAGCTCTGTTTGGCCCGCTTTTATGTACTGGGTGTAATTATTTTGGAAGCAAATCATATTGTGCTTTAAAATCATAGAGAATATGATGCACTGTTTGCCAGCACACATGCTCACGATTTACCTTTTTTTTTTTCTTCTAGAAATTTTGACAAACAACAAGCTGTGACCTTTAAGTTCGTAGAGGCAGCATGGCTCTGATCACAGGGACTGGAAACATAGCCAGACTGAAATGTCAACCGTCCCTGCGGTTCCAGCACTGACGCAAAACTGCCAGAGAGCTACAGGGAAAGCCAGAGGAGAGAGACGGAGTGAGAGAGAGAGAGAGAGAAAGAAAGAGAGAGGGGGGAAGGGAAAAAGAGTGTGTGCGTGTACGTTGGCATGCGTTCCCCCGGCATGTGTGTTTGTGTGCGTGCGTACGGATGGCTAACAGAGACTTACCTGAGCTGCAGGCTCGTTCTTTGAGGCCCGGGCATGTCAGACAGCATTAAAGCAGGTATATGGTTGGAGATTTCGACATCCCTTTAGAGAGCTGCAGGCTAAGTCATCCAATAGAGCACAAACTAGCCTCCACGCTAACAAACAGGCACTGGGCTGCTTGCTGACCCCTCACAACCAAACACAGATACAAAAACATCTTCATGTCTTCTCTTTTCTCTAAACACGGGTGTCAGTTTATGATGTACGGGGGCTGAGAGCGTTTCGAGAAATGGATTTTATGGACCTGTTGATAACATAATAAAACAAGCAATATAATAAAAGACAATTTTCAATAAAATTAATAAAATTTTTGATTTAATGTGCAATCAAAATGTCTAATGATTACAGCATGAAGTCGAACTTTTCACAGTGAATAATTAATTCATGCATGTTTTATTTCAAATAAAAAAATGAACTGACTGAAATTTGTAATCAAAATGTCATGACATGATCTATCAACAGACTTACCTCTGATGACATATGGCAGACTTCTCCAGTCATTTTGTCCACAAAAAAACTTCCGGTCAATTACCCCCTTGGCTTTAAGATCCGTGATAAATAAAAATACATAATAGAAGTTTTAAAAAGTTTTTAATGATGTGTACTATATACTAAGAATATAATATAGTATACAATAAAATTGTGTTATTCACTTCAAATGTACCTAGTAAATGGATGCACACCCAAGCTCTCTTCTTATAGAGCAGTGAAATATTCTTGGTTGTGAAGATTGGATCGGCATGGCTGCTACGTGAATAAAAATATAACATTTTCATCTTTTATTTATAGAAAATATAAAATGTTTTTCTGTGTGGGCCTCAACTTGTCACTTCCTGCATGTGTTCTGTGTAAAATGGCCAAAATGTTGTTTTGGACTCACTGACTTTCATTGCAGGTGTTGTTCAATAGCTCCTTTTGTACACACCAAAAAGTCGTACAGGTTTGGAATGACCACCTTTTTATTTTATATTAAAAAACTTTCGCAAAAACATCTCTTCACAGAAACTTTACAGGCTATTTACAGTTGCTGAGCAACTATCCAACTTGGTGATTTGATGTAGAATATGCAGTCACAGGTGTGCATTTACCCGCATCATAACGGCCTCAAACACGGTTCATCCAATCAGAATGTAGAGTCAGAACTGTCCTTTATAAACCTAAATATTCCATTTCACAAATTCACGGTGTGTGAGTCTGTGATTTGCACTGATTCATCCTCTATTACTATAGTTCAAACAGTGTGTGTGTGTGCGTGTGTCTGTGTCTAGAAAGCTTTTGAAAATGGGACGAGCAATCAATTATGGGCATCGCTTGGCAGTCGCTCAGAATGACAGGCCATTGTTAGTTTTCCTCCCTCCCTTTTTTCTCTGGCTCCCTCTTTCTTTCTTTCTCTCTCTCCCTCTCTCTCTCTCTTCATCTGTCACATGTCTGCTAACCTCTCATGGGTTCTCTCTCTCATTCTACAGCCTTTCTACTCAACAGCTGCACGTCTAATGAAGCAGGATCTAGCAGACCTGCAGAGAGAGCAAGAGAGAGAGAGAAAAAGTCCCCTGTTTGTCTTTGTATTGCAGGTGTGAGATGATGGGAACATTTAGTGTACCTGGCTGTAATTTGCCTGGGGGGAAGGAAAGGCTTCTGTCAGTTCTCGGGTCCTCTGCGGTGAATGATAAGTCTCGCCGCCTCAGGGACGGCTCCGATCAGCTCAATCAGCGCCAATGTAAACAACGGGTTGCAAAAGCCATGCTCAACTTTAGATTATAGACTTTCTTGCCATGATCTTGTCAAGGGCACGACATCAGGGGACGCCTGTTGCTTCCAGATGGCGGCGCATTTATCCCTCAATCTGTAAATAACAAAAATGAATGAACGGATGAATGATTGAATGATTGAAAGGGTCATTTTACAAATAAACGACACATTCTCCCATAAATCCGTGTGATATTGCAGAACGTTAGCGGTGCAGCGCGAGTGTCTGGGGGCGTGAATTAATGCTTCCAGCATGGTGTGCTTTACTCAGTGTTTGCATTGGTAATGTAACTTTGTCTTTTCAGGAGATCTCCCACTGTGCATTCACCCTGAGTTGCCTGTGGCCATCAGGAACATAGTCAGCACATGCAGCGGAAAGACTACGAGAATCCTAGCATGCAGCTATACCTTTACTAAACTGCTGATGTTGTAACCAAGCTGCCCCTTTAAGTGTCATTCAAAGTGCAATAACAAATTTTACTCCAGTTTTTCAAATGTTTTCTCTTTTTCGTCACATTTTGATAGAGGCAGTAGAGAAGTTAGATACAGAGCCTACTCCATTTTGCAACAGGTAGTCCACAGCTGATTAGAAGAGCAAATTATTTGGGCTATATATGGTATAACATTATATAAAATGAATCAATCATACACAAATCATACAATGTTAATCAGTATCAATCTTGTTTTAAGTAAAAGCATCAAAACCTTTACACTATATAGACCTTATGTAGCCCCACCCCTTTTCAGTGTTTTGCTTGTTGTCTTTTGACTTCCGGTCTGTATTTTCACAGCAATCTTGCATAGGAATGAATGAACTGCTCGTAAAAAAATTCCTGGTTCGATATTTGTTAAGACATCTGCTTTACAATGCTTATGATAAACATTACAATGCTCATGATAACTTTTGTTAACTCTACAATAAGTAAATCCACTTCACCAGCTAATTACTCCTCGACAGCGATGCCATAGAAATATACAGAGTGACCGCGAAACCGGAAGTTCAAAGACAATATTCTAAAGATGACGGCGCCCACGTTTCTCTGGTGCATAAGGTCTATATAAAAGCAAAATTGCATAATAAATTGAAACTTGTTTTTGTCATTGCTAGTTTGGTTCATTTCAGAGACTCTGTTCTGTTCCTGTTTTATTTATCATGGGAAAACCCATACAACTTCCGGCAAATTTAGATTTGCTCTGAAAGTTAGTCTGGCAAAGAGCTCATTCAAGCCTATTTCCAATCTGTCGAAATCGCGGCACCAATCAGAAACGTTGGGGCGGGCTTTACACTATGACGACAGCGCTGGGATTTTGAAGCAGATTTTGTAGCCTACATTACAAAGATGGATGCCACCGTTCGAACATCATTTGTTCGAATCAGCTATCGCGTCTGTTTTTAAGCGATTTGAACGACCTTTATGTTAAAAACGAGCAAAGGACAACACTCGAAGGCCGCCGCTCTGCATACGTCATCTCGCTCTGATTGGTTTTAGGTCTACCCGCGATGTCCGTTCGTGACCTCCCTCTGGAAATGATTTGTCTTCTGACGCTTTGCCAGGCCATAACTCGGTGGTTTTAACCAGGCTATGCATTATTGTTCGTGTTGTCGTATTTTATTGCATCTTTTTATTGTTGTATTGGTTTTCCTGTGTTTATTTCCTCTTTTCTTTAGTATATTCTCATTTAGTTCATTAATTGTGCCTTTCCCTAAACAAACAAGAACAACCTGCAAGATATCCACTGGGTCATCTTTCACTGGTTTGTCTGGAGATAAGAGCGAGTGGACCTGTTGAAATGGATTCAAGTTTAGCATGAAGGGGGGAAACCATGCAGTGGCACTGAATTAATGTGTCCTACTGTTGCATTTGCAAAAGCAATATTTAATAGTCCTTTGCAATTCAAATGCCTTGGCTCTTGAATAGATGCATTGGACTGCAAAAGAGAAACCAAATGTGTTGTTTTTACTTATTTGTATTTTCAGCTGCAGCATTCATTTCCATTTCTCTTCTTGTTCTCTCTCGATTCTCTATTGTTGAGTTCATTAGTATGCTTGTAAGCATGCACAATCAAAATGGAGGGAGAAAGAAAAAAGACACAATGTGGAGGACCTTTGCGTCCACCCCTCGCAGCGTTGGAGGTGAAACAGGGTTCAAGGATGCTGGTGGGCGCAGCAGGTGAGGACAGAACCCCACCCATTCAAATCATTCACCACTCTTTTCAGCCATCCCTTGTCCATCTCCCTCTCTTTCCGTCTATCTTTTTCTCTCCTGCGTGTCTGCGTCCATCAGCGAAGCGTCCGCTGGGACCGACGTGTTTTGACAGATGCTCATTCTGTCTTGGCACATCTCACAGAATGGTATGGCACTTGTCATCCTGATAAGAGAGAGAGAGAGAGAGAGAGAGAGAGAGAGAGGGGGGCAAAGAAATATCTGATTTAGAAAACAAAAGCCTTTCCTACTAACCAAGGCCATATCTTTTCTCCTTTTCTCTCTCTGGTTATTAAATGCTAGCATAATGGGAGAGATGATGAAACCATGGTGCTAATGAAACGGACAGTCTCACTTTGTGGTTCAGCACTCTTTGTAGTCATCATATGTGCTCTTTGCATTGAGAGGTTACTACACAACCAAGGTGGCTATAAATGGTCTCATAATTATATGAAGATGTTGGGATTTAAAGGGACAGGTCATCCAAAAATGAAATTGCTGTCATCATTTACTCATTGTCATGTAATATGTTGTGAAATATTGTTAAATCAATATGATTTTTTTTTAAAGAACATTCTGAAAACTATTTTCAATAAAATCCAAACTGCATGAGGACTGGGGCTGTCAAGAAAAAAAACAAATACAAGCTTGTCATACAAAGTAGCCCATATGACTTGTGCATTACACAAATACTACAGTTCAAAAATTTGGGGTCAGATGTCATTAAAAAGTTGCATTTGTTGTTACATTGTTTGTTTTGCTCATTGCAAACAGCTGAAAGTTTTAAAAAAATTGCGAATAAAGTTGTTTTGCAGGGGGGGTTGAATAATTTCGATTAGAACTGTATGCATGTGGCCGATGCTTAAATTCTAAGTGGCTTTCATTGCATTTTCAGTAGACAATTTATCCTTTTATGCATTCTTGTTAAACCCATGGCTTTCCCTGTTAGTGTTATGAGCTACTGGAACCTCATTTTGACACCACAGAAGCTAGAAACCACTTCGAACCAAAGCGTCTCCAACACATTTAGGTTTTCCACACGAAACCGCCACCATGCTGGGTAATGGTAAAGTAAATGTTTACAGAATTATATATTTTTTGGGTCAATGCCTTAGAAACAGTCGATACACTGTTTCACTTTCTGTCTTGTCTTTTTCTACACTATACTGTTATGCATACTGTATGTGTGTGTGTGAAACGTGTGTATATGTGACCTCCCCCCGGGTCAGAGTTGTCTGTGTTCTACCTGTTTGCATGCACACCCTCTTCTAGCCCGAGGCCTATTCACACTCCTCAGGAGCATGTGACAGCTTGGCTATACCCTCCTCGGCCAATCAGAGTTCTTCACCCGAGGGGCAATACAGGATGTGACAATAGAGTGAGCTGCAGATCATGCAAGAAGTCTTCTGCATGCGGCCTGCTGACAGATCTAGTATACTGATGTACCTTGGCAGAATTGGGCTCCATCTCACTGAACACTTCCACCAGAATTTGATGAGTAGGCCTCTTATGCATGCAGAAGGCAGAAAGAGCTCTCTGGGCGATCAACCATGGATTTTTTTTAAGTGTTCTTTAGAATGTTTGTACCGGCTTGTAGTGGCTTTCTTTGCTGTCTTGCGAAACAAATACTTGCGTTCCACTTCACCTCAGGTGAAATTACAGTGTACGCAAGGCAGTGCTGTATTAAAATCACTCATACTTTCTTATTCTCTTTCTTCTCTCCCCCAGTTTTCTTCAACGAATTCACCTCGAACCGCTAAGATGTGGTTTTGGAGATAATTTCAATCTTATGTGTGCTATTGGATGAGAACCGAACTGACCTGAACAATGGCATCACTGTTTTCCACAGAGCTGCTTTATAGCTGAATTGAACTCATTTCATATTTGATGATCTTGTTATTGATTGGAACTGAATCAACACTGAACTGACTTCAGCTGAACAATGACACTGTTTTCTTTCTTACAGCAGAAGTTAACTCTGTTTGCCTTGTTGAATCATTATTTTTCTGTTTATCCCTGTATTGTATAAAGCACTACATAAATAAAGGTGACTTGACCTGAAATAAACAAATATAAGGAAGAAAAGACCAGCCACAATTCAATATACACATATTGCAATAGCATCTCTGTCATTTAGATTGAAATTGCTGAATTTTAGTCTTATACATGAAATATATCATTATCAAGATAATTAAATGTTCAGCATTCAAGACAGACAGTGATGATGTCATATATTAAATAGAGAATCGTGTTTTCTTCCTTAAATTCATTTATCTATCAACAATACCAATCAAAAGTTTGGGGTCAGTAAGATGTTTACTGTTTTTGATGTATCATATGCTCACTAAGGCTGCTTTATTTGATCAAAAATATAGTAAAACAGCAATACTGTGAAATAATGTGAATTTGTGTATTTATGTATTATTTTTATTTTTACATAAACTGTATTTCAGCATCATTACTCCAGTCCTCAGTGTCACATTATCCTTCAGAAATCATTCTAATATGCTGATTTGGTGCAAAAAAAAATTCTTATTAATATCTACAGTGTCATGATTCTTTGATGAATATAAAGCTCACAAGAACAGCATTGATTTGAAATAGAAATATTTTGTAACAAAGTGAAAGTCTTTCCAGTTGCTTTTAATCTATAATGCATTCCTGATGAATAAAATGTTAATTTATTTAAAAAATGGCCCGAATCTTTTAAACAATAGCATATTTCTCTGACTTTTTCTGCTGACATGCATGCATTCACAAAATGATGTGCATAGAATAACATTTTATATACAACTTACAAGGTCATCCAGTAAGCAATTGATATCTGAGACTGTGAAGCAAAGCCAACTGAGAATCACATCCTTATGGAATTCTCCAAAATGAGGCCTTGTGATAACTGAGAGTTAAAGGAAAAAGTGAAAGAAGGTAAAATGATATGAGAGACTTTTTCATAGTGTCCAGTAAAGTGCCATTGCCTGTTTAGTCAAGACCTCTGCCATTGTCAAGGGTTTTGTAAAAAATTAAGAATGTAAACACATGCACTCTATAACACCATGGACACACCCACACACTCTCTCAGTGCAATAGTGTCTCATGGTCTTGGCAATGAATCAGGAAATCTGACTCACTCTGAATGGTCGACTTCTTCATGTATAACGTCAGTCCAGGGGCAGAGAGGGCCCTTCATGCATCATCACACACATACACACACACACATGCACGGACACGCACACATTTTATACTTTATAAATAATAAAGTTTTGAATAATACAACAGATTATAACAAATCAGCACATTGTTTATGTAGTTCTAAAGGCTGGTTCACACGGGACGATTTTAAAATTGTCTGCCGATTTTCCAAACCTTAGAGACTCCACACATGGCGATAAAAAAAATCACGGGTCTAACAGTTTTGGTCGTACAGTGTGTGGTGCGCAGCCACACGCCAAAATCAACACATCACACACAAACCGATTTGACTCCGGAGCATTCCCAGGTCGGACGGAAAATCTCGCAAAATCCCTCGAGATCAAACGTGACTTCAGAGTAAACAATCATGGCGGACGAAGAGGATGCAGTGGTGATAGTGTGTAGTTTGTTTTTAACGGAAAAAAACATACACCGGACTTTCTGATGTGCCGTACCGCCGGGCGCGGCTGTTTTGATTTTGTTTCCGCGGTGCTTCTTCTGCGCCTCGTCACCTTGCTTTCTGATTGGCTACACGCCACAGTTCACAGGCTGCATGCTCGTTCGTCCCCGGGGACACCACACACGGGGAGAAATCGGGCCAAAAAAATTCAACATGTTGGATATCCCCGATTTGAGATTGTCAGCGGTCCTGGCATTCTTCCGAGCAGACGAGAGCAGCCTTAACACACCACACACGGCAGGAATATCAGATCAGATTATTTTACGATAATCCAGACTGATCTCATGAAAGTGCGTGTGTATGACACACCAATTCGTATTTCCATTTTGGCGTGCTATCAACACGCATAATCGCTTTTCAGCGTGTTTAACGGCGTTGACTTAACGTTATTACTGTATATATAAACATGACCTCAACCCCGTCCCTAAACCTACCCGTCACTGGGGTTAATAGCATTTATGTGTGATCCCCTACCATCCTAGGAAAACAAATATCGCTCCCCAGATGTAGATCCACATTTTGCTTCGTTTCGCTCGGACATTTACGGCGTGTACATACACGCGGAATCACTCGGACATTAATGGCGTAGACATACACGCATACACGCGGATACACGTGGGTAGCTCAAAATGCGTATACCACTTGACTTGAAAGTGGCGTGTATGTTTACGCAAAAGTCATGTCATGTTGGATAATCGGAGACATCTTAAGATTGTCGGAAGGGGTGAATCGGGGCTAAAATCGGCCTAATAATCCTGCCGTGTGAACCAGGCTTAAGGGTACAGGAAGCAACGCCTTTTCCAAATAAACATGCTTCCTAGTTACAGAGATTGAACAGTACTTTGCCAACTGTTTGGCCCCTGTTTTAGAAATCCTCCCAATGCATAGTCCACGGATCGCCAGGCTTAGTACATGACCCAGACTACAAACACTAGCACAATAAGCTGCCATTTGTACTCAAGGTTCTCAATGGTCTATATCAATGACTGATATTTTAGAGTCTTAGAGCAGTAAGAGTCCTCCATAAACAAGTCAAATGCACATGACACCTCAAATAATGTAACTGTTTTGCCATTCTGAGAGATGTTAAACATATCAGCTGTATTAGTAATTCCTAAAAAAAAGAATTTGCAGGTGAGTTAAAGCTACACTGTGTGATTTTTACCCCCATCTAGCGGTGAAAAGGTATATGACCGTCAATATTAGTTTCTGTTAATCTCAATTCCGAATTTCGTTTTAACTCCTACGTTTGCCAATGCAGGGGGCATGCAGGAGGCAGAGAGGCGAATGGGAGGAGGGAAACCACAGTGAAACAAAGTATTTTGTAGGAAGAACCTGCAGATCAGATGTGCTTTTAGACAGAAACTGAGGATCTTCTCACCGATGGTGGCATTGCTGTAGATAGTGTGTGATATAGAGTGGTCCGCACAGGGCAGTTTTGCTAACACAGTCTCATCCCCTCATATAACAGACATCTTGGGACATCTTTCGACCATACGTCAACATCCTCCACTTTAGGGTACCCTTTAACATCAGTTACATGACGATCCTGGGACGTCAGTACAATTGACGCTTTACCTTTAACGTCAGTTAGGTGACGGGGTAGGTTTAGGTCTGGGGTAGGGTTAGGATTCAGATAACGTCGGTACCCTGAAACGGCGGATGTTGACGTATGGTCAAAGACGTCACTGAGAGACTGACTGATGGGTCCTCTACGACTGCATCAGACCTCTACAGGTTGGTAGTGAGAAGTCCACTCCAATTCAGTGCCTGTCCTCCAACATAGGTCGTTTAAGTTTGGCCAGTCTGATGACACACCAAATCCCTGTGCCCGTCCATCCAGCTTTCCAATGGTCTTTCTTTTAAAACCCAGAAAGCTATCTTCCACCCACCGCATGCGTGTAGCACCTTCCGTCTTTTAAAATCCAGAAATAAGGATCAGACACACACACAGTTTTCAAGTTTTAAGGGGAAATTCCATAGACATACTGATTTTTACAATGTACAAACTGTATATTCCATCCCCTACCCCTCAACCTACCCATCACAGAAGAAGGGAGGGGTTGTCCCCATAACATAGGGTTTACCATGACCACACACACACAGTGAGAAAGAGACAGCGAGAAAGAGAAAGCAGAGAGAGAGACAGAGGATGAAAAGACATATAGATGTAAAAAGACTAACTCTCAGGCTCAATGTTAAAAGTACATTTGCGGTGGCGGGACAAAAGGAAGTGCCGTCGAGATGGGAGGGATAAAAAGGTCAAGGTCAACCTCATCTCCACCTCATCCTCTAAAACCCATCTCACTTCAATCTCACCAATTCAAGCCGCGGGTCCAACACTTCCATTCAAATTCCAAAACCAATCTCCAATAGAGGATTCCATCTCGGCAGATCCGAACCGCCCACAAACAGGGTTCTGCCTCACGTTGAGGCACATGTTAAAGGTGGCATTGAGGAGACGGGGTGAATTTTCAGTTTGATGCCACACCTCTGCCAAACCGGTGTGCAAAAACAGAGGGGAAAATGAAAGGAATATGAAAGAAAATGCATCTGAAATGAGGAAGTGTGAAGGATAAATGAAGGTCTGAGTGGCAGAACAGTATTGTAATTATGTAACCCGGCCTTCGAAGAATTTAGACAATTCCATGCGCTTCGATTTATAATATTATGTGGAATAGTTTTGAAGTGTGGAGGTTGGGGACATGCTGATGTCATGGAATTGCAAATGAATATTAATTAGATTGAGGTCAAATATTAAAGTTCAGCTTCTGTTAGAGTTCAGCAACACTTCTATTAGAGTAGCTGAAGCAGCAAACATTTAAAATTTCTCATTTAAAACATATTTTAGTAGGCCTATGAATTATAACCATTTAAAAGATTAAAATACTTTATTGAATATATTAAAATCTAAATTTGGTTGTCAATGTTTATAATTTTAACATCTGAAAATAATGTGGCAGACATTTTGTGGTGCTACATGTCAGAATTAAAACGTGTCTATGTTAATTGTTTTGACAGAACTGAGATTCGTTTAGAAAAATGTTTCTAAGTAGCAGAGAAAGAATGTATTCTACATATCATGGAATAAATAGCCATAGTTAAATGAAGGATGGAATTATCACCCTGCTCCACTTGTGTTGGACTAATACAATTTTAATTACAATATAGTAAACTCCTCTACCTGATGTTACCATTGAAATTCCAATTCAACATTCTCTTGGGTGTGGCTAATTCAATTCAAATGATATTTGCAATGCAAGCAAGAAAAAACAAACAAACAAACAAACAAAAAGATGTAGATGACACAGTCTCATGAAAGTGCGTATCTATACCACGAATGTCATTTCTCGTGGCATTTTTACGCCATTTTTTTTTCTTTTTTCTTTTTCGGGGGGAGGGAGTGAGGAGTTTGTGCGTATTATACGCAATAAAGTGCGTATCATATGCCCGCGAAAACGCGTACCATATACACGCAAAAATTATTTTTGCCGTATAAATGCCACGAGAAATGACATTCGTGCTATAGATACAAACTTTCATTAGATCGGGCTCAGATTACCTAATTTAAATCATGAATAGTTTGGCAAGTAGCTTCCCTTACATTGCTCACATGCAGAGGGCCCTTAGGTCACACAGACCCTGAAAATGCACAGATAGCTCACAAACTAAACATATAAAATGTGTTTCATAAACAGACACACATCCAAACACTGATATGAATATTTGATACTTGTCTTCAGTACACTGTGCAGATGATGCATAGCATGCAATGAATATTGGCAGCATAACACAGACATCAAAACAATGGGACTGAATATTTTTCCATATTGAATCATGGCTGCATTCAGTCACTCACCATCCTGAGACAGACGAGATGGACAGCACGGTGTACTTCTGAATATTTTTATTACCTTGTCTTTCCCAGTAACATTTTGTGCCCTTTTTTGACCACTAATAAAACAATCTAGAGCTGCTATATACCTCATATCCAATCTCGCAAAACAGACTCCTGACTATTGGCAGAAAATCTGGCACATAGATTATAGCAGAAGAAGCCGACAGGAGATTTAAATAACGGGGCAGCAGTCTGTTTTGAAAACCCCTTTTGGTATCACTTTATAATAACGGCACGCTATTAATCATTTGTTAAGCATGAGTAAACAGTTAATTCATCATTTATAAAGCATTATAAACATTAATAAGCAGTTTATAAATACAGCTATAAATTCTTTTTTTTTCTTGATTTATAAGCATATTATGCATTTAAAAAATTGAATTTCCATACTTTGTTAACGATCAATTAATAATTTCTAAATGAAGTCTAGCATTATTTACAAGCCAGTTATTTAGGAGGTGTCTGTCATTCATAAGATCACTTAGAAAGTGTAAGTAAATGTAGTAAATACAGGTAGTTATAAAGCATTTAGTAGTGGTCAGTTAACTATTTTGTGAGCTCATCTAAAGTGAGGACTATTCATGCTTTGTAAAGCATTTATAAAGGAGATTTAAAGGTGCATCAATCTTCTAAACAGTCAAATGTAACAAACACAACACAGTGATACAGAACATAATATAATATTTAAGAAATATTTAACAGCCTTTAAATCTCATTTATAAATGCTTTACAAGGCATAAAAGGTCATCACTTTAGGTAAGCTCACAAACATAGTTAACTGGCCACTACTAAATGCTTTATAACTACCTGAACTAACCCTAAATTACAGGATAAATACATGTTAATAAAGCATTTATTAACACTAAGTAGCCATCACTATATGTCTGAAAAATAAGATGTATGAAAGTACATTTAAATAGTTTATTAAAGGGTAACCAAACCCCTGGTCAGAACCTGACTCCACCCACTGGCAATATTTGAAAAATTCTGAAAAAGTGGGCAGACTCCCAGCGGAGATAGAGGGGACGAAATCAGATGCTAAAACACTCTATCCTGATCGTTTTCAATACTCGCAATTCCAACTCCTGACTCGACAAAGTGGTTTTGACGAAACAAGCTGGTTTTTATACTGCCGCTCATGTCAGAAGCGTGGTGAGCTGAAACCTGCGTACGTCACGAAGTGCGGAACATCCAATAGGAAAATTCAAGTGCAGTAGCCACCGTTCAACCTGAAGAGGGCAGCACTAAGACGTTTTTACACCATATATTGTAGAAATAAAACACTTTATAGACAAATATCAAAAAGTTACTCGAATCAATGACTCGAATCTAATAAAGATCCATTCTTACAGATCATTAACTAAAAAAAGTTGGTTTAGTGTTTAGTTACTCTTTAATCATTTACTTGCTCTAAGTAGTCTTATGAACCACTGAAAAGTCTTAAATAACTGGTTTATAAAAAATGCAACTCTTCATTAAGAAAGGATAAATTGATCATTAATAAAGGATGAAAATACAATTATTAAACAAATTATAGATATGCTTTTAAATCAAGAAGAAAGCATTTATATCTGTATTTATAAACTGCTTATTAATGTCTAATGCTTTATGAATGATGAATTAACTGTTTACTCATGCTTAATGATTATTAGTGTGTAGTTATTATAAAGAGTTACCCAACTTGTTAAAAAATCAAATGTTTGTTTGTTTTTTTTTGTTACATTTTGGTCAGCTGTGCATATGTGTTAAGCACTAAATATTTGACAGATTTAATTCTGAAAACAAAAAGGAATTTTGTACCTTCAATACCTGCACTTGTGCTCAAGATTTCTTTTTCTTTTTGGCAAACTCTAAAACACAAGCCTGGACATTTGTGTTTTTTGCAAAACTCTTTTATGAAGGCATGGTGCCATAATCCTTGAAACTTTGGCAAATCCATACTATTTTATTTTTTCTAAAAGACTTACTTGCTGTAACAGCCAGCTAACTTTTAAATAGAACTACAATCCAATTATATTATAAAGCTATGTCCAATGTGTTTTGGTCAAAAAAGGCCAACAGGATCTTCATATATATAATTTAACAGCCCAGATTTTCAATGTGGTCTCAAACTCCTGAACCCCACCACACACAGTCATAAAAATACACAACTTTTGACCTTCAGGTGGTTTTGAGGCTGAGAAGGTTAGACAAATCTTTTTGCTCCAGTAATACTGAAAGATTTACTTCATAAAAAATGAAAAAGAAAGTGTATCATATTCCAATAATTCAAAGAATGACTCCCATATGCACCCACAGATGTCAGAGCCCCAAATACCCTCTGATTCTAAAACCGTCCTCATGCTGAGCACTTTACATCAATCAAATATTTAGCATAAACTTTTCAAAAAAAAAGAAAAGAAAGCTATCTTTACTTCTTTTTCTGCCGTGCAGTGGACAGAGTGACAGAGCAGTCAGATAGATGGACAGACAGTGGTTGAAGGCAATCTGAAAGCACTTGAGGACAAAATGAGGCTCGGTGAGGGCTGCAATCATGGTCAGTACTGAGCGTGTTCTGCTGTCCTTGGTGTTGAAATGCACAGTGAGGGGAAAAACCCTCTTCGCAACTGCAGAGTTCAGCATGTGCCATTTTCCTGGTGGTTATAGAATGATGTGAAGATAGGAACAAGCACACAGACTCACACACAGTCATAGTCTACCTTCTGGAGGTGAGACCCCCTTAAATAGTGCTTAGAGGAGTGTTAAAGGGGTATAGTTCACCCAAAAATAGATATCTGTCCTCATTTACGCACCCTAGTGTTGTTGCAAGTTTCTTTCTGGATGTGGAAAACAAAAGGAAATTGACAAATATTTTCAGTCACTCTTGCTCACCCCTAAGGCAAGTTAAATAATTGAGAGGACACAAACACACCATGTTCTTTCATAAGAAAATTCAAAATCATTATTTACTGAAAATATTTAAATTCAACATAGCTCTCTTTTGCAGGTCCATGATTCTTTTGAATCAGATCTTTTAGTGTTTGCAAAACTGGTCTGAATGATTCATACATGAATCAAATGAGTTAAAAAAAAATGGCATACATTTTGGTCTGTTTATGATTTCTTAAAGCTACACTGTGTAACTCTTTTAGTTTATTCTTAGCTAAAAACACTTAATTCTTTCAAAAATATATGTGCTCATTAATTTATATTTACTTTGTTCAAGTAATAAAGTATTCTCGTGAGTGTATAATATGCCATTGAAAATACACACGGGTAAGGGGTTCTAATGTCGGTCGCATGTTGCCCCTCCATCTTGAAAGTACATTAGCCAAAGAGGGACATACCCGTTAATTCAAGCTTCGCCTTTCGCGTTTACGTTTGAGTTAACAATCATGGACGAGGTCGAACCGGAAGCCATGTTAATCTTGGACTACATTGGCCACCGTAGGAGTTAAAACGAAATCGGAATTAAGAGGAACAAAAACTAATATTCACTGGATGGTCATATACCTTTTCACCACTAGATGATGGGAAAAATCACACAGTGTAGCTTTAAGATGTTGAATACACTGCCAATGATACTTTCAATGGGGATTTTGCAAAAAGCGTCAACTGTTCACTAATTGCATGGAAAAAGAAGTCTTCAAATGTTGTTCTTTTGTGCTCCAAGCATCACATGCTTTATGGAAGCAAGGAAATCTGACCTTTTGTACAAAGAGGTTCACATATTCAATGTCACAAATGAGCTTATTTGAATCATTTTACATAACATTTTCTTGTTACATTTTTTTTCTAAACTCTTATTAAGTCGACTACTTTCATGGTGATTTTGCATCCTTTTTTAAGCTTGAAAGCCTCAGTCCCCATTCATTGTAATTGCATGGATAAGAGCATGGAAAATGGTCTCCTTTTGTGCTGTTCGGAAGACAAAGTCATGCGACTTTTGAAACTCTGGACAGTTCCATTTCCTGTTTCTTTTCTGTTTGAAGAAAATATCGTATCTAATGTATCATCTATCTGTAATGCATCTGCCTATGTGTTGTTAAATAAACTGTTGCTGTGCCAACAGCATTGTTGCTTTTGATGAACTGTTGACACACATACACAAAAACTCATTCTCTACCCCAGAGCTTCTGCAGCTCTGATAACATGCCCCTCTCTCTCTCTCTCTCTCTCTCTTTGTATCTCCTTCTTCTCTTTCTCTCTCCTTCACTAGCAGCGTGTGGGTGGCTGGTCTATGGCGCAGAGCTTAAAATAGACGTTCCCTCTTTGTAAATGAGGGCTGACAAACAGTAGTGGGTTCAAACAAAAACGCATATGATTTAAAGACGAATAATTTAGGGAAGGAAAGTGAAAGTGTGTAGTTGCAGCGTGAATGGAAGCAACAAGACGTCCATGTTGACAGAATGATGCAGTGTGGAAGAGATCAGAAGCCGCTCCGTTAAGGGAAGCTCCCAGTTGAATCGTCGTGCAAACAGAGGAGAGGAGGGCTTTACGTTAGACTGAACGCAATCACGAAAATGAAAATGAGTATGACTGTTGCTATTGTTGAAGTCATTACCTATAATGCTCTCATCAACATTATCAAGAGATTGCGCGCGCTCCCTAAGCCCCATTGGAAGGGAGGAAGTGCACGTTATAATCCAGAATTCATTAAAAAACCACTGTGCACTTTGTACATGTTCAATCACTATGAAAATTGAAAATTAATACTCTGAAGTGAGAAAGTTAACTAAGAACCTAAAGTTAAAAATGGGAAGTAATAAATAATTAAATGTAATTAGTCTGAGCTGGGAGCACAATACTTTGAGTGTAATTTGTCAAGCGCTCCAAATTCGCAAATGAAGAGTTGCAAGTGTTGAGGCAGCGAATCAAGAACTTGGCACAAAGCTCAGTTTTCACTTCCCATCATTTTTTACAGAACTTGAAAGGCATTCATGTTGTGATTCTAGATGTTTGGTCCCTGGCGATCGTTCATGAATCCACGCAGTCAGCGTTTTTCAGTCAGACTCGGTGTTATCATCTCCTGACACATCTCTGCACTGCTTAAGATAAGTGACATGACATCCCATCCAACGGTTCGTGGTGTAGGAGTGCATCGAGTGAGCGCACACTCTTTTGTGTGCATGTAGGTCATATTTCTCACCGGGTGACATCATCATGTCAGACTTCCCATCCACTCTCAAACCCAAGAAAGCAATAATAAGTACACTGGTTCCAACCTAAGCTGTATTTTACCATGTTAACGCTTATTTTCTCTCAGTCACTGCCACTCTTGTCTTTAACATGCACTTAGATTTGGAAAAAAGAAAAGTGCTTAGTCATCAACCTCTGACAGACTACTTCGTCCTCAAAACACAACATATATATTCTCTCTCACGCTCGCTCATGCTCAGTGATGTAATGAACATATTTTGTTGAGGAGGGCATCAGAGTCAGTCCTGGACCATGTTTCGTCATACATTAGATATGATTAAATGAAAGAAAGAAAAGAAAATCTTTATGACTGAGTGAGTGATTCACTTAAATGATGAATGAATTCAAAACACTGATTGATCCTGGAATGACCCGCTGTGAGTGAATATGCAACACATTCTCATGATAGGGCATCATATAGTGACGCTTTTGACAATGCGTACATCCAACGCACATGGCACCCTTGGTTATGGGTAGGTTTAGGTCTGGGGTAGAGTTAGACCACTAGGAGGTGCCATCTGGCCCATATATATCTGAGTCTCATATTGGTGCTAAAGGCCAATTTATTCTTCCATGTCGAGGGTACGCAGCAGTGTATGGCGTAGGCTACGCACGTAGGCGACGCCTTCGTGAGCATTTATACTTCTGCGTTAAGGTCTTGGTTGCTCTGCAGTACTGCTCCAAAAAGCTAGTTGGCGGCGGAGGTTTTTAATGTTCCACTGTGTTTAGATTCCTGCGGCTAGGTTACTACCAGCAATGGCGACTGAACGAGAGCGGATCATGTTGGAGTTGGAGCTTATTTAGGTGGAAAAACAGTTAATTTTAGTGAAATTACTAAAACTAAAAGGCAGAAACGAGAGAAGACGTCAGAGGAGATGGTACGTGCGGAAATGCGTAGGAGGAAATGCGATGCTACTAAGCCGACCAATCACAGATCTTGCGGTCCGCGTCATCGCGATGTGTATATACATTTTTGAGGAGGTGCGCGTCAGGCTACGCCGAAGGATACGCCGGAGGGTACGTGGTATGGTACGCGTCTGTGCGTATGCTACGCCGTACCTACCGCACACCCAACGCAGAAGTATAAATTGGTCTTAAAGGGTGCCATGTGCGTTGGATGTATACGCATTGTCAAAAGCGTCACTATATGACGCCCTATGATGAGAACGGGCTGGAATATACCTACTGAATGTGTGCCGAGTAGTATGCCTAAATTCATAGTATTCATAAAGAAGTATATGAAAACTACCCATATGATATACTACTTCTGGTGAGATTCTGAAATGTGCATTCAATGGACATTTTACTATCCCATGAAGCTACAGGTCAGGATTTGTGAATGGAAGTGAAGCAAAACCATATGTTGTATATCTGAATTTCATTCATACTACACACATCTATACTATAATTTAGAACTTCCTTTTAAACGATCGCAAAGTTTTAAACTAAATGTAGTACTATAGTCACTAATCTATATAGAATGTCATTATATAGATCAGTGACTATAGTATGTGATTTTGGACGCAGCAAATCTTCATGAACGAGTCATTGAATCATTTCCTCAGCTGATTCATTCTTTGTTGCTTGGAGATGCGCTATACTTAATTCTGCTTTGACTTTATGGTTTTGAAAATAGGCAAAATAACTGGCAATGTTCAACGCATTCTCATCCCAAGGCGTCATATACAACGCTTTTGCCAAAGCGTAGACATCCAACGCACATGGCATCCTTTAGCGTCAAATGAAACGCTTCGGTTATGGTAGGTTTAGGTATGGGGTAGGGTTAGACCACTAGGAGGCACCTTCTGCCCCATATATATCTGCATCTCATTTGACGCTAAAGGGTGACATGTGCGTTGGATGTCTATGCTTTGGCAAAAGCATCGTATATGACGCCGCAAAGTGCTGTCAAATGTACCATTGTCCTACAAATTTCGACGTGCAAAATCTCACTAATGTGACCTTAAGTTACTCATTATTACCTTGTTCATTTAATCAAAAGAAATACCACGCAAGCAGTCGTGTTGCTTGTTTTTAATAACTACAGCAATTTTGGTTATGTGAGATTGCTTAAAATATATATATTTTTTTTTTATTAATTGACGATATAAACAACTATAAATACAAGTTTAAGCAGTACAAAAAGTATACATACACGGCTATGAGACTATGATCACCGACTCCATCAATAAAATCATTATGCCTGCATTTGGGAGAAAGAAAGACCATGATATACAAGTCTAAATTATTGCTAACTTCATCATTAAGAGCAGCGGCGTCTCCCCAGTGCAGCGTAAAGTGGCTCTTAATGGACATGTATTCTCGGCCCTCATAATGGGAGCTTGAAGCTTGGCTGGTCTGACTTTAATTATGAATCAGTTTTTACTGTGTCATCAGCGATGCTCCCGTACTGGGCTCTGCTCCGCAACAATGCTGAACTGAACTGAAAAAGCCGTTACTCGGACCTGGGTGAGTTTTTTTTTTCCTTTGTTGTTTTTCACTGTCAGTGGTTTCTGTAAGGTGTCATCATGGTAGTGATGTGCAGTGTTCCCTTGTCTCTCGCAAAACTGCTGTGCTCGAGTGTTTTTCTTTTCCTCGCTTTGCCTTGTCCATTATTCTCTATTGCAAATGTTACCTAATACAAAACATTTTCATTTGAATTATATAATCCATGACTAATGCTCCTCTTTCATGTGGAATATTAATACAGCATTTGCATTTTTCACAAATAGTGTTTGGGATTTTAAAAATTTAAATGGAAATGCCAATGTTGCACTTTGGTGGGAGGCCTTGCATCACAGAATAGATTTTTTTTTTTTTTTCATATTTTATGCATGCCTTTAACAAATACCCCGAAACAAATAACTGAATGCATTTTCATGGGGGGATGAGGGGGGTCTCTTTGGGCCCTGCTTGAAATTAAAATGTTTAAGAGGGGAGGAAAGAATCGCTGTGTGAGTTTCGCATTAAAATTCAACTGGTGAATTCACACGAGAGCTGGATATGAGATCGCAGTTCTGACGTATCGCACGCCTTCTCTTTGATCCATGTGACTGGATTGGGTCATGAAAGTTCTTTATACATGACAAACAGAATGAAGTGAAGTGTGTGTACTCTAAATATATCTCTCACGGGATGATCTTTGTCATTCATTACTTCAACAAAAGAAGCTGGAAACATGTTCATTACATTTATTCAGACATCTCAGTAGTGCTGACTTATTTAACTTGAATCAATTTAAAGGAAGGTTTTGAGTTAAAATAAGTCTTTAAAAAATAGGAGCACAAAAAAAGAAGAAAGAAAGAAGAAAGAAAGAAAGAAAGAAAGAAAGAAAGAAAGAAAGAAAGAAAAGAAAGAAAGAAAGAAAGAAAGAAAGAAAGAAAGAAAGAAAGAAAGAAAGAAAGAAAGAAAGAAAGAAAGAAAGAAAGAAAGAAAGAAAGAAAGAAAGAAAGAAAGAAAGAAAGAAAGAAAGAAAGAAAGAAAGAAAGAAAGAAAGAAAGAAAGAAAGAAAGAAAGAAAGAAAGAAAGAAAGAAAGAAAGAAAGAAAGAAAGAAAGAAAGAAAGAAAGAAAGAAATACAAGCTCCACATTTCTGCTTTTAAACCATCTTGAATGCTTTAGACTTTCATTGAAAGTGCATTTCAGTAAATATGATTTATTTATAATGATTAAGTAATATTAATTATGTGGCTATCAAGTAGCATCATGTTATTATGTTTATTTCATGAAACTCTAGAGGGCGCAGGCTGGTAAGTCCTTTTCATTATTACCACATGGCACAAGCTAATTGGCCTCTGCTGAACTTGCAGTCAATGATATTGTTTGTTCAACATTTAAATATACTGGTTCATTATTTGCAGCGAGAATCAGTCTTGCAGCATGCTATGGGCTCTATGCACGGAGGTATTTCCGGTGAAGGTCTAAGGATGCTCTATAACTTCCGCCGATCATAGAGTAGTAAGAAAATTTATATTGAATTTTATACTCCATGGTTATACTAAAGAAACGTTAGTCACAAAAATAGATAAAACTTTGTGTTTATGCTTCTTTTTAAAATTATATTAAATAAACATAACTATATCTAAATTTACATCTAAACGTATGAAAGTTTCTTTTCAAAGACGGGAGGACAGTACATTTTGAAGACTCTGCCATAATCCCGTTTTCCTCCACTTTTATCTCCCCAACTGGAAACTTAAGAGCATCCTTGCGTCAAATGCGAAACTTATGCATGCATATAGCTAGGGGTGGGGAAAAAGACGATTCTTAGATGCATCGCGATGCGGACGTGGACGATTCTGAATCGATTCACAAATGTCAAAAATCGATTTTCCAAAAAAAAAAAAATTATTTTATATATATTTATAATAACGTAATATTGACGCAACGTGAAAGACGGAACTCTGAAGCGCAGAATTGCAGTGGCCGGACCGTCTGTGGCGTGCACATAACAGAGACGCAGACGCGATGACTGAGCGCCGAATCCAAAACACCCTCCTCGTTAAAAGCTGACGTGTGGAGGGGTGTGCGATAGCACGATTTTTGATCGTGGACGATTAAAATGTCTCCACTATCTGCTTTTGAAGAAATATCGTAGTATCGTGTTACAGTGCATTCTATCAGTTCAGTTCTGGAATGAATAGGTACGGGACACTGCAATTCACAAAAGTTCATTATTTGCATAAGCCTTGCCGGTTAAACATTTAATTCACGTGCTGATGCTCTGTTCCCGACGCTCACATGCACTAGAAGCCTGTCAAACAGCGCCTGAACACTGGACTAAGTTATCTTTCGAGTCTTATGCTAATACTGTTAAACACATACAATGTTTACATAAACAGAATTGGCTATGTCTAAAGTGAAAGCAAACATTTGAGAGAAATCTGGTGTAATATGCATCTATATTAAACGCGTCGCTTGCTGGTCTAAAAGCGACAGGAGTAAATGGTACTGCCGCTCGTCCTTAAAGGGATAGTTCACAAAAAAAAAATCTGTCCTTATTTACTCTAATGTTGTTCCAAACCTGTATTATTTCTTTCTTGTGCTGAACACAAAAGAAGATTTTTTTTTTTATGTGGGTAACCAAACAGTTGCTGGTCCCCATCAACTTCCAGGAAAAAAAAAAGAAAAAAGGATAACAAGTATGCTGCTAGTTCAGGCACACATTTATTTTCCTGTTGGTTCTTTGCAATGTTAATAAAATGTATTATTAATTGTTCATGGGTCATTACTTTTTACTTTTTAAAGCAAAGTATTTATAGTCACACACACACACACACACACACACACACACACACACACACAAAAGATTCAGATAATCGATTTAGCATCAGAATGGAAAGCCCTCTGAATCGTAATCGAATCGAATTGTGAGGTGCCTAGAGATTCCCACCCTACATATAGCCTATTAGAGTTCCTCTGAAACCCTTCACCTCCCCAGCTCCACCTGTCTAGATCTGCCACAGGATTTATGTCTATTTAGTGTTGTCAAAAATACAGACTTCAGTACCAAGTCAGCATTGAAATTTTAAAAAATTACACTTTGAGTGCTGTTGAGGGGAATTCGTAAACACCTCTGATTGGCCATTGTGTTCCCCTCTCATCATATATGTCTGCGACTGAAGAGCATTGGGGAAGAACGTCATTTATGTATATTTACAGCATGTTTTTGAAGCACTGATCATTGTAGCCAATCACAGAACCATTTGATGACCTCTGACATTGGGCAATCAGAGGTGTTGACGATTCAACAGTCCTACTCGACCTGCAACGAGTGGGGTTCGAACCGAGTTCTCTGGCATGGGAAGCAGGTGTGCTAACAAAGACGCTAAAGACCACAGCTACTAGAGTCAGTCTAGGGGAGTGAGGTTTACATGCACAGCTATTACTGCCCTACTCCCGTTACACATGCAGCAGAAACATACATGCTCAAAGAGGCACGTCTGTGTATCTAATAGCTGTAGCAAGTCCATACTTCTAATCAGCAGCAGTAGAAGCATAGCAGATATAGCCAAGACCAAATAAATAAACATCGCCACATACAATGTTCTAACGCTATCTACAAGAGTTATCTTATTGAAAAACATGATTTTACAACATGACATCATGACTTTTGTGTAAACATCCACGCCACTTTCAAGTCAAGTGGCGTGTTATCTATATACATTTTCAGCTATCCGCATGTCTCCGCGTGTATGCGTGTATGTCCACGGCGTTAAATGTCCGAGTGATTCCGCGTATGTACACGCCGTTAAATGTCCAAGCGAAACAAAGCAAAATGTAGATCTACATCTGGGGAGTGATTTTTTTCCTAGGATGGTAGGGGAAGACTCATAAATGGTATTAACCCCAGTGACAGGTAGGTTTAGGGACAGGGTTGGGGTAGGTCATGGATTTATACACAGTAAAGTCAACGGCATTCATAAACACGCTGAAAAGCGATTATGCGTATTAATAGCGCCAAAAATGGAAATATGAATTGGCGTGTCATACATACACCATTTCATGAGATCAGTCTGGAATTTTAGACAAATACTTTTTTGCCTAAAATAATCATTTATACAACATTCTTTGTTATCAGAGATCTAAATATTAGATATTAAAGGTTAAAAAAAACTCTTGGCACAAAACAGATTCTGTCCAAAAAAAACAGTTTACCTCAGAACAATCCTTTATTGATTTAGAAAATGCTTAACCTAAATTCGAACCTAAATTTAAACTGAGGATATGACCTGCATGTTCGGTTAATGAAAGAATCCAGCTGAAAATGCCACTGAAATTGGATTCCAGCCAATGCTTTGTTACTGAGGGAAATCAGTAACATCTTCAAAAGCTTTAAAAATAGTTTAACAAATAGTTGGACAATTTTCCCCACCACCAAAACAAGCTATGGCAAAATTGTCCATTCTTCTTCTGAAATATTGATAAGGGAAAAGGAGGAAGGGGAGAAGACAGCGAGAGAGATGGCGACCCAGAATGTGAGAGAAAAGCACCGTGTTGATGGGGAAGAGGCAGCAATTGACAGCACACCGGAACATTTCTCTATCCTTCAGATAATGACATTGCACCCTGTCAGACAAAGAGCGACTCAGAAAAGAGTGTGTGTGTGTGTGTGTGGTGTGGGGGGGTAATGAAGAGACAGGACGGAAGCGGGCGATATACAGGGGGAAAATTGAAGCTGAAATTGCTATTTTGTAGGTTATATTCTGCAAATGATGTGTGTACACATGTGCACATGCAACTCTTTGTCGTCATGGCAATTGTTGTACATATCATCTATGTTATGTGCAGGGGCAGCGCTGACAGGAACTAAGGTAAAGAACAGAATAGAGATTTTGCTAACTTAGCCACATTTTTAGTTGTGAAAATGTTTGTTTTGACTATTTAAAACAAAGTAGCAACTTTGTCCAATGAGTAGTGCAAAAAAACTCTACATCACTTTTTTTGTTTATAGCAATACGAAACTGAGGATGTAATTAAAAGACTTTGCATAAAATGTCGATCCCCTTGCACCTAGCACTGGGAAATCATGGTTCATTTCAGTGAATCAGACCAAAAATCAATTCACTGATTCAATTGCAGTCTATTGAGATATTTTTTTTTTTTCTTACTTTTGGAGTGCTGTCAGTTCAGACAAAAACAACAAAAATCGGTGTTGCCTACACCGTGTTATGATCTTTTTAAAATTCGCACCCTGTTGACTTCAATGGGGCATGTCCTAGAACCTGCTTTTAGCCTCTTAACATCCTTGATTTGTCATTACGAGTGCACAGCCATGTGAGTGGTGTTATTAAGAGTGACCATGTTCAATCTGACTGCAGTAGAAGTGATAGATATGAATAAAAATGATGTTAATTCTGCCAGCTCACATACCTATATTTGCTTCCTGTTTTCGGTTGAAGCCCACAGTAGTCGATTGTCGATCATTGGTGAATATCATCTCAAACCCACCACTGAGAATATCTGAGAATATCAGCTCAAATGGATAGCTCATCCAAATCAGATGTTGAACACAGGAGGAATTTGAGATGATTTTCACTAATGATGACGCTGAACTCGACAATCGACTACTGTGGGCTTTGACACAAAAACAGGAAGCAAATAGAGGTATGTGAGCTGGCTGAAAACATAATTTTTATTCATATCTTTCACTTCTACTGCAGTCAGATTGACCATGGTCAACACCACTCACATGGCTGTGCACTCGTAATGACAAATCAAGGAGGGTAAGAGGCTAAAAGCAGGTTTAGAACTTGCCCCATTGGAAGTGCAGACAGTGCGAATTTTAAAAAGACGATAACTACAGTGTAAGCAACACTGATTTTTGTGGGAGTTTTTTATACATGGACGTTTATTTTTGTCTGTACTAACAGCACTCTAAATGTAAGAAAAGAAGCTCAATGTTAAAATTTACAGGAGTTCTCCTTTAACATTTTTGATAAGGTAATTTAAATACAAATTCTATTGTTCATTGCTAGTATATACTAGTCTTTTTATAAACTAATTTTAAAATTATTAATAATTGTAATATAAACAATATTAATATTATATAGCCCCTATCTATTGAAATGCAGTTAGATACTACAGCTATACTTTATTAGAGCGTGTGTAAATTTACAATCTTTGTGAAGTGATACTGTATGTGGCAGGATTTTAGAACATTAAAAAAGCACATCAATTTCTGAACACCGTAGTCACTGTGTGTGAGAGTCTGTGTTAGAGTATGTGTATGCTGTCTGGCCTTGTGTGTGTTATGCAATAGCTGACCTCCTGTGTGTGCATTACTCATGTCGACCTGCTGTGTGCAGTCTGGTCAGGTTGGAGGATTTGGCCCCAGTTTGAAGAGAAGTACAGCAGATGTTACTGTGTCTGGAGTTCTGTCCAGTAAAACCACATGATCCTGCTCAAGGGAGGCGCGTCTGTGTTTATAAGTGGGCAGTTGGGTTACACATAAGCATGTCGTAGGTCATAGTAATGCATCATAATTCGACTGCCCATTTCTTTACAGTTCAGATCTTTATTGCTTACATTTTCAACTTTCTTTACTGTGTAATGTTGCTGTTTAAGGATGAAAAAGGTCTGCAAAGTTACAAAGTCACTCCAAAGGGAATAATTCACTACATCAGTAAGCACTGTTTCTGAACTCCCTGAATGCGCCTCAGTAGTAGTCTTGTTTTTTTTGTTGTTTTTTTTTTGTTTTTTTTTCAGAGAATGTGCACATCACAGTATTTCTCTTTTAAAGTGCACCTATAATGGTTTTTCGAATATTACCTATCTTGCAGTGTGTAATATAGCTGTTTGTGAA
The DNA here is from genome assembly GCA_030378365.1 of Hybognathus amarus. Taxonomy (NCBI): domain Eukaryota; kingdom Metazoa; phylum Chordata; class Actinopteri; order Cypriniformes; family Leuciscidae; genus Hybognathus; species Hybognathus amarus. Next base: position 174,824 of record JAQIUQ010002170.1, read on the forward strand.
TGTAAAAGGCTGCAATGTTTTAAAGATCAAAGTGCACAATAAATAAAGTTGTCTCCTAAAAGAAATAATCAACCTAAATAAGTAATCAGGAATTCCAGCATAACTTCCTGTCACATACCTACGTAACAACATTTATTTTATTTTTTTATTTTTTTTGCATAATACTAACCTATGTTCTTCATTGGCTGCATGCGAACAACATAAACTTTGACCCGCCCCAAACACTGTAGTTGTAGCTGACACTGGAAGAGTTTGATTTGTGTTGTTGACATTTTGAAAAAACGTCAACAAAAAAGTTTTTCCACAAAAGCAAATCCACTTTGCCTGTACTTTAAAAGAATGAGGATGGAAATGCGCAGGAATTTACAGAAAAAACGACAACATTGTTCCTGTATCAAGTGCTGATGAAGACTCAGAAGCTGAAAGTCAGATATGGTTTTATTTCCAATGCATTGTAAGGGGGTAGACCACTCACAACAGACTTGGTCATCTGGCCAATCAGAGCATAGGCTCTCAATATAGGGGTTTAGAGAGACCAAGGCTCAATCCCAATTCACCCCTTGGCCCAACCCCTTAGCCCTACCCCTCCGTTTTGCGCGTTCACGTCTAGGGGTAGGGTGTCCCAATTCTTGTTAAGATTGAGGGGTAGGGCGGCACACTGATTTTCAGAGGCACACTCCAGACGGAGGGCTACGAGAAAGTTCACAGATGCATCGCAAATCACCGTCGAGATGGCTTCGCAAGTGGTTAAACATTTAAATTTAGCGGCAGATGATTCCACCACAAACTTTATTTACTCTTATAATAACACTAAAGTCGTTTAAATTAAGAAATGGTATAATAAATTACCTTTCCGATCAGAAAAGACATACGTTTCGAGGAAGGGATGTTATAATCATCATGTTTATTCAAAGTTAAGAGCAGCTGCGCTGATTGTCAGTTGTTGTCATGGAGAAATCCTGTTAAAACTCCGTAACGGCAGAGCCATCGCTGACGACTGATGACGTATCGGGTTCATGAAGGTTTGTTCCATTTCGTAGGGGAATATTTCAACCCCTTGGCCCTTGTAACTCTGTTTTAAGGGCCAAGGGGTACACTTGAAAACAAGGGGTAGGGCCAAGGTGTGAATTGGGATTGAGCCTTAATCTTCAAACTCTTCAGAATCTTTGAGAAATGAAGTGCTGTGCAACGTACTTTATGAGAAAATTAAGTGTTTTTTTTATCCTAAACCTTAAGGGCTCTATCTTGCACCCGGCGCAAATGACTTTATACACTAACACATGTCTCATTCCTATTTTGCACCCGCTCAAAGCAGGCTTTTTCCCTCCACAGAAGCACATCGGTAAACTAGGAAATGAACTTGCACTCACTGTGCGGGGTAGGCGCAAAAAGGAGGCATGTTTCGCGCAAACATTCCCTAGTGCTATTTTACAGTTCCAGAAAACTATTGTGCCACTGACCAGAAAAAACTGGTCTAAAGTCAGTGGCACGTTGTTCATAATGCTATTTTAAGCGCGAATGCTTGGCCATAATGTAGCGGGTACACAAGACGCATACATTTTGATTTCATCAACACAGACGCAGCAGTTTTTATTTTTGCAAATCATACATTATAACAAGGAAAAATATTAACACATGAGGGAAATCATTGTGGTTTACATGAAGATGAAAAAACCTAATTACCCAATTTTTTAAGGCTAATTGTAGTACTGAAGGATCATACCTGTTTTCCAAATAGTGGCAAGAAACATATGTATATAATGTTTAACCGATGCTGATTTAGGTTTCTCCCATCCCCATACAACATCACTTCTCTGTCTTTCACTGCCCTGAAAAGAACGTCGGTCTCATCGGCTGTGAGCGCTCCTGGCGCGCCTGGTAAATCTGCCGTTATAATAACAATCCGTCATGCAACATGCACACCTGCCCTTAAAGGGTATGTTGGATGAGGCTCTGATTGGTTTATTTCACGTTACTCCCCAAACCACACCTATGAATTATGAGGCTATTTCAGACCAACCCCTTTTAAACTTGCGTCGGGCGCAAGAGTCATTTATCCCACCGGTAAAATAGCAACAGCGCCCAAGACCCACCCACAAAGTTACTTGCGCTTCGCGCATTAATACTTCAGATCGTTAAAATAGGGCCCTAAACCTCTATTAAAACTAAATTAGGCACCTTTAAAATAGCGTACTATGGGCACTTTTCTATAAATCCTGCACAATGCATATGCAAAATAAAGGCGGCGAGGTATGAGCTACATTAGTAGTGTGTTGGATAGTAAGGGGCGTGGGATTCCCAAAAACAGGCATGAAGCGATTGACCAATCACAACACACTGGTACAGCCGACCAATCGGAAAGTGGGGCTTCAGAGACTGGATCTATCTATCTTTTTTAAATTCTTAAAATAGGCTTAAATTTCTTTATGCAAAGTATAATTATGGGGTAACCTACAGCAGACAAGTTTGCAAGATTCACCCTCAATAAATTCTCTAAACATCTGTGGGTAATGTAGAAGTGTATAAATTCATTATAACACTCGCAGTCGTTCATCAACAGCTCACAAATACTTGATGTACATGAGTACGGGTATGCCAGCACAAACTGAGTGAACTCGTTTAAACCCTGAGTCAGGCGTAAAGGTCTGAAATCCGCAGAGGTAAAAACTCAATCAACACAAAACCTTCTTATCAGGGAACATTCAGACTATGTCAGGAGGCAAAATGAAAAGCCACTAGAGAATCAGTTATTGAGCTGCTGATGGCGTGAACTGTATTAATGTTTGTTCTTAAGGCAAACTTAAAGGAAAGTGCTCAAAAGGAAAGTGCAAATATATATTTTTTCTATTTCACAAGTTTTATTTAGTTTAATTAGATATATTAAAATAACTTTTTTAAACTATAAAAACCTAGATATATATTTTTTAAATCAACAACTAATAAAAATGACAAACACAACTAAATTAATAAAAGTGAATTAACATTAAATAAACTCATAACACACACACAATTATATCAGTATGTCAATGATATTAAAATAACACTGTCATCAACTTCATCAGGCAAAAAGTGATAACTTTTGTAAATATATATATATATATATATATATATATATATATATATATATATATATATACATATAGACTTACATAAAAATGTATATAGCATGTTTGCTCAAAAAAACAAATAAATAAATATAGACTTATTTAGAATACTATCCAGCACATTGTGAGCATCATACTGATTCCTCCATACAACAGGTTTTTGCACAAAAATACTTGGAAAAGTGGCATGATTGTTAAGTGAATTTGCCTCTTGGTGGGAAAACAATGCAAAATCCCGAGGACTAGATGCAGATAGCATAATCTCTGTATATCGAACAGTATATAACCTCAGTATATCGATAGATGTGAATCAAAGTAAATATGCCTAGAAGAAACAGAGAAATGCAGTTTAAAAGATGGTCCATAAATATCACAGACAATATAAGGTTGTTATGGAGACAGTTAGATCTTTATACTGAGAGGGTGGTCCACGTCACCAAGACAACTAGCGCTGCACCCCCAGATCCCAGCTGAACTGCAGACTGCTTCATCTCGCTTTCTCTCTCTCTGCTGCGTTGTGAGTTCATTCCAAAGTGCTTAGCCTCTCGTTATAACGTTGTCATTAGGAGGGGCATTAGAGAATGCCTGCCAGGCATCTCTCTATAGAGGAATTGTACCCAAATAGTCAGAGTGCTTAGACTCACTCATGATCTAATGCTCCACTAGCACTGAAGATATTGTTATCTGAGAGGTCCCACAGAGTAGAGCGAGCATAATGGTTTTAGCTCTTTGGGTTGCAAACATCAGTTATCTTTATTAGGGACAGACAGGGAACTAAACTGCAGTGATGTTTATCATTTAATTGTTGTGTAGAAGGAAGAAGCCCGTTAAAAATCTTCAGAGTGGCTTCTTTGGGAGAAAAGAAGTAGTATTGTTTTCTTGTGTTGTGTTTGAAATGTTTTCTCCTCTGAGTAAATGCAATAATATTAGATGCCAATGTCAGGAGTATTGAATGCCTTTAGAAAATGTGACGGGCTTAAATATTTTATATATTTTAATACTAAAAAAGAGAAAAAATAATGATTGGAGTTATTCATCTGAAATTAAAATACTCATAACATGTAATTGGTTAGGAATGAGTAGCAAATGTCTAATTAAAAAGCCTTTTGCCTTTGTTAGAAGACAAAAACGCATGTGTGACCTACATGCTCCAGTAACTCAAATGCATGATGCTCACAAAACTGGAAAGCATCTGGGAAGCTCTAATCTGATTGGATGACTTTATGCAATTTCCGGAGATCGTCTGGAAACAAAGACAAGGTACTGGATTGATACAACGAGCACTTTTGAGGAATTTTTGTCAAAATTGAATAGTAACCTAAAATCATAGAAGCTGTCTCCATCCACTTATGTTTATACACATTTAAAGCCACACTGTGGAACTCTTCAACCTTTATAATATGTGATGTGATCTGGGAAAATCCACCACATGGTGAAATTTGACATATTACAGGTTTTGATACCATATTAAAGCTGGGTTCAAGCCCTTTCCAAATCTGTTTTTATTTATTTTATCGGTTGTCTGTAACAAAAGTTATGGTTATCTTAAGTCAGCTGATCGCTATGATTTTCAGAAACAGAATTTTGAGAAAAACAGGTTTAAATAACTGTCGCATCCTGCTAGCGCGACGACTGGCGCTCCCCTTTTTTATTGCCTTTTTTACATATCACATATTTTAGTAATCATCATAGATTGGGTATCATTCTAAAGCTTACAAACTCAAAATTCATCCTGTGAAAACCGTTTTGAAATTGGACGATTGAGAGGCGAGCAAGGTCTTTTAGACGAGCAACCTCAAACTCTGTTGTTCTCTTGTGCTTCGCATCATACCACACGATAACGCTGGATAAAAATAAATAAATAAATAACTTGCGTGCCGTTGTAGTTCACCCAGGACTGGACTTTATTCTGTTATGTGGTTTATTTTGATAGGTGAACTGTCTTTGTAGTGTTAAGAGAAGGAGAGCTAAACGGGAGATTTGTGTTTCCCCTATGGTGTTTCCCCCTTCGCTCCGCCTGCGTGCATGTTATTAAAGTGAAACGCAGTCTTTTCAGCTGGTCATTATAAATCGCTATTTTTCTGCAGTAAACTAGTGAATTTTCCCAAGTTATATTCAGAGATGATAAACAAGATGTTATAGAATAATAATTTAATAAAAAACAAATTTTGACAAAAAACTGACATTCAGTCTATTTTTAGACTTTACTGAAAACGTTCCACGCGACATTCGACGGGTTTTCCCAAGATCGCATCACATATATTACCAAAACTCGATTGAGAAGTTACATCGACTTACAATAGGTTGAATGACATGTCTGCCGTAGCCTGAAGGTGTCTGTATCGCTTTTACTAGCACTTTGTAACTTCGGGTTTCGGGTAGGAACCCGAGCACAAAAACAACTTCAAAATTCGACCGCTTTCCGGCATACGTCACTTTCCCCACCACCCCAAACTTCCTCAGATTCTGACGTTCACAGTGCTTAACTCATGTTTGATTGCCATCTGTATGTTTTCGTCATGGCCGAACAACAGCTACAAGCAAGAAGGCAACGGTTTTATCAGAGGAAACTAAAAAAGAAAAGTGGAAACTGACAAATTAAAAGCCAGGACGAGGATTAACACATTGGTCCAGCTTTCGCTTCACTCGCTGGCGTGAGCTAAAGGAGGAGGAGGTGCTCGACCGAGTACGGACGCTTGCCTGAACACAAATGCGTTTCCAAGGTAACCCAGATAAATTCATATAAGCAGTGTAGTATTTTCTGGTATTCCGGCCGCAGCCGATGGTGTTATGAGTGTAATAAAATGCCCACAGCCCAGTGTTTATTTCTACACGCAAATACAGCCCGCATCAGTGCAGGGCTCGCACTTATAAAATCGCCTCATGTCAAATGTAACGTTACATTAAATGTAGTGAACGTGACTCTGTAACGTTCAGTACCCACAGACACTAACGTTACACACCACATTTCCCACGGTTTATGTAAAAATGAACCAACACACATACAGTCAGCTCAGACCGACGATGTTTTCAGTGCAGTGAATGCGCCCGCTGTCCCACATCCACATTCACTCATAGACATGATAAGCTCCATGGGGTTCACCCCGCTCGCTCTCTATCAGCCGACTGCTATAAGGGAATCGAGCGTGGCAAGGCTGCCCGCCTCAAACACTGCAAGCACACACAATCTAAAGACACGGGAGGCTGACCGGTTGACTGTTTGTTGACTTTAATTTGCGACAGTGTTGTGGTGCTTGTGGCCTCTAGGGATGCTAGAAGTGAAAGTTACAGGTTGAGCACCATCTAGTGGCCAAGAAAGTTCCGCAGTGTGCCTTTAAGGGATATTGCATCAAAAAAATAATAAATAAATAAATTTGATGGAAACACCAAGATGCACATACAAAAATGCACAACATTTTTTTGCCTCAACAGTATAGATTGATAATTATAAACTAACATCTCAAGTGTTGGTTTGGTCATTCTAAAATGCCTTAGTTGGGTATAATGACCTCCCAGAAGTGTTTCACATGATTGTTTTCCCAAACACCAGTGGTCAGTTGCATTTAAGGCATATGGCCAGATTTACTAACAGCTTGCATTAGAGCAAGCCCCCTTTTGACATTGAAAAACTACTGTCAGGATTTACTACAGACATGCAAGAAAAAATGTGAATTTCAGACACAAAATTCATGCGAGGAGAGAATTTAAATGTATCACATAAAATGATTTACTTAGGTTTGCATTGGTCAATTTAACATTATTTTTTTTTGCACCATTATTTAACACCCAAAAAGCATGACGCTAATTCGCGCTGCTCTTGGTAGATTGCGTTGTTCATTATGGCTGTGATCTTTAATTTGGAATAGAAAAAAATCCACAGTGCTTCCCCGATTGCCGTAACCAGTGTTGTGCATGAACGCATTCAATATTTTGGGTGAACGTGAACTGAACGTATATTACTGCCTGATGAACGATACTGTGAACTCGTTCATTCTGGGGTCTGTGAACGCACGCTCTCTCAGTTTAACTTCGTTCAATAGGGTGCCAGATTTCTAAAGAGCCTTCCAGGAGAAAACCCGGCTAAAACACACGTAAACAGGCCTTAATATGTCACGAAAAAACACCCAATCTGGCAACACCAGCCAACAGTGTCGCACGCGCGCCGTCGACAAAGCAGCGAGCGAGGAGGCGTCGTATGATCATTTAAACGGGTGAAGAGGGGAAAAATCGTACAGTTATGTGCAAACTTTGCCCGTCGATACAATAATTGTTGTCTGTGGGTTGTATAAGGGCTGTGGCAATAATTAAAAAAAGAAGCTCACAACATATGGAAAAAAAGAACTATTAACTAGTTCATTTTTGAAGTATGAACTATGAACTGAACTAGTTCATTTTAAAATGTGTGAACTGAACATTGAACTAGTTCATGTAGAAAGAGAACTTTCCCAACACTGGCCGCAACTTCCATTTTTATTACAGATAATTTGAACCAACTTCCCAGGAAGTGGCAAATTTGTCTCTTGAAAACATGGGATGGAAACACTGCTTTATTTGCAATATTTATGCGATATTCCCATTTTTTACATATTTGAAATTCACATTAGATGGAAACAGCTAATGATAAAGCTGTTTTTTTAATTCTATAAATGTATTCCAAAATGCATGTATGCAATTAAAATTAAGTTTGATTTCAAAAATAAATATTTGTATAAAAAATTCTGAATGAATGAAAATATTAAATTTTTTTTTTCTGTCAAAAGGCTCTCTTTTCAATCAAAATCAGAACATTTAGCGGTCAAAAGTCAAAGGTCTGGTTACACAAGACTATGTGCCATTAAACTCAAAGTGTCCTCATTCCAGAAAGATTCATCAAACCATGTGACACTTTCAGTTGACAAAGACAGCATTTACCATGAGGCGGTGTTAAAGTACAATCCATAAAAAACAGCCCTAAAAGGCTTCGAGTGACAATTGTAGGAATGGTGCCCTCCGCTCAGTCGATAAAATCATCTTTTGCCTCCAGTCACTTTGTCAAATGGCAGCCATAAAGAGGGAGCCTGCTCCGCTTTTTATTGTTTTTGAATTGTGGGCACTTTGTGAGCCCCCTGAACCCCTGTGTCCTGGCTAATGTAAATATTTCAGAGATAGGTGCATAAAAACAGATATATAATTCTAATAAAGAGGCATAAATGTTTTGCGTGGCCCCACCGAGACCCCACTTCTGCCGATGGGAGAAAGCATTGAAATCAGATGTGTATTACTCTAGCAGGCATGCAGGGAGGCATTTTATCCTTGTTTTTGCAATCTTCGGATAGAGGGACAACCTGTGTTCGCTATTGATAAAGAGACTATTGACTCAATCTAAATGTAAAATTGAAACGGAGAAAATCAACAGCGTAATTGACCTTTGAAACCACCATCTGTTTATTTTCCGTTGGATAGATGAAATGGATTTGTCTTGTTCAATATTAACATTTCATAGCGCCTCATAAGCCAAGGATTTGCCTTGTTTATCATTAGCACCGGTGGTTATACATTATTATCGCCATTTCTTAAGGTCATCGAGAGGCTAAAGCAAATAATAAACCCTGAGAAAAGTTTCAAATCTGAAATAAAAGGTGACCGTGTGGAAGACCAAAGCAATTTCTGATTATAAAAAAAAACCTTGTAATAATAATTGTAAAAATGTTAACAATAACATTGAAAAAAGGTAATTTATAACTTCATTTAGTTCAAATAAATATAATAATTTAATCAAAATTATATTCATGTTTTTTTTAATAATTTAATCAATCAGTTTTTAAAATAGAAGCAAGTTTGGAATGACACGGTTAAACATTTTAGGTGAACGATTCCTTTAATGTGCATTATTCAGCTAAACTCAGCTTTAATTAATCTGTCCCCACCTCAAGTTTGTCATAAAATATCTATTTTCCTTTCACTGATTCAGCATGATTCATATTTGTCCTTGAGGTGAGGGTCAGGGTGATTTCAAAGCCTTGGTGGGGTCGAGTGCCTGAAAACCGTCATTATAGGACACCCTGTGAGAGAATTACAGATGGTTATCAATGGTCCTTCTTCTTGTTACTGAAACAGCATCAGTCAAAGGCCTATACTTGTATATACAAAATGAAAAGCTGCATTATTTTGAAAAGAACAACTGAAGTAGAAAGTAGTATCATTCAGTTAGTTACTCCCCAATACAGGAACCATCCAGAAGTCTAGAGCACAGTGACAAATAACCAATATCAATGTCTATTACATTAGTTGCCTTCAGTTTTCAGCTGATGAAGGGACAAATGTGGATATTATGAGAATGATGATTGATTAGAGGATTATTATGAAAGATTGAAATGTCTAAACAAACATAATGAAAGGGAAAAACAAGGCTAGGTTACAACACTTTTCCTCATTGTCTTTGTTTTTTTGGACAAAGTGTCCCATTTTGCTTGTTCTCCTTTGAGCAAACTCAATAAATTATGTACACTCTGTCATCCATTACATCAGCTACATTAGAGGAAGAAAATGAAAGCAAGCAGATGCAAAAACTGCATTTTTGATTGTTCACTGAGGCTTAATTTTTCAGCACATCCTGGAATTGAAACAAATGGGAAATATCTTTCATTGAGATTGATTGAACATAAACATTTTTAACGATGAGTTGAATTCATCTATCCAAATCTGTCAGCAACGTGCAAAAAAAGAAAAACAGAAAGTATAATTCAAGTAAAATTCAACCAAATTTAACAATAAAGAACACAAATTCTTCACATAAAATACTATATATTTAGTATAAAATCAGATACAGATGAAGTAGCTCAGTAAAGAATGCATTAATATGAATTCCCAGAGTGATTTCATGTGAATTAAATCTATTTGGCAGCTATACTAATGGTGAAGCTGTGGGTTTTAGTTACAAAAAAATATTTGCTGATATTTTATTGAAAAATTAGAATAATGTTGACAATACATTTCTGCGATCCTGCACTGTGCAAGCGTTATCTGCTTGTGATGTGCGAGTATGTCCTGAATAGAGAGCCTAAGTCCCGCCCCTCCGCTTCCGGCTCATGGGACCTTATTTCGGAACAAAATGCATGGTAGTCAATGGCAAGAGACAACCTATCTCTTTATTCCGTCTGAAGTGTGCCCTGAATTACACATATGATGTTTGTCAATTTAAAAGATAATTCTGAAAGTCAAAAATGTCGCAGTTTGTCATAAAACAGAAGAGTAACATTTAGTTTTATGTGAAAATCACTCAAAGAACTACATCTCCCAGGAAGCGAAACAACGAGTGAGATCCGCTGCTCGTGTGTGTGCGGTCTGGTACAAAACACACAGGTATGACGGTGTAACGTTACGATTATAACTTAAGACTATAGAAACAATGACGGACATTAGCCTTAGTAAAGTTAGCTTCATTCATTGAGAGAAAATGTGCGCCTTTGGGGTTTGTAGTCTTTGTAGTCTTCACAGTCTTGACTTATACCTCAACGTTTTACATCAAACTGCGACTTTCTTTACTTTAAAATGTATATTTTAAATTGACAAACATCATATGTGTAATTCAGGGCACAATTCAAATGAGATCAAAATATTTGTTGTCTCTCGCCATTGACTGCCATACAATATTTTTCCAAAATAAGGTCCCATGGTGGTCGACCGGAAGGGGAGGGACTTAGGCTCTCTATAGGGAACGGAGCGTTCGTCGGATGACGACGAATAGCGAAAACCCATTCGTCACCATCCGACGGAACTCGGAGTGACAACAAAAAGGAACTTACATTTACATTAAGCTGTTTAAAACGTGCATTCAACTGAACAATTTTGAGCATCCACATGGTACAATAAAACATATCTCATGGAGCGTTCTGAGAGTATGTATTTATTTGTCATTTTAACTGTTGGAAACGGACCATAAAATAATCAGGGACTAGTTGACGTCAAGCTTAAAAGCTTAAAGCGTCATGGCACAGCGTTAAAGTTGCCTAGTGGACTAGCCGTAGCAGAGCTCAAAATGGGAAATACCCAACGTAGCCTCAGCTATGTCAGGCATTTCTCACCAGTATTTGACAAGGCTCGTAGGGAGCAACCTATCACAGGGGAACTTCAACTCCATTTTAATGACCCTAGAGTGATAAGGGGAGACTTTTCCTGGACTCGTTATAGTTAATGGCTAAACTACAGAATGCTACAATGACAAGGAGAGACACCATCAGCAATCCACCTCTACTCATCAGTTTGCAACACTGATAATTCCTATAGAAGCACCTCACCAAAGGGAGCATAGATATTTCTTCTCTAAGACCCAACAACAGTTGGGGAGGAGGGTAAACAAAACAGAGGGACTCTTGTGAATTGGTCAACATAGTTCCAATCACCCTGCTCTACCCTACGTGGTTCTTGAGCAGCATACCAAAAGTAGCTTGCAATGTGTTAAAAACATCAGCACCTCCCTTCGATATTGCCACTCATCCAAGGGGTAGCGAACATCCCAACACTTACTCAAGAAAGGGATATGAATGAGAGCAGGGCATAATAGAGTTTGCCCAATAACTAATAACCCAATAGCATCACCCAGTCTTTAAATCTCAATGAAGCCGCAGGGGAGCCTCTGCTTAAAGACCCCAGTGTTATTGGTGGAGAGCAGCTCACACCCTGCCTTGAGTCATGGAACTCTACTTAAGACCCACTATTGCATAGCACTTTGTCTTTTTCTTTTAGCACTAGATCATAGTATGCAACAGATTACAAGGAGGGATGCCCCGCAGCGAACTTCCTCTACTTATTAGCATTGTCGAACCAGGGCTATAGAAGAGCACCTATTAAAACTCCCATCTAAAGGTGAGCATACATCCCTACTTCAAAACCCAACAGTAGTTGGGGAGGTAGGCAAACAAAGAAGGGGGAATCTATACTGCCCTACATAACTCTACTCACCTTGCATTGACCCTAAAGGGGTAAGCTTCAGGGATATAGCTTCTGACTGAGACCTCAGTTCTGTACATTTCTCTAAGATCACCTCATTGGAAGACCAGAGATTTCAGAGAGGCTCACGGTCCTCCAGCAGCACTGCTGAGCAGATGTTTGGCACTGTCTTGTCTCCGCATATGCTTTGCCATGAGCCGCAAGGTGGTAGACAGAGAAGGCAGACTTATTTGATAACATCCCCCATGTGACCCCACGATTGAGGATACTATGCTGCTTCATGGAGCCCGAACAGTGAGGAAAAAGTCAAGCGAGAGGCGAGCTCCTCCCACCGCGGCTCATCACAGTGCATTCAGTTTCCTTACACACATGAGAGAGACTATACAAGCCAGATATAAATTCCTCCATTATTCTTGACACATCAGTGTGGAGATATAGAAGAAATAAAAGGCTCACAAACTTATATGGACAACAGTGGAGGAGGTGGATTATTAATAACACCTGCCTCAACTCACACTGCATCTAATTCCTCAGACTTAGACACATCACATTAATCAGCCACGTAGGAAGTAGCCACACAGCGGTTTCCTGTTCTGTCATGAAAGCAACATAGCACGAGAAGCCCAAAGAAAAACTCCTGTCAGGCTCCTCCCTATTTAAACTATAGAATGCTACAATGATAAGGAGCCAAACTGCGAGGTGGAAATGCTTGACTCTCGTCCCTCAAGAGAGATTCAAGCATGGGTGGACCCTCTCATAGTGAATACATTAAAACGAATGCCATTAGCTCCCTCGAGAGCCAAACACACTCCGTGCAAACGCTCTAGATGAGTACTGCGTATGCATCGCCGTGTGAAAATCAAGCAAGAACAGAGCTTCTTATCGTGAATGCAAAATAATAAGCGCATTTAGCTTCTTCGCGAATTGAACTTGCTCAAACAGACTTTTCTTACACATGCATAAAAACAAGAAGCACCTAACGACAAAACAGCTGATTATGTAACTCAGGCAACCTTTTATACTCGCATGTGCTCTGCACGTGACGCATGGGAGTCAGTTTGGTTTGAAATGTGCTGGGTACAGAGACACATTTGGAAGGGCATGTTCAAAAGTGCTGGGTACAATGACGCATTCATTCTTCGCATTCGCGAAGGTCATGTTTTCAAAGACGATTTCCTGTAGCTTACTGATGTAAATAAATAAAATGTATACAAAGATGTGATGTCCGACCAAAAATGGTATGGTACTTTGGGTTTAATTGGTCGTATATGAGATCTAATATACGTTGTTAGTATGGTGAATTTTAACGTGAATAAATACACAGATTCGCGATACTGTGTATGTATAGTAATGGTCCAGTAGCAGAATGTTTGCCAAGTGTGTCTGGAGTTTCTGGGTTATAATCCGCACTCTTATAGTTCTTTTCCCCTCACCAAAACTGTATGTATGTTGATATACAACCACTGAAAAAACATTTTCGTTTTTGATGAGGGTAAAAAAAAAACTGTACGAGTGCGGATTAGAACCCAGAGCAGCGAACACGTTTGTGTGTATTTTGATTTGTGATTTCACCGGAACGAATGAACCTCCACAACGGATTGCAGCACGCATCCAAATGAAGAAAACACATTTCAGCACTAGATCGCCTCTTATTTAACAAACGAATGAAACGAATGCTGCTAGCTAACTGGAGATGTTTTATTTGTATTGGTACATCCGTGCCACAAGATGTTTCAAAAGTGGTGGGGACAATATCGACCCTGGCAAAAAGTGGTGGGGACATGTCCCACCCGTCCCCCGTAAATGACGCCTATGGTGTGACGTCATGGACTGCTGTCTAACAAAGATTATTTGCTTTTGTTGACATGTCACGCTGATGGCATTCCCCATACCGTTAATACCAAGATGCAGCTTTTAAGTTCCACTTCGAAAGAGAACCCCAGGTAAACACAATTCTGAGTTATCTTGGTTTCACGTTTCACTCAGCTCATAATTTACCTGGAATTAACAATTAATTCTGGGTATTCTTAAAATACTGTTTTAGACATTACATTCTTAAACCCTGGGATAAAGTGAATATTTGCGATATCAGTGTCATTGCATTGATTTTAATCAACGCTTGCAACCAAAGCTATAGAAATGTGCTGACTGCACTATCAACTCTTCACTCTTGCCATTTTTCCCCATAAAACACTGAAACTACTGTTTCCGTGACTGTCCAAAGCATGTGAATACGAGGCATGCAATTGGGTGTCGGTTGCTAAGCATTTAGTTGTAGAATTCTAACACTGCATCGTTTTCACACCGCACGTTTGACACTGTAATGCGGGGTTAACTGCATAAGCGGTGCTAACACTGTTCTATCTAAATTACAAGCATCAAAGGTTCTTTTACCCAGGGTTAATAGCAGGGTTTAGAACATTGATAACCTGGGTGTAGTGTGAAAAGTCCTAAAACAATGCATTCAACATAAATCCTTTTGTGTGAATTCTCCTTTCTTGCCGATAAAATATAGGCACCAAAGTTGAGTGATCTGATCCATACCCATCCTAAATTCACTTTAAGAGAGATGAAACGATACTGTAAACCTCTGCTGACAGCGACTGGCTCATCATCCATCCCCTCTAAATCTCAGCCCTTGTTGTGTGTCTTAAATGATGAGGAAAGGGAAGACAAACAGGCAGGGGTGGATTTACAAGTGTATGACCTGACCTCCTCTTCACTTTATCCAGCATCCTGCCCCACTGCGACCTTGAAATTGGCGGTATTGGAGCTCGACGGGGTGGACGGGGGGTGGGGGATGGGGGGCTAGCGGAGGAACAGACTCGAGAAAGCGAAACAGCAAACGCTTGTGTTCTTTTTCCCTCTGTGAAAAAGAGAAGAGAAAAAAATCCTAATCTCACGCCGTCTGACGGGGGGCTTAAACGCTCGATTGCTTTGCTGCTCACGTCCCGTTCCCATCATCTTCCCCTCTGCGTCTAAAAGAGAGGGAATCTGGGCAATGCAGACACACACACACACACACACACAAGCGCACATATAGGCCTCCGCGGCAACTCAGTGTTGATGAATGACGTCCCCGTCCCATTGGGTCCCTGTCGATGCATGTTCAAGTGGACAGGATTGAATTTAACCATAGAAATGACAGACCATTTTTTTGGCAGGGCCACATTACAAGAATGGGTTATGGTGACGAAGACTTTGTGATTTATGGCATTACGAAGCGTTAGGAGGGATTTGTAAAGAAAAATCACAGAGAGAGAGAGAGAGAGAGAGAGCTTGAGTCATAAAAAGGATCACATTGAATATCTGCAAGCGTTTGTTAAAAGGATGGCAAGATTCTTTCTATAGTGCTTTAGACACTCAGATTTCATGTTTGCATGCTTGTCACATTCTATGTCCACTTTATCAAATCCAGCAGAAAAAAAATCCTATAAAGGGAGGCATACTCAGAATGGTAATAAATCCACCCATGAAAACAAATTTACAACAATGTCAGTAATTGAGGATGATTTAGGCTGTACAGTGAAAAACTGCTTATTATGCATAAGTACTTCACCAGTTGAAACAATGTTTTCTTCTTTTTCTTTTTTGTTTTAGATCACTAAACCACAAAAAAACAAATGGCATAATAATAACATTCCACGATGCTAATTTGTCATCTGAAGAAAATTCTCAGGAGAATGCGTAAACATATCTGAGAACATATCAATAAAACAAGGCAGGCGTGTTTTAATTTCCTTCAAATCTATGAAAATCATTAAGATTGAATACATAAATTAGATTGGGAATTACCCAGGTTAATAAAATTTGTAGTAATAACTGAGGGAATCTCACAAAAAAAAACCATGCCCAGGGCACAATTAATCCCACAATCCAATAAAACAAAACAAAACAAATACATAAATATTTTTCTTTGATAATATTTGGGAACATTAATATAATGTATTATATTATACAGTATATAATAGGATGGTTGAGTGTTTTCAATTTTCAGGGGTGATTCATAAAGTAAAGGCTGTACCAAAACACTACTATGATGTAGAAATACTTTACATTGTTTTATTGCATCACAGTAATGAAAATCCCAGTATGCTATTATGTTATCATAAAAAATTGTTACTAATCCAAGTAGAAAAAAAAAATCTTAAATTTTGAGTGGAATATAACCTTGACAGCTTCTGTGAGATTCACTCAACCAGTAAAAACACGCTTCAGGATATAGCTGAAAAGAGAAACGACAGGAGGGACGAATGAAAAAGTGGATCAAAAAAAGAGAGAAAGAATCTGACAGGCAGAGCCAACGTTTCAAAAGAAATCTGTCCTGAGAACATTGGACCCGGCCCTTTCGGAAAGGAGCGAGTGATGCAATCATCCCTGCAGGAATTGGGTCGGCACTGTAAGCCATATTCAGCTCTCCAGATGCCCAGACTAAGACCAAAAAGGGTTTAAACCATTCAATGGTGCCAGTGATTGAGGACCTAGAAGTGTCATTAGATCCACAGTAATCCTGAGGGGCGGAAGGAGGAACAACAGAACCCTGCCGTGGAATGGATTTAAGGGGGAAAAAATAAATAAATGAGATCAGAGAGCTACGGATACAAATAAAGTGATAAAAGAAGTCCACTGGAGAGATGAAAAGGTATCAGCATTTGTCAGAATCTACCTGCTCCCATGCATCCCAGCCTGGGGCCATTTGTAAAATTCAGGTTTTGAATGAAAACACTGCTTTGTAAAGTTGCTTTAGAGAGAAAGTGTCTGTCAAGAACACGCATTTAAATGCAAATTTGAGTGATATGAGAAAAAAATAATAAAACACACACACATAGAGATTATAATAAAAGCAGTTTCCTTGGTCATGTTCAATGCTCAGGATTTTATAATCTTTAGAGACAGACCAATTGTAACGGTTATGCTCGGTTTAATAGTTTGTTTTCATCTCGGTTTGATCGTTTCCCATTTTCCTGTGTTTCCCTGGCTGTTAATTAGTTCTTACACACCTGTTTCTGTTCTACTCATTATCTCCCTGCTTTATACCCTTAATTTCCTCAGTTTCTTGGTCCGGTATTGTTTATGTCAATGTCTATGTTAATGTGGTTGTGTTGGATTTAATCTCCTGCAATCTCTTGAGTGTTCCTTGTTTATTTCATCCAAGATTGTTTCGCTATCTCCTTCTTTGTGCGCATTTATTTAACCCATACGTAAAACCAATATTTTTTTATATTTTACTATTGCAGTGATTTTTTTTTCTTTTTAAACATTTTGCAATCAATAAAAATTAGTATTATTGTTGCATTTATTATTATCTCATAAATATTACAAACAAATTAAAACAACCACAATTATTTATTTTGATGAATTAAAAATTATTTAAAGGGTAACTAAACCCCTGGTCAGAGCCTGACCCCACCCACTGGTAATATTTGAAAATGTGGGCAAACCCAAGCGGAGATAGAGGGGACGAAATAGATGCTAAAACACTCTATCCTGATCGTTTTCAATACTCGCAATTCCAACTTCTGACTCGCAACGGTGGTTCTGACGAAACAAGCTGCCAAGGGCGTAGCTCGTATCAAGAGCGTGGTGAGCTGAAACGTGCTTACGTCACGAAGAACCGCTAACATCCAATAGGAAAATTCAAGTGCAGTAGCCACCGTTCAACCTGAAGAGGGTAGCACTAAGACGTTTTTACACCATATATTGTAGAAATAAAACACTTTATTCACAAATGTCAAAAAAGTTACTCGAATGGGTATTAATAAAGATCCATTCTTACAGATCATTAACTAAAAAAAGTTGGTTTAGGGTTTAGTTACTCTTTAAGAGCTGATATTATTATTATTAAGTGAGTGAGTCAGCGAGTGAGTGAGTGAGTGAGTGAGTGAGTGAGTGAGTGAGTGAGTGAGTGAGTGAGTGAGTGAGTGAGTCATTGACTGAGTCAGAGAGTGAGTGAGTCATTATAAAAGATTACAAAACTTATTTTAAATAAAGAAATAACTGTTGTCATTATTATGATTCAAAAAGCAAGTTATGCACATGATAACGTGCATCAGTTCGAATCTCGAATCATTACGACGGATGATGCGATTACGCGAAGGTGGTTCCTCTTCCTCCACCTTCCTACATAATTTCCCTTTGAATTTATGGGATCTCTGAAGCAAAGTCACTTTGAGCTCCGTGTAATTTAATAGAGCCCGGAGAGAGAATCTGATGTACCGAAATGCTCAAGAAACAAAAGCCTCATGGTTTTCAGCATTACACACTACGCACCTTCTCAACCCACATTTCTCTTTCATCTGGCATGCAGAAATCAAATCTCGAGATCTCACGGTGACACCCACTCTATTGTTCAATCTCTGGTACACGTCATCGGCTCGCGGATATGCCGGCGTGACGTATTCATGTGAAATTAAGAGTGATGTTGCAGTGGCGGATCTGAGGCTTCTCTCTAAACACTCCTGATGCAAAAGCCCGCGGTCCTTGGCTCATGAAATGTTTTGTTGTTTGAGACAGAGCTGAAAGAGATTTAGGTGAGCAGTTTTTGATGCAAAAGAAAGTGGTTTTAACATCAAGGTCACAGTTAATCACCTGATGCAGACTAGTACAGTTCTTTATTATGAATGTTGTATAAAAGATGGAATGCCTTCGATGCTAAAAAGGCACAAATGTGACATGTCGTCAACCGCTTTGAACTTTTGGCCTTCGGATTGATATCTGACATCATTTGTCAGCAGTGAAACCTGCCTGGAAGTGTTGTATAAATGGGAATGAGGATTCAAGGCTGGTGTTTATGGTGAAAAGAATAATCCAGCAAAGCGTTTAAAAAACATCAATACGGCTTTGTTCGATTTTTCATTTCTTTCTCTGCGCGGTAGCCAAAAATAAATCCAGCTGCTCGTCAAAGATCCCGCCGTTATTCTAACCATACACATCCAGTAAATACGACTGAGCTTTTGTGTCACTCATGGATGGAAGCAAACGTTCCTCTATCTATCATTACCCATAAGCCTCTGAGAGGCTCTGATTTCAGAAACTCATTATTTTGAACATTTCATAGCCAAGTGCCCGACTTCTTTTTAGGTAGATTAATTTTTATCAATATATAATGAGGGTCTTGATGTCAACTCAACAGGAAATGAGGATGTCAAGGCTGATTTTTCAGCGGCTGAGAAAAACTAATCTCTGATTTTATTTTATTGTCCCACTGGATGTGCAGCTCGAGTCGGCGTGGTCATTCTTAGCCTTAAATCAAATCCTAGCAGCTCTGCGCAAGCGAATGAGGTTTGGGAGGGAATTAGACGGGACGCTCTCGCTCTTTATGCCTTCTGGGTAAAAACTTGTTTGATTTTCATTGATTTCAGTGCTAGTTATCAGCATGTTGTGACATGTAATCAATGTTCCTTGCCAAATTGACGAAAATCAGTATAGGGTTGTGCAAAGCAAGCGTCAATTAGCTTTACATTCTCTGAGGTGGCTGAAAATAGGTTCAAAAATTTCCAGGTTTTGGAAATGCAAATCAAATCTGACATATGGATTCGAGTAGATCAATCAAAAATCAATTTCACATGAGCGGCGAAGTTAAATTGCGCCAATGAGACTTTGACCTCTCTTGAGAGACGAGCGCCAATCTCCATCCTCGCACTGTTTGACTGAATAACCGTCAAATCCGCGTTCTTGTCATCGTTATAATAACTTGTCTTACACGTCTCTCTTGACGCACCGCATCAGATGTGCTGCTCGTGTTTAAAAAGGATTTAACTGGAAAGAAGAATTTGATTAGATATATAACGCAGGATTACTTGCTGTATGTCCGTGCCAAATAAGTTAAATTGTAATGTGTTTAGCAGTCTAATATGCAGAGGCTTATAGGCAGATAGCATAGGCGGCATCCTTGGCAATGTGACAGAACAGAAGGGACAAAATCCTCCTTGAAATGAAGTACCTGGAACACAATGTACATCACATATTATTTACAGAAGATTACACATGTAGAGAGGTAGATCCTGGGTTATCAGCACACAGCAGAGTTTTAGTCGGAAAGGGAGAGGAGGAGAACGCGAGTGAGAGAGAGAAAAATCGCATTGCTTCTGGCTCTGCCCAAACAAGCGGGCTCATGGGAACTTCCCACTGCTGGTGAGTGGGCTGAAATGAAAAGCTAAGAGAGCACTTTATCTCATATAGAGAATGTCACGAGTCCAAAAACACAGTTAGGATTAAGGCTGAAACAAGTGAAAATGCTATCACTCCAATTGTTTACTTGAAAGGTCACAAAGTGTTGCCAGGCCCCCGAAGATATCTTTAATCCCACCGAAAAGGAAAACTAGAAGATTACAGTACACCTGCAAAAGTTTGTCGGAGATGTTATCGAGCTAATACCCAAGTGCTGTTTAATCTGAACTACTAAAACATTATAAAACATAACAATGATCGGAATCAAAACGGTAATATATGGTCCCTTACTTTTATAAAGCCGTCATTCAAGCATGTGAAAAAGTGCCTCTATGCTATTTTAAAGTCTCCAACAAATGTTGTATGCATCCAAGTAAAAAAAAAACACTTCTTCTATCTATAAATTACAGGAACGTCTGTCTGTCTGTGTGTGTGTCTGTTAATCCCATATCTCTCGAACCGTTAGTCCGATGGATCTCAAACTTGACATGCGTCTTGCTGACGGGCACGAGTAAGTGCAGGGCCAAGTTTAACGTTGTTTGGATTAGAAATGCAAAAGATATCGCTAAATATATCACTAAAAGAAGCACACATTGGCTTTTGCCGCTCTAGCTGCTGGCCACTCCCCCTGCATGGGCATTTTGCACTAGTAATATAAATTGCACATTATCTCGCTTCTCAAAGAGTCTGAAAATTAGGGGTGCAAGAAAAAATCGATACACTTGAGTATCACAATATTTTATTTTGCGATACTGTATCGATTTTCAGAAACGCAATATCGATTTTTTTTGTTTTTTTTTGTGGCTGTTCATAGACGCACTAGCCTGAACGTAAACAACAAAGATATGGCTGAACACCGTGTAAAGACCGGCTCCCGGTCTATTCCGTTTCGAAGTGTGGAATCATTTTGGTTTCCAGAGTAAAGAGAGCACCACCGATATCGACAGGAACCATGCAGTTTGTGAACTGTGTCTTTACAAGTTCGGCACGGGAGCAGAGCGTATTTTGCATTAATTCACACCGCGAGCAGTAGCCGCGCATAGTGTCAGAGCAGGACCGTCGCGTGAGCAGCAGTGAAACGGTTTCGGCGGAGAGTCTAAAGGGCGTCGCACACCAGACGAGAAGCTCAGCGCCACATCTTTTAAATTCGAACACATTATTCTCTATGAGTGTACACACACCGGTGGAGCCCAGCAACGGCTCAGGACCGTGTTCAAAATCCTGCTGCGCCACAGAGCGCCATTTACATAGTTTTATATAAAATTGAAGCGTTGCTAATGTATCCTGACATCGCCCTATGCTGCAAAATACCTTTAGTTTTTCATTCATTTACAGAAATCAGCTGCTTGAATGACAATTGCTGATGTTATTGGATTTTTCAGGTGAGATTCTCAATTCATTTAGTGAACGGATGCTCTGAGGTAAAGTTTTCAGACTTCAGACTCAGCAACGATTGTATTTAATTGTACAGTACTATCATAACATAGAAAAGACATTATCTTCATTTCATGTCATTAAACATAACAATATTGCTGGCCATACACTGAGGAGAAAGTGCGCGTCTGGTGTACAATACCTGAAGTTTTCTGGAGTTTTGCTGCCCTGCGCTTATCGTCCGGTGTGCGACCCCAAGTCTATGGTGTCCGGTGTGCGACCCCAAGTCTAGATTATGACCAACTTCTAAAAACACATTTAACCAAAGTTTTTGTAATGAACTTGTGAACCACAATCCCAAACTGGTAGTTTGATTTTCTGAGTACTGAATTGTTTACCTAAAGTAAACTTGTTTGACTTTAATTCAATCATGTCTTTTTTTTTTTTTTAATATTACTTTTTCTAAAATTATAGTCCTACTTAAAAAAAAAAATCACAATATATCACCTTATGGACAGTATCGAAATATATTGCAATATATTGAATCGTGACACATGTATCGCGATACGTATCGTATCGCCAGATTCTTGCCAATACACAGCCCTACTAAAAATAGATCTAAAATTCTAAACCCCTCCTTTCTGAGAGACTGCTCTGTTCTGATTGGTCAGACGGCCCAGTCTGTTGTGATTGGTTGACCGCTAACAGCAGGTGTTGGAAATGAAACTCCAATAGGGGATTATCACGCTTCAGGGTTTCATGGGCGGGATTTGTCAACTTTGTGCATGTCCACTTCCGAGTCCGACGCAGTTCAACAATGGCCGAAACGAAGGCTAGATGGCACTGCTCTGTTCCACTTTGTAAATCTAACCAACAACGCCAACCCTACTTAAGTTTTCATGGATTCACGACTGAATTGAGTATAAGGAAGAAGTGGATTAAAGCGGTTTGCCGGGATGAAAGTCCAAACTTTAAAATAAAAACAAGGTAGCGCGTTTGTTTGTTCAGGTGAAATGCTGCATAATGGTTGTAGGTATTGGCCCTTTACAGGTATTTTGGTAAAAGGTAGTAGGTGAGTTATAATCAGTCAGATTTAACCCTCATGAATATTATTTCAGGGCAGAAATAACCTTTTAATTAATAGGTAGAGGCTTTAATCACTTATTGGCAGGTGAAAAACATGCATTATAATGGTTGTATTGGCCCTTTACAGGTATTTTAATAGGTAAAAAGTACTGGATGAGTGATGTTTATTTGCACGTTATATCTGTTTAACCCACATAAAAGCTACTGCATTCGTAAAGAGAATGGACGATATATCTAACACGCTGTGCACGCTCCTGCGGCCGGCCATCAATTTTCGGCATGACACGGCACTTTAGTGAATCAGACTAATGAAGGCTTCTTCAGCGTTTTATACACATAGATACGAATAGTAACAATGGCTTCATCCTTTTAAAGTGAATGCAAAGTAGATTCCCTCCTCAGAAAAAGGAGTCTTCTCGACATGTTAATAGCACAAATCAAAACTCTTCCAGTCTCAGCCACAACAGTGTTTGAGGGCGGGTCAAAGTAGACCTTGTTTGTGAACAGCCAGTGAAAACCATTGGCTGGCATTATGCAAATTTGATACATTGTTATGAGTAACATGAAGTTAGGGGCCGCTTACACAGAACACATTTTTCCATTAGTTTCCATTGTTTTTTTTAAATACAAACACTAGGGCTGGGGATAAAACTGATTCACCCAATCATTGTGATTTTATTTGTGATTTTTAAAAGCGATTTTTACTTATTCCAGAATCAATATTAATTTACATTGAATTGCTTTATTTTAGTCCTGGCTTACAGACAACGAGGAGGAGGAAAGTTTTTGAACAATGAACGGTTCAAATCATGAAGGTCTAGAATTGGACCTTCTCCATCTATCTTGTTTTGGGGACAAGAAAATAGCATCTGTAATAACCTGACTATCTGGGATGGGAACATGTTCAATGGCCCCTTTTGTCCAGTGGAGTTTGAACGAGGAGGACGGTGGGCAAACTGTATTCTGTAAATATGTAGATATGAGATATGTTCGGCAGTAGTTTCCACGCTGCCACCTTCTCTGACAGGGGCATCAATTTCGACGCAAGGCCTGGTGATGCAATGTCTTGTGACTCAACGTCTTGATGAGTGAGTGTTAAAGCAACACTATGTAACATTTTTTTTACCCTAAAATAATGTTTCCAAAATCTTATCAGTGGTTCAACAATTCGTAACAGGGTGAAAGGCACTTCTGCCATAGCCTGACGGGATCTGAATTGATTTTACTGGAACTCCGGGGTTTGGGTAGTAACCCGACCACAAAAAGAACTACAAAATTCGTCTGCTTTAGGTAAAGCGCTACAATAGTCATTATTCAGCTTTTCTTCATTTCTGATGTCGCAATACATCATCCTTTCATGAAACATATTCTACCTTGTCTGTGGACATTGTTCATTCCAAAGCTGGGGCTGGATAAACAATGACCGTGTGTGCGACGGTAGGCTGTGGTAGGCTAAATTATTTACAACAATTTCATTTCCAACCAGTAGGGCGGCCGAAGAGGAAAAGTTCCACGGTGTTGCGTTAAATATCCTTTTATCCTGGGACATGGCAGGCAACCGAATATTTAGCATTTCCCTGGATACCAATGCCCCCAAAACACCGGAGGTGGTGGGGGAAGGAACAGTGGTGTTCGTGAGGGTGTCGAGGAAGGAGCTACTTAATATATTTTTTATGTGCCCTGTCCCGGATGGGGACGCAACACATACAAATATGATTCACTATAATTCAGACATTTAAACACTAGCTATGATAAAGAGGAACATTAAAGACCAAACAATTGGCAAGAATGGATCACATTTTCCAATAGTATAGTTAGAGAGAAGATAATGGTTTAGTAAAGCTGTGTGAGCAATACAATCTGACATTAAACGACAATTTGACATTACAAACATCTACCATGCAGTGTTTTGAAAACAGCTGAACTACTGTCACACCACTGAAAAACATAGTGAAGTTAGTAGCAGCACTAGTTACTTTAGTTGCAAACCATGCCAAGATATGCTCTGTAATGGAGCCATGTTTTCACATTTGGTTCGACTGCTTGGCCAAAACCCAATTTCGATTCCACCCTCCTCCCCGCAGGTCTCTTTTCACATTATATGATTTGGCTCCAAACTGTGGTACATTTGCGTCATCAATACCAACGTGAGTACTAGCAGCAGCTGTTTACCACTGCCTACTCAGAGGGAGAAGGCGTCAAAAATGTTTTTTATTCATGTAAATCTTCTGGGAAATGATGATTGTGTGCCAGCCAGTCCAACAAATGGAACATTATTATTAGCAGTTCACTTCTGCAAATCAGGCCGGGTTGGTTTCATACCAGTTCCTAACTGTACTGAGGTCCATGAACAGCACCCTAATGCTCTGTTTTCAAACATACTCAGGTTTCAACATGACATCATGACTTTTGAGTAAACATACACGCCACTTTCGAGTCAAGTAACGGGTTATCTCTACGCATTTTGAGCTATCCACACGCCATCAAATGTCCAAGGGAAAGGAAGCAAAATGTAGATCTACATGTGGGAAGCGATATTTTTTTCCTAGGATGGTGAGGGAGACTCATAAATGCTATTAACCCCAGTGACGGGTAGGTTTAGGGACGGGGTTGAGGTAGTTCATATCTTTATATATACAGTAATAACGTTAAGTCCGGCATTCATAAACACGCTGAAAAACGATAATGCGTGTTGATAGCACGCCAAACATGGAAATACAAATTGGCGTGTCATACAGTCTGATCAGTCTGCAGGTTTGGTGACTCAGGTCAAATTCAGAAAAAGGGTTTTACAACAACCAAATTCTGATGACAAACTCACAGACCATTTCAAAAACCTGAGCTGACCTAAACACATGAGTTCAAAGCTCCTCATAAAGGGACAGAAAATGAAAATTCTGTCATTTAAATAATTTATTCATTCTAATGTTGTTCCAAACCCGTTTGACTTTCTTCTGCGGAACCAACACATTCTCATCCCCAAGGCGTCATATACGACACATTTGCAAAGCGTAAACATTCAACACGCATGGCACCATTTAGCGTCAAATGCTTCGGTTATGGTAGGTTTAGGTATGGGGTAGGGTTAGGGTTAGACCACTAGGAGGCGCCTTCTGCCTCATATATATCTACGTCTCATTTGACGCTAAAGGTTGTCATGATTTACTTACCTCATGTAATTTTAAACCTGTATGACTTTATTTTACCTGTGGAATATTTTTCTTTTTCTTTTTTTTTGGCTCATTCAATGAAAGTCAGTGGGGTCCAGTGTCAAATTGTACAGACAAAAATAGTTTGTCTTTTTCCACAGAAGAAAGTCATAAGTTTGAAAAGACATGAAGTGAGTAAATAATGACAAAATTTTCAGTTGGTGAACTTTCCCTTTAAGCTGCCGGTCAACATCTTCATGTTTATTTTTATTTATTTTTTACAACCAATAATGCTGAACTTAATTCATCAATCTGCTTCTTTAATTGGTCTTTAATTCTATGGCTTATATCTGTAATTCATGAAATTTAATTTTCCACCAGGACACATTAAGTCCCGTCAAATTTAGCTGCAATTAGATTGGCATCAACGGGCACCATAACTCTGCTAATTTGGAGGGAAAAAGAGATCTTTGTGTTTTTGGCTGTGTCAGCACTTTTGAGTTAAGGCTTTTTTCAACCTTCCCCACCCCATCCCCACATATGGGTGCCTCATTTAGCCTGCCTGATTGTATAAGGCCCAGGAGCCCTCGGTCCATTTAACCATTCTAATTTTTCAGTGCATGAACCACAGGACAACTCTACTAATAAGGTATTCAGTCAAAGTGCATATACTTACTGACTGACGGACACACACGACCTGCTAATGCGCGTGATATTGCCTCTGAGTTCCCTGACCTGATTTGAATAAGAATGACCTGAGCTGAAACGGGTCACGGTTTGCGCAGAAAGGCATGCGGTCGCTTTGGGGATTGATAAGTATTTTGGGGTTTAAACGCAGGTGCATGTTATGAGTGACTAGATGATGAAGTATATGGAGTCATGCCAGATAGTAAAGACGGGCTCACACTCTTATACACTCTGTGAAGCAATTTTGCGAATAAATCATTAAGATTATGAGCAGATTCTGAATACTTTACTGTCAAGACTTGATTCTGACTACGTCACCACCTCAGAAAATTGCCGCAGGGAAAAACAATAAGACATCTTAAGAAAAGAGATAAGCAATCAGTTGATGAAATAAAGAAAATCATGATGCCATGCCAAGGAACAAGATAAAAGAGGATTGATCTAAAGAGAATGAAAAGATAGATTGTGTGCAGGCCGATGGCCGAGGGCAAAAACTGTCAAAGTAAGACCTTTAACTGGAGGCTGCCAGAACAACCCACAAACACTCTGACAATTCGAGCCTGGACTGAAAGGAAAGCTTTTGTACAAATAGCATTGCTTTACACAACTCATGAATCAGAGAATCGCTGTTTCATCTCTTCTGTTGGCACACAGAAAAAGAAATGCATTCCATGCAGTTTTGGGGATTACATCAATGTATTTGATAATATGTTGACAGTTAATATACATCTTGTTTGTTCCATAAGCATAGCTTTTAATAAATTAACGAAAACCATTAAAATCACATGTTCAATAGCAAGCTATAGAACAAATGCCATTTTCTCATTGCAATTAAACCTTAAGAGTGTAATTTTTCATTAAAAATAATTTGGGAATTTTCTTAGAATCGAAATGAATTACTAAATTGTAGTAATTCAAGTTATACTAAAAATGGTATCGCTAAAATGTTATATACAGTATTGGGTTTGTCAAATGATAAATATATTACATAATTAATCAAATTAGGCTGAAAAATGACCCCAAAAGATAAATTAAAGTCATTATTGTGAGAAAAGCATGTGAGTACACATTACAAAAAAGTAGCTTTCGAAACAAATATTTAATTTGATTTAACATAGAATTTATTACACAAACTTTTAGGCAATAATGGCCATGAATTAAACTTTTTTTTTTAAATTCATATTTAGATATTACACACTAGAGCTATATGATTGATAATAGTGAAATAATTGTTTGAACGAATCTCTCTGATTCAATGGCAAATAAATTTTTCAACAGCCTTTTTAACAACTTGTCACCAATGTAATCAACACAAATGTTATTCATAGGCCTATATAATGTATATTGTATAAATAAGTTACTTTCCAAAAGGTGATTTACTCTATTTTGATGGTTATCATAGACATCAGAGTTTATATCCGAACTATGAAATTGTATCCCAGTGCTTTCTGTGATCATTTGAATATTTGTAACAGAAAAATAACAATAGGTTACTGTTATTTTCTAGCGGTTTCAAACATGTCAGAGGAAGCGTGAAGACAGATTCAAATGTTCCAGCATGATTTTGTCAAAGGTTTAATACACAGGTGAATCATTTTGGAATAAGATCGCGTGGGTGTTTGAATAGAGATCACAATCGTTTAACGATTAATCATGCAGCTCTATTACAGATTGTTTATTGCAGCTCAAAGGTGGCATTAATGCATTTACACTGCAATTACAACTGCATACAGTAAATAATGCAATGAGATTAATAGGTTTTAAATGGGTATTAAAGGGATAGTTCACATAAAAATGAAAATTCTGTCATCATCGTTTCATATCTGTAGCCTAATGCTTTCTTTCTTATTTTGTTTGTCAATGTCAAGTCAATGGTAACCAAAACAGCATCTGTTCCAACATTTTTCAAAATATCTTTTTTTATGTTCCGCAAAAGAAAGGCAGTCATACAAGTTCATTTTAACATGTTATTTTTTCCACATAAGTAATTAATTAAATAAACGTGTTCAATGAGAAACACGTGAAAATGAACGTGATGGGTTGTGGGTGAGCCAAATGATTCAAACTTGGTGAAACATGTGCTACTCCAACTAATGATTAGTCTTACACTTTACTGGGATTTAAAGAGAGATAAAACAGATTTAAACTTACATATTTTCAAAATATGTATTTCATCAAGGTTTCATCAAGATATACCAGGTAAAGACATGAAAGACATACAAAGACTTTGGATGCTCTAGATGAAAAATGTTTTGCTTGAAAACACCTTCACGTCTATATATATATATATATATAAAAAAAGGAATACTGAGAGGAAAATTATCCAAAATGTCACTTGGAATAAATTATGAGTTACGCACAAATACGTTTCTAAATGATTAATGAACGAGAACATCTAAATCTACAATTAATGTAGCAGTTTGTCTAGTTCAAAGGTGTTATAGTGCACAAATTAAGATGAAATTCAATCCAAAAAAGGTGACAATTTCACAAATCACCTATTTGACCCGAGACTGACCATGCGTAGGTGCTGAAAAATGTGGCAATGCCAACCTAAAACTCCAAAATGCATTGGTAAAATAATGACTGAAAATGCCAATGATCCACTGGAAATACACATAGTTTCTTTTTCAGAGAGGGGAAATAAAGAACCCTGGAAACGTCTGATAAGGTTCTATAATAACAATGACAACAGTTTTGGGAAGCTCATTAATTGAGAGTCTCAAAGTAATTGCTTTACATCCTGCGGGCTGACGCCATCGTTAATGCGGAGAGCTGTCAAACTGACAAACAGCAAGTTGTGGAATATGGATTTTTTGTGTGTTTTTGTGTTAATAACCATTATCAGAGTGTTGCCGAGGGAGACTGTCAAGATGGCACCCGTGATAAAACGGGAACACGTGACAGAAACACCTGCCTGCGAGAATGACTTATTTTCTTGGGAAGTGTGCTGCTACAACTTTCACAAGATTTATTTTGGCTCACCCTGAAGGAGAACAATATTGATTGGCTGAGAAATAATAATAACAATAATGCACTTTAAAAAAAAATGCTGGGTTGTTTCAACCCATGTTTGGCTCAAATTGGGGACAAACACAAGTGTTGGGTTTAAACATTCATTTAAAAATGTAAACCAATTTTTTGGGGTTTGTCCATATTTGACCCAAACATGGATTAGTGTAATATAACTATTAAAAAAGTTTGCAAAATGCTTTATTCTCTGCTTTGTTGGTATACTACTGTTCAAAAGTTTGGGGTCAGTAGGTTTTTTCTTTCTTTCTTTTTAAAAATAAACACTTTTTTTCACCAATTATTACATTGATCAAAAAGTAGACATTTGTAAAGGCTAATAAAGACTTGTGATTTTTTTAACTCTCTATTCATCAAAAAATCCTGAAAATTAAATATAACTAGCCCTAAACCCTATGACCCCAAACTTTATCATTTATAATATTTTGTATAATATGTACATTTCTAACATGAAAAACTGGCAATTTTTTGAAAAATATTACCAATATTGGTCCCACTTTAAATTAAGTGGCTTTAAGTACTATGCACTTACATTGAAATTAATAATTTGATACATTGGACTTGACTTATTGTTTTCACATTTGTACTTATATTTTGAAAATACCTGCATGTAATTACAGCTGTAATTAATTTATGTAATTACATTTGTAATTACACTATTGCCCCTTCCCTTACACATCATACCACAACACCTGGCCCTAACCTTACCTGTCTCACTCCTCAATAGCAGCAAAATAGTTTTACAATACAACCTGAACACTATAAGTACATTGTACTTATTTTCCAATATAAGTACATAATACTTAAAGCCACTTAATATAAAGTGGGACACAAATGAGGTCGAACAAATAATATATATATATATATATATATATATATATATATATATATATATATATAGATGTATATATAGATATATATATATAGATATATATATAGATATATATATTTATATATTATAAGGCTTCACTTTCCACCATGTTCCAATAAATAATAGTCCAAATTAAAACAAAAATGAAGTGTCAGAGATTGACTAGAGCTTATTTTTTAAAAAGTCTGCTTTGACCAACAAATACTTTCTTAAATTACAACACAGCATATTAAATTATAAGAAGAGTTCATTGGGTACTAAAATGTCTGAGACCACAGAGAACGCTTTCCCAGAAAATCTTCCTCAGAGATATAACAACAGTCTATAACTGTATTGTGCTCTTGGGTTTTCTGGAAATTTTATACACAGCCACTCACCATTTGCCCTTGTCTCTAAGATCTCAAATTAAAACAAAGCGCTCAGTCGAAACAAGGCGAAGCGAACAATTCCACTGTCATAACGAAATAGTCTAATGCCATTCTATTCTCAGACGTCTTCTTTCACAGCACACTCAAACCCCAGACACCAGGTGTTGTGGAGGCAAACTGGAGAATGCAAATAGGCCCAACAAATGCGCCGGATGCAAGATTTCACCATTTGTCATAGAATATGTTCATTACCCACTGCTCTAGACCTAAAATTAGTGTCAGAACAAGACATCCTCACTGGGTGATGAATTTATTTGACGCACGTGTTGCGGGTTTTTAGACTGAAGGCACCGATACCTCCTTTGCCCCCCTCTTTCCCTCCATTCATCCCTCCTCTCCACCTTGCGCACGTCCTTCACATCTCTATGCCTCTGTTCTATATTTTTTCTTTGGAGAAATATTAGTCGCCCCGGCCACACAGCAAAGGACGGCACCCACCAGATGGTGCGCTAATATTGCTCTCCGTATGAAGGTGTTTCATCTAATAATCCAAGGAGGAATATTCGAACTCGGGTACCGTCCAGCACTTTCACCTTGTATACGTGCAAAGGCCTCATAAACACAATATAAATCAGCTCATTGTGAGTTGAGATCGGACAGACTGATATACTTAGAGACTTTATTGTTGTATTATTTAAAATACTTGGAAAGAAGGTTCACATTGGAGAGGCAATAATAATAATAGTAATAATTATATATATATATATATATATATATATATATATATATATATATATATATATATATATGCACCAATGTATTATTACTTGTTAAACCCAATAAACCTCAAACAAACAATATCTTAAAAAAGCTAAATAGAGTACGAAAAAAAGTCAAAATAAAAGTATATTATTAATTGACTTTAGGAAGTGGTATTTAAAGTCAAGTCAATAGATGTTTTTTCTTCTCGTAATTTTCTAAGATATCATTTTAAATAAGTTTTAAGTGTTCTCAAAAAAAAACAACATCTGTCTTCGACAGGAGTGTCCTTCAATATGATAATATTGTGGGAAAAGAAAGGGGAGGAAGTCAAAATATCAGAAAAATGACAATTTTTTTTCTTGTCTTTATGCTTTCCTGTATATCATGTGTGACAAGTATTTATGAAGCATTGTCCCTCAGCAAACGTCTCCAATAAACACAAAGTCAAGCCGCCCAGATTGACTGCCATCCCGCCTTCCCACTTTGGACCGTACGCTAATGATATCAACGACCTATGAGGGCACATTCTCACCAGCTTTCTAGTACGTCACATATCCAACAGCCACACTAACGTATGCTACGACCACTGATATCAGTGAAAGAGAAAGGGAGGAAAATATGATTCTTATTCAAATGGAGTCCACACCCATTTTGCTTTGTAATGTGATGTATCTACTTATTCAACTGGGAAATTAATGTAGGTGGGCCTTGATTCCAATAAAATAAATGGCTTGGTGATGACAGAAAGATTGAGATTTTAGTCGCAGAATAGGTTTCTACTTTTTAATGAAAGATTAAAAAAGGCTCTTTCTTTGAAAGAATGTGCACAAATAAGACCAGGAATGTATTTTAAGAAAGTAAATAGCATCAGTTTTGATTTCATGTCAACTTTAAGTAATTAAAACACCACAACAAAGCAGCCAAGAATTATCTCTACAGACAAAATCCAACATTGTACTGTGATTTCCAGTGGGAAATCAAAGTTCTTCAAACTGACTATTCTCTAATTCACTAAGATATAGTCTGTGAACATTTTGCCAAAGTTAATGTTAACCATACAATTTAGATGACATAATTAGATGTCGAAAATAGTTTATCTGTGCTTTTCCTTGGTTCTTGGCAACAGTTTCCCTTCTCAATGATTGTTTTTCTTCCCTTTACTCTATTCCTGTCTCTTCGTTAATTATTAAAAGCCCATATCCCATGTCAGAGAGCAAATAACCACACAAACTCTGTGTCACATTCCTGAGCACTTGGACCAACTACCGTGTGCAAACTCTTTTGTCCGTCTCAGATGTTTTGAAGGCCTGACAATGGACTCGCACATGCAAAAAATCATTATCTTAGCAGCTCTAGGGCTTATCTGGAAGAAGTTGCTCATATGAAGAATCAATCGAAATTTATTGCCGGCCAGGCTTCGGTAATAGTTTTCACCTTCACGAGCACGTGCTTCCTTGTAGTTGTGACTGCACAAGTTCTTACATGTGTTTAATCTTGAAGACTTCCCAGAATCCTCTGGGGAGTCAGGAGCATGCCGAAATAGGCCCAAGAAAACTGGCTGTAGGCTCCATTGTCTCATAATTAATTCATTTATAATCTCTGAGCATGGTTGTATGATTCAATAAAATGGCTATTAATTACTAGGGCCTTTATTTGAGAAAGAGACAATGGTCCGTCTTAGTAGGGTTGCTTTTATGGGACCAGGTATTTTTGGATGCCCATCAGACCATTAAGTGAGGTCTATCTCAATGCCCGCTGAAGCATTCAAACAAATAAATCTACATTTGACCCTGCCATACCTTCAAAAGAAAGGCTCTGCTGCCTGGTATTATTGCAGTTAGATGCACGGCATTGTGATTTTACACTAAGTGATGACACGCACACACAGAGATTAGTGCTTAGCGTTTTCCTCAATCATTTCCAATGACATGTCGGAGTCCTGTGCTCTGCTACTTTCATTCCCGCTGAAGACCCTTATCCTTCCATTCAGCGGTGGGAGATGCTCCTCAATGGCTTCTTTCACACCTTTCGCCCTCTTGTCACTGTGTGAATGCCAGTCGGGTCTCTGCCATTTCCACAGACCTTTATCTGGATGGCACAAAGTATGCTTTGCGTGGGTGTCTTTTGTCCTCTGCCGGGTGAATGGGTCTTTTTGATTTGTCCTTACAATCTCCAGTGCAAAAGAGATGGAATTTTCTGCTCGGAAACCTTCGCCAGTATGGAAAAAAGGCAAAAGCCCAACCGTTGGGTCCAAAGCACTTGCTACCTCAAATCAAAGTTGTATGAAGCTAGTATTCATGCAATCTGAGGCTACGTCGACATTAATCCGGATTGATTTGAAAACAGCGCTTTCGATTTAAAACCACTTTCCGTCCACACTAGCGTTTTCGGGCGTTTTCCAAGAGTTTCTCATTCACACTGAAATGACAGGCCTGAGACTAAAGGCTGTCATGATGTACATGCCCTCATTCATTTCAAATTCAGGTGAGTGTGTGTTTGTACACTGAGATTGTTCACATTGCTTCTTAACTTATAAAAAAAGGATTAAGTGATCATATGTTATTCATAACACAACTTTCACTCTAACCTTAGACTAGCTTTTACATGGGAAAGCTCTTTGAGAGCTGATCCACTGAACTCTGAACTCTAAAGTGAGGGACACTTGAAATTCATAAGAAATCTTATTATGTCTACAGGTTGTTTTAGCACTCGCTCTCAGCCGTGCAACACCAAGGATGTCCCACAAGCGCTTGCGTGACAGGGTACATTAGGATCTACATCTACATCATCATTTGAAGTAATTCTGCCTCATGAAATTCTGTCTCAAAATCCATGCCTGAACTCAAACATAAATTCCAGGCGACTTAGAAGTGAGCGAACAAGCTTTTTTATTTCGGGCCCAATTTTTAGATGGTTGAGGAACAAGTCGTCTAACATTGCAACTTCCATGCTTACTGTCTGCTGGAAAAGAGGCTTTTTAAAGCGGACCAGACAGCAATCTTCTCTGCCCTGAGTGAGTAGTAGAGGACAGGATCAGACTTTATATAGATTGTAATTGTTTCTCCACCTTCCATCTCTTTTTTCTTTTTGGGCTGGATTCAACGGCACAAGGTCATTGCTCTTAGGCAGTTCCAAACCTGCTTTATTGTTTCCCCAGGTCACAGGGGCTGACATGTATCACAGCTATTATTCCTCTCTAACAAATGGCTGTCTGCCGCTTTGATGTATGGCTCCCTTTTTGAGCCGCTTCCATAATACCCTTGACAGATTTTTTTCTTCTCTTTTTGTGATGATCCATCTTCTTTTTTCGGCTTTTCTTTTCTTTCCTGTCCGATTCCCTTTAAATCTGGAAATTTTATGATGGCATCATGATGGATAATTGCAGTTTTGACAAAGAGTCTGTTTCAAATAGCGACCGAAATGCACATTGATCTTGTGCCTGGGTAATCTGTTTTGGACAAGAAAACAATCTTGTTAGACGTCTCATTGCAATTAATAAGTGCAGAGATGCTTTTTTTTTTTTTTTTTTTTGCATTATCTAGTACAGTCGCGTTGGCACATTTCCGAAGCCTAAAAACTTGGCTTTCAATGTGCTACCATTGGGTAAAATGCTTCATTCATTAAAGGGCCGTTTCACCTCTGGCTAGGATTTGAGACCAGACCAAATTGCCACCGTGAGGGACATTGTGTGGCAGGCACTTTAATGAGCTTCTCAGTGGTGAGGTTGAGAGTGCCGTTGTCAGACTTTCGCTGCCACAGTTGAGTCAAGTCAGAGTTTTACATAAGAATTAGGGCTTTATCGGCAGCTGCACCGCAGGTAGCAGGAGTTTCGCATGGCTTATGTGGTGGGACAAACATTTGGAATCCTGCGCCATCCATGCCAAGGTTGGGCCTCTGATGAAGCGCTCGGACGAGTTTGTTTAGCTCCCGCGGCTAGCTTTCAGCTCATTACAGAAAGCCCAAAACCGTACCTCAGCCTGTGAATTATTTATGCAGGCTGTTGCATGGTCGTGCTTCACCGTGTGTGTGTGGGTTTTAATTAAAC
Organism: Hybognathus amarus; assembly: GCA_030378365.1. Classification (NCBI taxonomy): domain Eukaryota; kingdom Metazoa; phylum Chordata; class Actinopteri; order Cypriniformes; family Leuciscidae; genus Hybognathus; species Hybognathus amarus. The sequence goes on from JAQIUQ010002170.1 coordinate 210,397, forward strand.
GGAGCCAGTCACCCTTAGACGGGCCACTAGGATGGGCAGATCTACTAAAATGCAACACACATATTCAGGGCACAGCTGACAACAGAGGAATACCGCTGGTCAAGGGGCGTGTGTCGCATAGAAAAGCTCAAGTCCTATTAGTGTAAGAAATACTGATATTTTGATGTAAATGCCCTACAACATCACCCTTCACCAATCGAGGATTTCCATCACTCGTGGTTGAGAAAAATATGCAAATGAGATTTACGCATTTGCCGTAAGGTTTGATAGTCGTTATCATTTACCCTATCCAGAGTGCTGTGTTCCCTCATTAGAAGCCAGCAAACACCCATTTGGGAAGCCAACTATATAAATAAATGTAAAAGGAGCAACAAGTAATTAAATATGTATTGCCACAGTAATTGGCAAACATCTGAGATGCTCAGCCTTGGAGAAGCGCAAAGTCTTGTTTAACATTCCTAAACTATCATCGGGTAAATTACTGTTGTTACTTAAGTCATTGCACTTGCTTGACAAATAAGAAGTAATATAAATTCAAAAAGAACAACTGTTTTACCTGAGCTGAGAGCAAATCAACGACCCTGATTAGCCGCTATACGTAGGCTAAGCCGCTAATGAGGCATCTATGCATATCTATGAATATCTCGGGTGCCCCTGTTGTGGCGTTCAGTCATCATGGTTCATGATTATAGATTGGCGAGTACAGAAAATCCCCAAAAACGTAAACATAGACCTACTTAAGCAAGCAGGCTTTGGGAAAAATGGAGAAATAAAACAAAGATCAATATTGGCGTGGGTTTTTCAGGATAGGGAGAGATTCGCTACAAACTTGGACATAATCTGTTGACAGAGACTCCACTCTCGCATGTGTTTTAATAGTGAGGTAAGAAAAAAAATATTATTTATTGTACACTACAGTTATATAGCAATTTGTTTGTACTTAAGTAACGCGTTTTATCAAATCTGGTGACCAAGTCTATGGCAGTGAAATTAAGAATGTGTTGCACAAAAATATTAAGCCATTACTTGCAAATACTGTGGGTTTGTTCAAATTTAATTTTTAGTATGATTGTTTTAAACGCGCAGCATTAACCCACCAAATAATTTGACAAATATTCACATATAAGTATTGATATAGGCTAATATCACATTACATTTCACGTTCCTGGCAGCTAATTCATTACAATGACATAACATAGTGTGATCAAAAGTACAGGTAATACAAAAACTAATTTATTAGCTGATATATGATTTATATGATCATCTCTGGATGGTGAGAGATCTCCCATAGTTCCACTCTCCTTTATAGCATCATCAAGTTTCGTCTTTGTTTATGTTTTGAAAATGTGACCTCTGGCAGCGGAAAAAAGTTATGAGACAAATTTTGAGTGCTGACATGACATAACAATTTTTTTTTTTTTTTTTTTTTTAAAAAGTTTAAAGGTCTGAGGGCTTGAAGAATGATAGATTGGGATTCAATTTAATTCAGTTCAAATTTCCACCCATGTATTTTGCACAACCCTGAGGTGTGATTTCATAGATAGGCCTTAGATTAAGCCAGGATAAGGCCATGGTTTAATTAGGGCATCTAAGTAGCTTTTATAAATGTGCCTTAAAAAGAACATTACTTGTGTGCATTTGAGACAAAACAATGCTACTGACATATTTTAAGATATACCAGTCCAAGTTGCTTTCAGTTATAACAGCTCAAACATGCATTTTAGTCCAGGTCTAGGCTTAAAGGGACACTCCACCCATTTGCATTAAACTTTCCATTGTTAGAAACCCAGTTATACTATTGAATGGTCATGCAACACTCTCTCATTTTCCCCAGAGACGAGAGCAATCTGCTATTTACCTTCATCACTTCCTCCTACAATGATGCAAAAATCGTCATTTTACGTCATTGCAGGAGGAAGTGTAAGAGGGGGAATTTCTGTAAAGACTACAAGCACTAGTTCCCACCATTTCAAACCCGCCCATAGGGGGTTGGACCTAATGCGCTAACAGACCTATCACAGATCAGTGCCAGTGCGTCTGATTTCACTAGCAGAAACTTTTTGAAAATATGGATGAAGGTACTGAAAACGTAGATGGATGCATTATGGAGGATTGGGATTACACATAGTGTCAGCCATCTTTTTTGGAAGCTAAGCTAGCAGGCTCTTGTTCTGTGGAGAAAACCGAGTAGTAACTTTAGGGGTTACTGTCCTCTTTTTCCCGGACATGTCCGGCCATCGATGTCCGGGATTTAGCTTATGCTTTCTGCGGACGCCATTCATTGTTTACATGTATAGCTTTTGTTTCAATCTAACTTAATTAATTCGGATTGGTGAATCTGAATGTAGTGTTTACATGAACGCTAAAAAAGTAATCCGTTGATGTGCGTTTTAACATTGCTAAGTAAATTCCCGCTCCTCCGTGAGAGATAGGAGACTGGTAGCTAACTTACTTCTTACAGGTGTCGCTCATCGGTACTCACGCCACCGGCCTCGCGTCATTCTCCACACTGCCCTCACTCGTCCTGCTCGCCACAGTAAACATAATGAATGGTGACTGTAAAACCCAATAGCCGAATCCCGGACATTTTGGGCGATCTTGAAACACATTTTCGGGCAGACTCATCACGAGAGACACTGAGACTAGCCTAGACTTGTTGTTTAACTACTGCGCTGTTACCGGTAGGCGTGGCCTCCTAGTGCAGCGAAGCAAGTGCATTCTGGGAGTTGTTGTCTTTCCTCCACATAAGCCAAAAATACATTTTCTGGCTTTTCTCAGTCGAGAAAGCTCCACATTCAAAAATAATTTCACATTTCTTCAACATAAATTACCCATTTTAAATACACATTCATCTTTCTAGAGGTGGAATGACCATTTAAGCCTTGTCTCTGAAACAATGAGCAAAGGAATACAATGTCAAATACAAAAACTTACTTACTAGAAGTTCCCTTGTCAAGATTATTGAGAAATGCAGCTTATGTGACAATCCATGACATAACAGTGAGCTCTCAGAGCTCATCTCCACACACTTAAAACCACTGAAAGTCACCAGAGAGGTTGTAACATTTGTTTAGCGCAGGGTGATGCTGAAGCCTGTTTGAAACTACCACAGACCTTATCACCAGTTGCTCCCTTCACTCCCGCTTCACAGACCTCTAAGCATTTTTAATTCCATCTCCAGACAAAATATGCATACCATTACTCTACCACAGATTAGATCTTCAGAGACACTTCCATTTAAATTATTGCTGATAATGTTTTCATAGCAAGACATGCCATGTGGCAGCAGGGTCACTTTCAAGTATGGATAAAGAGTTTAAACGGTATGTGCCCAAAAGGCCCTGGTTTGAACCCATGGTTCATTAAAATTCTCCTGACATCTGTCATGCGGCTCAGGGGCTGGACAGAGGGAAGGAGGCCAAGAAAGTGCTCCTTTATTTCAAATGACTTTATTAATATGTTTACCAAATGAGCAACAAATCCACACAAAATGAACAAGCTAAATACACCCGGCATTCAAATTATATAGATATTTACTTCTGAACTGAATTTCTTTGCAATTTATTAAGTTCTTCCGGTCATTAAAATAAAATTTTCAACATCCAGTGGATGTGGCCAATTCACTTTGAATTAAAAGTGGGTCAATTCTTAAATTATGTTTTTTGTCCGTCCCTCAAACACATGAGAGCGATAACATGGAGGTGTGTGTCGAGCGAGTGTCACCCAAGGTTAACACTCTACACCAGCAATTCCAAGCCCATAAAGGAGGGTAAATGGAGATCAGGAGTCAAACACTCACAAGCGTGCTAAATTATCTGCGGAAATCAACACAGTCCCCATTAATTACACAATAGGCAGTTCGTCATTTTCCTACTCCCTCTCCGCCGCCTCCCCTGCCACGTGGTGTGATGAAGAGGCCCTCAGGATAAAGGGAGGATGCGTCTTTGCCTCTGACATTGCTGCCAAACAAGCTCTGATAATGTAGGAAAATGACTCACGTTCACCTTCAGCTCTTCTGATCTCAGCGACGGGAGTGAGCGTCACACATGCACGAACCCTGGGATATTTGTTGCTGTCACCTTCTCTTGATCATTGCAATAATTTTTTACGGTTAAAGGAAAACGATGCGCTGATGCACTTAATTGTCTCGTGGGCACCTTCCGATGCCCTTTCGGTTACCCCCACTGTCTGTGACATTCCCATTGATGCTGTTTTATGCCTCGGGGAGTATGACACTTCATCCATCTCATCGGAGAACTCTTTGTTAGACTTTCTTGCTCGCTCGAGAGAGGTACACTCGGAGGAAGTATGCAAATGCTAAGGAAGATTTATAGTGTAATCTCTGACTCTAAAGATTGATCTAACATTGGCGCTGCAGCAATATAAAGTTGGCTTTTGTCTCTTTCTCCAGTGGAATACTCTGAAATAAGCCTGGAGACTATCTATTATTTCCCAGCAGAGGTGGATTACTCCTGGCCTGCCTCTGTTTGACATTTACAATATGCATTTTATTATTGGAACTGATCTGTGAATTAACGCTGGTATTGCAAGCCGCACGCAAACCTTCACAATCGAGTCGAGCATCCGCCCTTTCTGCATCTCCTCTGACCTTTCTCCACTGCATTATTTAACACACACAAAACCGGCACACCGGCGCACGAAGCTGGCAAATGGAATTGACAGTGACATATGGCAGCGGGTGGCTACCGTGCATAATTGACAACCTTAAAAAAAACGGGCGGCTCTTGGCCCGGACTCTCCTCTCGCATGGTGCTCACCCTATTGAAAAGACCAGCATATCTGGTCACCAGTACAGTATGAGTTTTGAATGCCAGTACCTAATAAGCTTCTTAAGGTTAACCCAGTGGTTCTTAGTGATAGTTCAAAAAAATGAAACATTAAAAAAAGTAGAAAAAGTTTTTTTCTATTAATTTAGCTTAAATGAGACAAAAACAGTCTATTTTAGCAATTGTCAAAAATACTGTGAACTTTTTAAAATATTCTGAATTGTCTTTTAGCTTTGTACTTTCGTAACCAAGAGACCAAGGCTGAATCTGAAATCGCCCCCCATACCCTGAAATAGGGAATTATTTGAGTAGACAGCCATTTGTAGTGATGTCCGAAACCATAGTGGACATTATTGAGTGCACTCATTCAATCCCAAAATTCACCGCAATAACGAGCGTACAGCCGATGTATGCTCAATGGCTGTTCTAATTCGCTCACTCATTAATTTCTTCAAGTGAACTATATTAGTGGACTAACATAGGGAATAGTGATTGAGGGTTTAAGGGGCGATTTTGGATTCAGCCTAAGTGACCAAGATTTGAGAACCAATTGGTTAACTACCTTGACTCCTTTGGTCAATCAGTCTCATGAAAAAATCCTTGCTGGTTGACCTAAGTTTTCCTGGTCCACCAGTCAGACCAGCACCAGAAATGTTCTTTTTGAAGCTCTAAGTCAAAGCTCTTTTCAGCAGGCTTGTCTAAACCCTTCAATCAGAGCACATATTGGAGATCGGTTTCATTAAATTAGTACTCTGAGATCCTTTTAATAGAAGTGGAAAAATAAGTAAAGGAGAGATTCAAAAAGGCCCCTGTGGTCTATGGCAGGACAGTTTTGGCTATAAGATTGCACTTTTTAGTGCTGTAGAGCAAGAAAAGCAATCAAATTCAAGGCAGGTGGTGCTGCTACTCAATCAATGCATTACAAGGCAGCACATTTAATGTTCACAATGAAAAAGTGTCAAACTCCTCAAAAATTGTTCCACTACTAAAGCTGCATTTAAACTGTCAACCAATTCCAGATTCTCCAGTGGCACAAATTGGATCTTGTTGCATGTGTGTAAACAGCAAAAACAACAGGACAACAAGATTTTTCAGGGGTGTGCGGCACATATATGCTGTGAATGCTCTGCATACCCAAGCCATTCGTGGTCTCAGGAATTAAAGCTACAATACCTAAGATTTTATGTTGCTAGAGGGCGCTGACATTTAAAACAACAACAACGGCTTTGCTTGATGACAACGTGGAGGGAACGCGGAATGATGGGAACTGTTGTTTTCAACTCCACCGTGGATAAATCAGTCAGATGGGAATCGAAAATTAGTTGTCATGGATGAGGTAAAGTTCGATTTCTATAACTGTTGCGTTTAATGACATGCTTGTTTTTCATTAAACTGAAATAACCACAAGAAAAGTAAGGTTTAAAAGTAAATTAGTTATCACAGATATTAGGGGAGAACCGGACGGTTTAAATACTTTTCAGATAAATGTCGTTTTCTAAGATACAGCCAACAGTTCACATTCCGAGAAGTATTCGCGGTGAATATGACCTAACGATTTTTCACATCATATGCATAGACAACAAGACATTCTAACAATAATACGAATTGTTTTGCATCGTTTACTAACATGAAAACTTCCGCATTTGACCAGGACTACACGCAGTACGAGCGGAAACTGAGGTAACGCGGATATGATGCGATTGACTGGCAACTCCCAGCTCACCCCTGCTCACATGCCCCGTTTCCTTGGTTAAAATCTAAATTTTCTCGCGATTTAAACATTGTTTGAAACATTTGAAATATTGTAAGTTATCATCTTAACTAAATATATAACACTGGCCTTGTGATTTTGGGATATTTTAATGCAAAAATCCACCAACACAAAAATTACTATAAAGTCGCTTGTTTTAGGTGTACCATAAAGCTTACACAATAAAATGTTGGTAATATGTATGCAACCACCTGTTATTCCAGTCACTTCCACATTCTTATTGGTTAACTGGCAAATGGACGATTTCATGCACAGGGAAAGCAGTCAGTTTAAAAGTGAAGTATGTAGTTTCTGCGAAATTAGTCATAGTCAAAGGCCATTTCGGCCTTTCAACGGGTACATTTTTCTTTAAAATAAATAAATAAATAAAAAATAAATAAATATTAGGAATACTTTTAACTGTGTTGCATGTCATGAGAGTAAGCAACTGAGTAGCTAACCCTCTATCTAGTGCGAACACGAGTGTCTCGCTTATTATAAACCCATCCAACGTGTCTGCATGAGGTGCATTTTTTGACATAAGACGCCATCCAACACCCTCGGTTAAAGAAGTCACTGCTCACCACTGGGATCTAATTCAACCTGTTTTTTAAATATATAATAAATCATTTATAGCCATCGAATATATTTCTAAAGTCTTTTTTATTTTATTTTTAAATCATGGAAGATATTAATATTACATGTGTTGTGTATAAAATGAACAGATTAGAAAATATATATTTTTAAAAGTCCCTCACATCTGTATTTCTTAAGAGAATGTAAACCGATGTCAAAAACAAATATTAAATCTGAGCATAAATCCTTGCAGCGCAGATGCAGCTTTATTCTGCTCCAAAAATCCTGAAATATTGGTTCCCAATGCAAATTCAAAGCACCCAGGTAATTTGTTAATGAATTGTGAGTATAAAGTACAACAAACAAATATGACTGTTAACCTAATAAGCTTTAAAAAAAATCAAGTATATGAGCTGATGCAACCGAAGGTAAACTGCACAGCTCAAACTGCTTCTTCATACCCTGCAATTCCAGAGCTTTCCACAGAAACATGTGCTCCCCCTACAGCAATGATTAGTTTGCTGGGCTAACCACCAAGATCATAGTCCAGTCAGTTCCTCTCAAGCATAGCTCGTGCTCAAACATCAGGCTGATGTCATAAGAAGCAACGTCCTCTCACGCAGAAAATGCTCTATGAACAGTTCGATCTATTGTAGCACATCAATTTTGAAAGTTGAGTCCAGAAAAACAGAACACTGTTGAAATTTAATTTCCCACTATGTAATGTTGTTCACACGCTGAATGCTGTAATCCTGCAGTGGTGCAGTGTAAAATGAATCTAATACTTTTGGTTATTTCCTTTACTCCTTCCCTCTGTCCAGAACCATCCAGAAAGATCTGGTGGATAAAAAAAATATTCACGAAGAAAGTTAAAGTCAGCATGAAATTTCCCTATGGTATTCGCTTCCCTCTTGTGACGTGTGGTGGTCCTCTACCAATTGGCACACTTCATGTACTTGCACTCTTGTGGACTTACGATGACTGCCGTGAAAAATCCACAAGACCGTCAGGGTGTCCCATTTCTCATTTTAGGTTTAGACGTGAGCTTGCGGTCACCGTTATGCACCCTTGATGTGCACTTCTGTAGAGGCCCCACTGAGACTTCGCACAAACTTCTACCGAACAGTCAATGCGGCATTACGTCATGAACGTGTGGACTCGTAGGAAGACAGTGAAAAAAAATGTAGGACGGGACTCAATTTTTTTGTCAATCGATGATTGGATGGTTGTGGTTTGCCATTGCCGTGATCTCATGTGATTGAAAGGTTGCAATCACATGAGCTCAATCTCACGCAAGGAGTTGCAATCCCTTGTGCCAGTAAACACGTCATCAGAGAAGAGATTCTGTGCTTTGCTGGATTGTTTTTTCACATAGCAGCAAAATAGACCTAAAATACTCCATCATTTATGGGCATACAGACTTAAGAAATATAAAAAAACAAGTTGTGAAATGCCTTCTTTTTTATGTGTCAACTTACAATCGAAACAAAACATTGTGCTTTTGTAAAATAAAGAAAATCAACCAGCTATGCTTTCTGCCTCTCCATCTCTGGCCCCTTTTCCACCAAAGCATTTTGAGAGCCGGTTCGGAGCCGGTGCCTGCGCGCGAACCAGTTCTTTGTGTTTTGACCACCAAAGAACCGGTTCTCGGCTGGGAAAACTGGCTCCAAAGCGGCACCAACTCTTTGCTGGACTAGAACCGTTCTTTTACCATGTCATGCTTACGTCGGGGGCTGGGGCGGGTTTAGATGTGTTCAAAACATATTTTCTGACCATAATAAAGGATCTCAAAACCAGGAGAAAGTCCGCCTTTGTAATTGTTATGCTTGAAGTTGGCGCAAGCGTTTAATTTTTTTTTTATTGAAAACATAAGCAAAGAAGAAAACTGTCACAATATAGAACAAATAAATGGAAAGAAAAGACACAAGAGGGTACATAACTTATCAGAAAAGATTACATATCAAACGAAAAGATTAAAATACTTACATTTCAATTGTTTTTAAAGCCTTCTTGGTGCACGAGTTAGAGATAATCCCAAAGTAATGTTGTACTTGCATTCGTTTCTAGCTAAGACGTATGGAGACGTACAGTGACGTAACGACGTCGTTCCCTGGACGCTCTAGTCAGTGGAAATACAAACAGGTTCTGAACGGGTTCGCAAGTTGAACCAACTACGATCGAACTTTGAACCAGCACCAGTTCCGAACCAGTTTTTTTTTTGGTGGAAAGGGGGTATCTGTGAACTTTTTTCTGGAGCGCGTCCCTAAACTTAACCAAAACAAAGCAAATACTATTCACCCAGGTATGAGCAATATATCTTTATAAACATTTACGTTTCTGCTATTACATTATCTAATTTAAAACAAAAACAAATATTCTCTGTTTATGTAATCTGTATGAAAAGATAGAGATGTCAGTTGTTCTCATGACAACTCATTATCTGCTAATGTGAAGAGTGTGCTTTTGAAACGCGGGTCTCCCCACTTTCAGCAATTTCAAATATTGCCAGTGGGTGGAGTCTAGAATGAAGTGAAGCTATGCAACTGACACTGGCAGGTCACATGATAATGACAACAAGGCGAATGTAGTACATACGAACATTCATACACATTCACTATTTAGAACATAAGAAATACAAGAGAGTATCCGATTTTAAACGCATTCTTTGAGTTTACCTAAAGAACGTTAGATGTAAATGTGAATTTGTTTGAGTCATCTACTGCCATCAAAAATGGCACAACATTTTAAATATAGAGTACTGTCAACATGACATCAAAATGGATGTCAACATGGGATTCACTTTCCGAATATACATTCCTGATCATATTTTGAGAAAATCACGCTAGTCCAGAAAAAAATTATACTATATAATCTCACACTGTAGATTGCTCTGCTCCCGAAAACTTTTTGAAAAACATTTTCAGCTGATTTCACTTTTAGCACTTCCATGACTCCAGCTTATCATAGAGAGACTTTATGAGTTTTCACAATCTAATCAACTCTTATGGTAGGAAAATTCCATATTATAAAATTTGCATATGGATGCAATAAGCATGATTGTGCACATTTTTAATTGCATTACTTTTTATAAGATTTTTATTATTATTATTATTAATCACACTAAATTATTCAAATCACAAACTCGAAGCTCAACGTTTCCTAATATTCTTGTTAGGACATCTTGAATCGAAATGTGTATACTTTAAACAAGCTGCATATTTGATTCATAGAATAAACAAATGCTAAGTACTTACGTAACCAGGCAGTAGCTTTAATTTCAGTCAGGATTGGATGAGAGCTGAAACAAAACTGGCGAATATAGAGATCAATGTTCTGCTTGGTATTCATTGCCCTCAGGACCACAGCTCCGTGTCCTCGCCTGTGAAACCCCTGATAGTTATCCGCAAAGTGTCACTGAGGACAAAAAAAAAAGAAGACATTTAATAATTAACAAGAGTATACAAGAACAGCAAAGAAAATAAATGATAGCAGTGTAAAGGAGGACAATGAGGAGACATTAACAATCAGGTCTGCGGGTGACTAACGAGCGAGCCCCACAACGTTTTAATTAGCAGCCTACTGGACGGCAGAGTGATTAATGAACACAATTTTATTTAAGCTTTGCTCTGAATTAATACTAAATTGACATTTAATGAAAATTACTTACCACCATCAGAATTAAAGCTGTTTTCAGCCTTGAAAACAATACCCTGTGAGGTAAACGATCTCACCACTATTAAAACGGGTAAAGAAATGTACTGAACATGTTAACCATGACAAACGTTTTCCGGTTGGTTCTTATTCACGTTACCTAGCTTTTTGTTATTAGAGCTATTTTCCCCCTCCCTGCTAATGCATATGCATGATGTTTGAGAGTATGTAAATGCCTAGTAAATGCCTGCACAGTTTTAATTGACATTGCACACACTCTGTTGCATGTGGTTCATAGAGTAATCACACATTGCAATTTTAGAGGGATAGGACAGACTAGAATGAGCTTTAGATATTCAGGTGGTGTCGTCATGTCCTGCTTTCCCGTTTCATCTTGTGCTTATTATTCATACATAGAGACCGTTTTGTAGATAAAACACTCGATTTGTCTTGGTGGGGGTGCTGGCGTCCTGCAGCGTGTGTGGGGCCGAGCTATACCTCAGCACACCTGGGCCACCTGTTGCTTTCACTGGGATCTTAGGGAATTTTCCCTGCAGTTCTGAAGTTCCATGCGAACTGATGCTTTACGGCCCATGCTTATATGAATCACATTCTCTGGGGTTTTGCTCTAATCAGTAGCTTGATTACTCTTCCCAACTGTCCTTTATTATGACTGTGGTGTTAAAGCTGCTGTGTGCAGTTTTTCCGATGTTAAAGTACTTTCTTCTAGCTTTGCAGGGACAACTATAAGTGAGCTATCCGTAGGCTGATTTCCCTGAAGAATCTAACACTCGTTTTTTTGAGTGGTCACACATGTTAACTTCTGCTTCAATCCAAGCCTTTTTCTTTCAATCTCTGGTTCAAAAACTCATCATAAACACCTGGGGACCTATTTCTGTGTCCGAATACACTTTTGCTAGTTTAACGATAGGAAAAATAGTAATCGCACCCGGCAAGTGGTCAAAAAAAAGAGTTGTCCCTATTCTCTTAATGAGTAATGGGTGTGTTTTGGGCGTAACATGCAATAAACCAATCAGAGTCTCATCTCCAATTCTTTTTAAAAGCCAGTTTCGCTCACACCATGGTTCGGTTCGCTATTTAGACGGAGGAATTTGCAAGCGTAAAAAATAAAAATTTGGCGCGTGCAAACGATCTATGGAACAAAGTGTATACGCATTGTGGACCCACCTATAGCCGCACATTACTAACATGCTCTTTAAATAATATATATATATATATATATATATATTAGTGCTGTCAAACGATTAAATTATTTAATCGTGATTAATCGCATTAATGTTATAGTTAACTAATGCACATTTTAATCTGTTCTACATGTCTCTTGATTTATTTTTGTCTCATTATTTTTTTCTCATTTTAATGCTTTTATCAACATGGAAAAGTGGATCGGCTTGCTTTGTGCAAATGTTTTTTTTATTGAAAACAACATTGGCATACACTGTGTTCAAATTCACAATAACATTCTCACTTGGAGCAAATAATCTCACACAATGTAACACTGTCCATCAATAAAAGGGTGAAAGAAATACTGAAGAGGGCCTGATATTGACGGAGAATCGCATCATCTGTGTGTGTGTGTGTGTGTGTGTGTGTGTGTGTCTTGGCCATCATCAAGTGGTGTTTCAGACTGGACGTGCTGCGATGATGATAGCTCAGTTCACAACGACAAAACACACAGATCACTTTGGTCTTGTCAATGGAATTGCAAATTTTAAAAGTAAAATTTCCATTCAGAATCTTATTGGCATCCATTTTGCCGTTTTGCGCTCGTCATCCACTCAAAAAGTAACGTTTAAACAACTATTTGGCCATCTCGCAAGCCTAAAGCAAGTTTGTGCGGCATGTCTGTTGTTTTGTCTCTGGTCTAGTTAGATCCGCTTGCGCTTTGGCCAACGAAGCAACAAAACGTCCTCACGCGGCGCAAGCCATTGAAATGAATGGGTTTCATAGTGCAGCATCCTATTGCAAAAGCATGTGAAAAAGATGTTTGACGTCATTAAAATGGGTTTGCGTTAATGCCGTTAATAACGCGTTTAACTGACAGCCCTATATATATATATTGCGCCATTGATTTTGGTTTTAGTTGTCTCTAAATTAGTTGTCACCAGAACACACCTCGTTTTCAGACTCAGTACGGCCATGGGAGCACAAATGGTCGCAAATGCATTTGCAATTTAAACAATGTCGCGCAGGACGTGAAAATGATAAAAGCGTCAGGCTGAAACTAGCAAAAAACACTTGCATATTTAAAAATAGAATAACAAAATATTTAGCTTTTTATAAAAACTATGTTGTAATATATAAAATATAGTATAATATATATAATATAAAATACTATTATCTAAAAGTTTATAAATTAACTTCAACAAAATAGAGGCACAGGTCTTCCTCCTACTGAATGCTGTCTGGTAAGGTGGTTTTTACATTTCAGACAAATTCTTATTGTTAAATCTCCCCGAACTGTGCTGTCGGTGGTGCATTCAACAAAGAGTGAATATTTTAGTGTGGTTTTAACCATCCTGTTTATGACCACATTACACCCATTACACGCTGATGACAACACCAGGAAGCTCCACTTAGCCCTCACATGTGCTTATCACCGCTCTCTCTGTAATCAATAGAGAACTGTGGGGCAGAGTGGATGGAGGGAGAGGGCATCAAATGATGGAAGCAACAAATCACAAGTGTTTATTCAGCTGCTTTTGTGTATGTGTGAGTGTGTGCATATGATAAAGCCTCTCGAGATGTTCGTTGATGACTGTGACCACAGGGTCATCCGCATGCTCAGCTAAAGGATTGAAGGATTGTAAACTGCTCATCATATTTGCGCTGGGAACTCTATTTGTGAGACTGACTCGACTGACGATATGAGTACATCAAGCACCGGCTATCTCTATGATTTGGTCTCACACATTTTAGACATAATAAGCTAGGGGTTATAAACCAACATATGGATTATAAATAGATAAAAACAAATAAACATTTCTCTTATGCCAAGTTAAAGTGCAGAGATAATTATAAGGCATTTTTTACATTCTGACTTGCTGGCGAACAAACAACACACCTCAAGGACATGCACAGGCATGCACTATATAGCGTTGTGTGTTATACCATATATATATAAAAAAACACACAATGCACTAAGATTTGGGGGGTGAAACATTTAGATTTGAAGATCAAGGTAATTTGTCTTCCAGGATAAATGCAAGTATCTTTTGTTGCTTCCGAAGGGGAAACTGCTCAGGACAAAGAGAGGACTCAAGAAGAACCATGACAAGACAAGAAAAATAAAATAAAAGCGGTTCTTAATCATCCAGGTTATGTCACACGATATTAGGAATCAAGGGTATGTAAACTTTTGAACTAAAAGTAATTTATTTATTTATTTATTTATTTTGTCTTGTGGACTATATGTAAAAATGTTATGTAAAATATATTATTCAGGAAAGAACTAATAGAAAATTAATAGAAAAAATAAGCATGCATTTTATATGATCTCTAACGTATAACATTTTGCAGGGGTGTGCAAACTTTTGAGCATGACTGAGCAAAACTGAATAAAATATTGTTTTTGCTTTCCATTCAAAATGTTTACCAAAATCAAACCCTTAATTAAAGTCAAATGCAGCCTCTCTTTGCCATGAAAACAGCTATGGATCTTCACATGGTAAGAGACCTGAGACAATTTCTCCATACAGCATCTCTCCAGATCCTTCAGCTTCAGAGGTCTGATGCTCGTGGACTCTTTTTTAGCTCATATCACAGGTTTTTATGAGGGGTGTGGGTCAGGGGACTGGAATAGCCATGGCAAATCCTTCATTGTGTGGTAAGTGAACTACTCTGTTGTTTATTTTGAGATATGTTTTGGATGATTGTCATGCTGGAAGATCCAGCCATGGCCCAGTTTAAGCTTCTTGACAGGGTGAATCAGGTATTGATTTGATATCTGGTGGTACTTGATGGAGTTCATGATGCCGTGTGTATCCTAGAAAGTTGTCCAGGGCCTTTGGAAGAAACAGCCCCACAGCATTAAAGATCCATCACTTTCTATGGCTATGTTTCTTTCTATGCCAAACCCACCTCTGGTGTTTTTCCAGAAAGCTTTATTTTGGTCTCATATGATGGACCAGCTTGTTTCCGCCAATGAATAAAAATAAATAAATAATTCCGAAGTCAGAATTGTGAGAGAATAAAGTAGCAATTGCGAGATATGAAGTCAGAATTGTGAAAAATAAAGTCGCAATTGTGAGATATGAAGTCAAAATTGTGAGAAATAAAGTCGCAATTGTGAGATATGAAGTCAGAATTGTGAGAATAAAGTCGCAATTGTGAGATATGAAGTCAGAATTGTGTAGAAATAAAGTCGCAATTGTGAGATATGAGTCAGAATTGCGTGATATAAGTCGTATTCTGAGAAAAAAAGACAGAATTGCGACTTTTCACTCACTCTATCTGACTTTTTTTCTCACAATTGGGAGTTTACATCTCGCAATTCTGACTTTATAATACATAATTGTGAGTTTATTTGTCGAAATTCTGACATTTTCTCAGAATTGTGAGATACAGTATAAACTTGCTAATTGCCGAGTTCTCAGTACAATTGTAAGGGGAAAAAAGACTAACTTTTGAGCCCAATCTCATGAAAGTTCGTATCTATAGCATGAATGTCATTTCTCGTGCCATTCATACGGCAAAAATAGTTTTTGCGTGTATAATGTTACGCGCTTTTCACGTGCATAATTTTGGTGTATAACAAGTACGAACTCCCCACCCCCCTTCCCCCTAAACCTACCCAGGGGGTTTTCAGTGCGTAGCATATGCACGCAAAAAAAACTTTTTCCCTCAGAGTAGTTTATATCTCGCACTTCTGACTTTATATCATGCATTTCTGACTTTTTAACATCACAATTGCGACTTTATATCTTGCAATTCTGACTTTATAACACGTAATTGCAACTTTATATCACGCAATTCTGACTTTATATCTCGCACTTCTGACTTTATATCACGCAAATTCTGACTTTATATCTCGCACTTCTGACTTTATATCATGCAGAATTGCGACTTTATATCACGCAATTCTGACTTTATATCATGCAATTCTGACTTCATATCGCGCAATTCTGAAAAATAAAGTCAGAATTGCGAGATGTAAACTCGCAATTATGAGAAAAAAAGTCAGAATTGTGAGAGAAAAAGTCACAGTTACCTTTTTTTATTTTTCATTCAAGCTTCCATACATCTGACGATAAAATCCAGTCCCACTGAAAGTTCCAGTACTGCCTGGCAAACTTTAGGTGCATGAGATTGAAGAGTTTGATGATACCAAATGCTTTAATTGCAACCTTCCCAAACAAATTGTGGTTATGCGTATAGGTGATATTGAATTGTAGTTTTGGAGACTTTCTAACCCCCATGACTCAATAGCATTTTTTCAACTTTGTTCCTTATAGTTTGTCAACTCAAACCAAAACAGACACACGTCCTCTTACTGGTAGATTTTTACCATCTCTAGTTGATTTAAACTACCAACCAAGCAACCTGCTTGCTGTCATTTATTTAATGGTTTTAATTCCAGGAGATTAACGAACTGCTACTCCAGGGGGAAATCATTATGGTTTGCTAAAAAATATCCTTCGCAAGGTTGAGAAAAGGAAGTAGCAGTAGCTATAACCAAAGTGTATCCAAACTTGAGCTCTACCATTACAAAATGTTCCAGTCGGAGTAATTTCACTGAACCCATTTAGCCTCCAAGCTATTCTTTTTATTCCTTAATAAAAACACAACAACAGCTTTAATTAAATCCTGGTGAGGACATAGGAAAAAAAAGGACAGCTGGGATGCTATCTACTCTTGGAAAATATCTTAAGACGTGATGACTCAAAGTTAACATGTTTAATGTATCCCTCTTCCTGCCTGTCTAAATCCGAACCGCCTTCCTTTGAACTGCAAATCTCTCTATTTTTATTAATCACTGGTGTCTTTTTCGTCTCACACTGTAAGCTGCACCACTTTCACTGTCATTTGTGACAAAGCTAAGATACTTTTTTTTTTTGCGATATCCCATTTACCGGTGGATCAGGCGCCATATGCAAAAGCGCCACTATCAGTCAGTGGCCCTGGGGAGAGATGTTCCACTGAATAACAAATTAGCCATTGAAATAAGACAACTCAATAATACCACAGACTAATTGCATACGCCGGGCAATGCCCATTAATTCCCTCACTGTAGAATCTTTAGCTTCATTGATCATCTCCTCCATTTGTTTAAATAAATGTGAATGGAAACTGAGAAGTGATGGCGGCTAGGCATTAGCCTGTCCCTCGCCGCTAACCTGAGGCTAGCGGTGGCGCATACAAATCAGAAATGAGATAAACTACTGTGTAACAGCTTATGTCAAATTTGTGCTTTTACAGGGAGTAACAGCTGAATTATGCAAGCCATGTCTGATCAATATGGGCAGTGTTTACAAGTGTTAATCGGGGATTCACGTATGTGAACATCCATAAAATCAGATACTTAATTAGAAACTGTACCACTAACAGAAGGAGAGTAGCAGTATGGAAAGAAATGCAACTGCCTCAGAGCAAATTAAAGCTCTGAAATGAGGTGTTATTGAGGAGTTATACTGCCTGTAAGGGCAGCTGCTTTCTAAGGCAGAACCCTAACTAGTGATGTACCACAAATCCTAACCCCAGAACATCATCAATAATTGATTTGGAACACTCTACACAGGCAACAACTCCACATGTCACACAAATATATAAAAGTCACAATAAATTTCAATCGAGTTTGATGATAGCATATTGCTAATGCCACACTAAAGACATACAAATAAATAACTTAATACTGAGTAGACTCAGTAGTGTAATATATGTTTCATTGCACTGAACTATTTTTAATCGATACTTAACAGTATGAGATCTAATTTATAAGAGAACGAATTTTGAAAATTCTACTGGCAGCAACTCTCACAATTGATTTCACTACACTTTGATGTAGCATGTTAATGCCTAAACGCAAATAGGCAACTCACAGAAATACTAAGTAAAATAATACATTTTTCATTACGCTAAACTTTTCTAATCAATACTTATCTGTACTGAATGAAATATAATTCAAAGGTAAATGATTTTGAACACACTGCAGAGGCATTTACTCTACACAAATATGCTCCACATGAGAAGATGCATGTCACAACTGATTTTAGTAGAGTTTGACGTTTCCTAAGTGAACGAATCTGAGCTTTCTACATAGACATTAACTGTGTGTGCCACACAAATAGTGTATATGCAATACTCTAATATGTACAAATACAAAACTGGCTGAAATAATACATTTTTCTAATCAATACTTCTCATTTAGATTCATGCACTGGGCAGACACTTTTATCCAAAGCGACTTACATTGCATTTAGGTATACATGTTATTATTAAGGTTTAATTAAAGCTGCAGTCCAGCAATTTTCAGCTTCTTCTTTGTCGCCATCTCAGTTCGAAATCTGCAATTGCAGTCATTCGCGGAATTATCAACTTTACGCGAGTTGTACTTCAACACCACACTGGCAGAGTGTGGATGAACACAATGTTTGAGGAGACTGGTGAGGCTGTCAGTCACCGCGCCGATGTATATACTGGCATCAGAATCATAGATTACTCTTTTGGAAGTAAGAAATTTCAAACATAAGAATTTTCATCGGAAAATGTCATCTGAACAAGAAAGTAACATCCACTTTTGTTCTGGTTCTAACATTGCAGTAAATCACGCTGCATTAAATCTAACAGTCGCTTATAAGTTATATCATGCAAAACCGTGCAAATTATACTTCTGTATCCTTGTTTTCGCATGGGTTTGGTTGCAGTCTGTGAGAAAAGTGCTGTGAGAAAAGGCTATAAATCTCCACCTCCAACATCCTCACACACAACATAGCCTACTAGCCGAGACTCTTTCTCTATGTGTACAGATGTGACATAATGACTCAATATAGCCTACTAGCCCAGACTCCTTCTTTATGTGTACAGATGTGACGTAATTATGCAAAGACATGCTTGAATCTCCCACGGAAATCCACCAGTACCACTGGAATTAAAAACATTATAACAAGCTTACCGCTTTGAATCGAGCTAAGCAAGCAGATAGTTTTGAACACTGGCTGGTTATGTTTTTTCTTAAATATGTATTTTGGATAATTTCTAACCCCCAAAAAACCTACAGACTGCAGCTTTAAGTTGTACATATAGAACCCATGACCTTGGCATTGCTAGTGCCATGCTCTACTGATTGAGCTATCAGCGTGAAATTATATAATTCATAAGTGAATGATTTTGAATGGAATACATTAGAAGCAAAACTACACAAATATGAGACATACCTTATTACTGATTTCAGAAGAATTTGACGGTTCGAAGTGTATGATTCTGAGCTATTTACAGATAGCAATTGCATTCCATAAAAATAGTGTTTCCCATGAAAGACAGACCTCACTATTTAATTAATAGTTTGACCACTTTTCACAAATAAGCATGATATTCCATAGCTCAAAGAAATAATGAGTAGGATAATCCGTTTTTAATTTGAATAAATAGCCTTTTTAACATATTAGCAGTGAATGAAATATTGAAATATACAGAAATAATATGTTGTAATTTGCACTATTTGCATTGAAATCTGTTTAAATAACAGAAAGAAAATGCTCAGAAGAGGGGTAAAACCAACTATGGGACTGTCTTATGCAGTTTATAGTCGCAGACAATTGCGCAACGGCACTACGGCAGTCTACGGCACTTCTCGCACAACTCTAAACAAATCCAAAGACATCAAGGCTGTAATGTTAAGACACACGTGGTTCAACTTAACCGTTATGCTTTTTCTCCAATGGTAGAGCCACGGACCCTCATATCTCCCAATAATAAGACCATCTCTGTTCACTTCCCGTGCTTAGTTCCTATTTGCCTTTGTTTCTATTGCTGCCTTGTTTGTTGCCATAGTGATTAATTACTGACACCTGTGCCTTGTTTAGCATCTTGCAATCCTGTGTATAAATACCCTGTTGTTATTGTCTTATTATTTTGTGTATGTTTCTTGTTGGATTATCTTCGTTGGTGTTTTTGAATAAATGTATGCCACAATTGGATTCTTGCTTCCCCTAAATCTTCAGATGCCACAGAAGAGCCATTTTTGCCTCCCCCAACCTTCAGCAAACAGATCTTGAAAAACCTCTTATTTTTCTTAGTGTAGAAGATTTTAAAAATCTAAAAACTTTTTTAAGACTATAAAGAACCTGTTGTGTTATGGAAAGGTTGCATGGATGTCTTAAAAGAACCTTGGAATAATGTATTGAACGAATTAAGGACGTTTATTTTCACTTTTTCTCCGATGTTTTATATTTAATAATTGGCTTAGGGCACTATAGGATTGTCTTCATAAAACCATTTATTAATTAAAATATTTTTAACTAATTGTCAGTATTGAATGAATTAGGGACATACTACTTAACATTTCTCTGCACTGGATAGCCCCACCCACAATTAAATCTCAATGGCCTAAAGTCCCTCTTCACATAGCAGTACACTGAACATCAAATATCTTCTGATTGGCTGTGAATATGTCGCATCACATAGCAGTTTCGCTTTCAGTGTGAGAAACAAATTGCTTGTCGCCCGAACATTCGCATCATGCCTGGTCAGGACACGGTGAAAGTCTGCTGCATTTTGTGTACATGAGTGAGAAAGAGAGAGAGAGAAGGGAGAGAGCAACACCTCTGACAGTAATTTATTTGGAGCGAGATCTGCCAGCGGCAGTAACGCCCCCCTCTGCATGCCTGGCATCTGTGCTGCCACCCAAAATGTCAGCACACAAAAGCGGGCACTCACGGGTCATTAGGGAAAGCTGTCACATCCCACTGTCACCCCGTCCCTGCAGAGAGATAGAGAGAGCCACACTTGTTTAGAGGAAACAGCGCCCAAAAACAGCCTCCTTCGCCTCAACTACTCATAATGGAAACAAACTCCACGCTCACTACACGCATACCTGTCATAAAACATAAGGAGGTGTGCTCAAAGGGAAACTCTTGCAAGGTTTTTCCTTGCAGAGATCAATGCAGATAAAGTATACATTTTATAACCCTATTTGTGCAGAAAGGTAGGTGTAGTAAGGAAGACACTAGATGGTGTGTTTTGACACTAGCTGCTCTGTTTCAGTGCCATGCAAGTATACATCTATAGCTCTGATCCAAACCCCAGTGAGCTGCCTTGCTGTACAAAGCTCTAGCAGCATCTTCTCTAAAATATAACTTTGTTAATGAATTATCTGAATGCTGTATAGGAACTTTTCATACCATTAGTGTTCCATATACAAAGGGAGACTAGATTCCATCATGACAATTTATTAAGCATAAATAATACAATTATTTTTATTTTAAACTAATATTATATTATATATTATATATACAATTTTCACATATTAAACTGTTTAATCACTGGTTTTCATTAAAGCTACACTGTGTAACTCTTTTAGTTTATTCTAGGCTAAAAACACTTATTTCTTTCAAAAATATATGTGCTCATTAATGTATATTTACTTCGTTCAAGTAATAAAGTATTCTCGTGAGTGTATAATATGCCACTGAAAATAGATACGGGTAAGGGGTTCTAATGTTGGTCTGCCATGTTGCCCCTCCATCTTGAAAGTACATTAGCCAAAGAGGGACATACCTGTTAATTCAAGCTTCGCCTTTCGAGTTTACATTTGAGTTAACAATCATGGACGAGGTCAAACTGGAAGCCATGTTAATCTTGGACTACATTGGCTACCGTAGGAGTTAAAGCGAAATCGGAATTGAGAGGAACAGAAACTAATATTCACTAGATGGTCATATACCTTTTCCCCACTAGAAGGGGATAAAAATCACACAGTGTAGCTTTAAAATAATTTAAGAATAAAAAAAATCTTTTGGAATGCATTATGGGATAGTTTTAATAAAGGGATCAGCTCTCTTCTGTCTAAATTGGTAAAATATATCTTTTTTCAGTACTGGATGAATCATAAGTACTTTTGTAATCAACATTTCTCTTGAATCGTAAAATCTTTTTATTCATTTATTGACACATTGCAATACGCCATTGCTTTTTTTTATTTTGGGAACTTCTTCAGTTTGACCTAAAATTTGGGTAAATAGTCGATATTAAACTAGTTTTAATTGATACCATTTCAAATAAATTAGAGAACATTTAGCAATTTGTACAGTGGATTGTGGGGTTGTCCACTTCAATTTTGCAATAATAAATAAAATTAAAAAATTGCATTTTTTTTAATATATTTTAAAGTGTCTAATATAGTTTAATATAGTAACAAAGTTTTTTTAGTGCATTATAGGACTGAAATAATCCTAAAAGTAATTTTTTAACAACATTTCTACCGCATTGTCAATTTTTATTTATTGACAGTGCACTATGGAAGTGCCTTCAATTTTACCAAAAATTTTGGGCGATTTAATAGCTTAATAATACATACTGTATCAAATTACAAGGCATTCTCATTCCAAGGCGTCATGTAAATGACACTTTTGACCATGCTTTGAACACCCGACGCTTTAGGCTCCCTTTAGCATCAGTTAGATGACACTATCCTCAGGCGTCTAACTGACGCTTTACCTTTAGCACCAGTTAGATGACACAGGTAGGTTTAGGTCTGGGGTAGGGGTAGGGTTTGATAGGATAGCATCACCTAACTGACGCTAAAGTGTCAGGATGTTGACGCATGGTCAAAAGCATCAGTTACAATGACGCCTTGGGCTGCAAATGAACTAAGGAAATTTACATAAGGGTGAATTCGGGGTGATTGGGACACTTTTTGCTATTGAGATGCCTTAAAAAGTTTCCCAATCACCCTGAATTTCCCCTTCAATCAATAATCTATTGTTACAGTGAATGGTGAGATTGTCTTCATCATGTTGGCCAAATTAAAATTTGGGTAAAATAGCTTTTAATCAATACTATATCAGTACTTGCATCATCCAATATTAGATGTATTTAATCATTGTTGCTCCTGCAATTGGTCTAAAAGAAAGTGTCTAGGAAGAAGAAGAATTGACATGCTAACTTTTTGGAACAGCCATCACGTAATCAATGTATTAATGTTGCCTAAAGAGACAGCTCGCTTGGGTTTTGGAACATGTGCTTGTTAGTGTGTGCATTTTTTTTTTTTTTAATGTGCAAAAGTGCAGATAAAGATATGTACCACTAGCTGACTAGGTACAGAGAACATCTGCAGAGAGCAAGAAAGAGAGAGAGAGACAGAACAGGACGCTATGGTGCCTGGTATCCGACATGCGCGCTGACGGCCGATTTGTCGCTTCAAACGCAGAGGGCTGACCTGGGGGCGGAGACACACACAGCGCACAGTGAGACAGCAACTGAGTCTGAAAAGCTGTGACACTTCAAAGAGAAACTCACACACGCAAGCACATACACCCACAAACAAGCTGTCATCTCCCAAGAAAGATACACACCACGCTAACCTGTTTACTGTGTGTGAGGAGGCAAACAACACATAGGTGCTGCTATGCTAAGGGTGCAAAAGAAATCAAACTCTATAAAATAGCCTCAGATGAAATGTGAACAGAGCCTGACTACTCTCAACTAGCGCACATTCACAATCACTGCTGCAAACCTGCTTATGCTTCCATATCAATTAACGCTTCACTAAGCTCCACCTACACAGTTGATTGAATTGCAAATGTAAATCTAAGGTAGTTTTGACACACTGCCTTCATCCACAATTTCATAATAATTCATACAGTCTGTCTAAATTCATATTCATTAAACAGTTCTCGGATAACCTACTTCTTGTGAGATTCTGAAGATGCACATCCAATGGACACTTTACCCATGAGGCCACAGGAGAGATTTGTGAATAGCAGTGAAGTGACACAACTGATTGCTGGTAGGTCACATGATAATATGAAATGTACTAGAACATACAATAAATTAAGGGTTTTGAATGAATTACTCATTCAAAATAATTACCAGAGTATGCCTATGCGATTTCAGATGCAGCCATGATTTGGGGTGTGAAACGATTAATCAGCGATTAATTGCATCCAAAATAAAAGTTTGTGTTTACATAATATTGTGTGTGTAGTGTGTATGGTTATTTTGTTTATATAAATACCCACACATGCATGTATATATTCAAGAAATATTTGCATGTATATACTTTTATATATATTTATATTATACATAAATATAATTTTTTGATATATTAATAACACAATTTTCTTAAATATATACATGCATATGTGTGTATTTATATATACAACATAATTATACACACTACACACACATATATTATGTAAACACAAACTTTTATTTTGGGTGCGATTAATCGCGATTAATGAACGTTTCAGCAGCCCTAGCCATGATGTTAATTGTTTTAAATTTATCCAAATTATTTGAAACTATTTTTAATTGAATACTAATTCAGTTTTGAACGAATTCAGGACATTTATTTTCTTCTGCTATCTTGAGATTGCTTACATTTTGGATAAAATAGTTTTTCTTGGGTTGTCTTTTTTGAATGTGCCAAATGAAATTGTAGGTAAAATATTTCATATAGCTATTTTTATTCAAGTGAATTAAGTACAGAATGTATTTATTCATTGCATTTAATAGTGCATTGTATAGTCACCCTCTTCAATTTGTCAATTAAATTAATAAAAATAAATGGGTAAAATTGTTTAATTAAACGATTTTGGAAATCTATGGTAGTTAACAAGTGATTTTTGGCTTTGATTTTTTTGGGATTGGTCATACGGACGGGTAATAATTCAGAAAACAAGTCCTACTCAAACTTTCTTCATCCACATGAGAGTCACAGCTCAATGCATCAGAAAATGTACAGTAACTGCAAGGCCACAGCGTTGACAAGACATTAGATACAGATTCTGTTCTTCCACTGCTGGGATTTAATGGCACTATTGAGCACCGCATATAACATTTAGACATGCTTCTTTGCGCGTGTGTGTGTGTGCGGTCAGCGTTATGTTCCACTAGCATCCATTGCCTCAGGGCTTTTACCTGTGACTCACTCCATTGCTGTAATCACACTGCTCGCTGCTTGCTTTCTAAACTTGATTTCCAGATTGCCTGTGTGCGTGTGTGTTTCCTGGACTAATGTCAGCTGATTGATGGAATTTGTTTGGGTTTAATTACACTGTAGGTGACTGACTATGCCTGTGCACTTCACTGAAGCAGAAAACTCAACTTGGTTAGGCCAGAAATTGGATTTCCGAAAAAGAAGAACAACATTCGAATGGGAGGTTCTCTGGACAATATCAATGTCTCTCTCACCATAGTTCCACAATGAAAACAGACTTGGTAACATAATTACTATGATATAATGATCAATTCCCACCATAGAACAAAAGATGTGCTGGACAGAAAAGACAGAATCTATATTGTTGAGACAATAATTGTGATGTGTTCATCTTCCACATGATAAGAGAAAGATGATAACAAGTCATCTACCCTTCCTCTATAGATTTGAGTATCGATCACACCCATACTCAATAAAACAGTCAACAATGCATGTAAATGTATCGCCGTTCCAATATGCCCTCTTGGTAGGTGTCAATCATTACTTTGAGCAAAATAACCAGAACTGGAATAAAAATGAAATTTAGAGCACTTAGGCTTGGAGAGTAAGATATATGTGAGGGTCAGTTCTGTCAAGAGGTTTAATAATACAGGGCAAATTCTGCAGGGAATAAACGTTACAATTGAAGCACGCACGGCTGCTGGACTGCTGGAGTCCTCTCATCTGTCAGCTTTCCTAAATCAATTTAATTTCTTCGCCTATTTCCACAGGGGAAAATTGCAGTGCTTAATGTACACAGAGTCCACAACATAAAGAATCGTCAAAGATCGGCCTTTAACACAGCAGGTCTTTTTGCATATATATCACTCAGGGGTGGGTGCTATACTGGTTAAACCGATAAACCTGTAAAATTTGTCAACTGGAATAAAACACTGCGTGAGTAGGGATATCGCCTTCCAATCAGTTTTTACTGAGCCAACACGCATAAAACAGGAAGAAGGCGGAGCAAAGACAGTAATGGTGCGTTCAAGTCCTCCTGGGAAATTCGTATTGTGTTGACGGTATGCGTGCAATTCACTTTCGTCAGAATAGACCTTATTCAGAGCAGCGCCATGACAGGTATGAAAGTGAGGCTGTGAGGGATAGACTTACCTTGTTTCCAATGGCATCCGCTGTAAAAAGCTGAATAAAGCTCCTCAGATAACTTACAATTTTCCACAACTTACATTGTCGGGAGTTTTTTGTCAATAGACATTTCTTAGAAAGATATTTTTCCAGTGTTTCATGAGCAGAGCAATCCGAAAACACATTAAATAACAGTACAGCCCATTGAAGAGATGCATGTCTATCCCTCACAGCCTCGTTTTTATACTCATTACAAATCAAAGATGGCGCTGCCGTGAATAAGGCGTATAAGATGGCAGTACTTTCTCTTAATTAATTACACAAAAATACAGCAAGGGTTTTAAACTCTACTTCTAGAAAATCAAGAACAAAGAAATGTGTGTGTTTTACTTTCTTTATGTTTTTGATGACTCAATGAAGCCACAATGTTATAATTTTTCAGATTGGCAATTAGCTTACTTCGCTGTAAATAGATTGCTAAATACGTTTAAGTATTCCACCATGTTTCTCAATGACACTCCCCAACTCGAAAAAATCAGGGCTTAATGAAAACCCTGAGATTCCCACTCGATATTTACGTCATTGTGGTGACGTAACGATATTTACAACATGACTTGAACGCACCATAAGTAAGTTTGCCCCAACACCTTTGTTACATTTGCTCATTCGTTCAAGCATTCCCATTAATGCTTTGTTTGCTTAAAGGGATACTCCACTTTTTTGGAAATAGGCTCATTTTACAACTCCCTCAGAATCAAACAGTTGGGTTTACCGTTTTCGAAATCCATTCAGCCGAATTTCTGATATTTTGAAAAATATCGGATAACCAGACAGTTTCTGGTCTCATTGACTTCCATAGTAGGAAAAAAATATACTATGGAAGTCAATGAGACCAGAAACCCTCTGGTTACTGATATTCTTTCTAAATATAGAAAATCATCTGAATGGATTCCAGAACTGTAAAACTCAACTGTTTAACCCTGGGGAAGTTGTAAAATGAGCCTATTTCAAAAAGTGGAGTATCCTTTAATACCGGGATCAAGGACATCATGAGGGAGAAAACCAAGAATGTTGTCCTGTACCTTTTTAATTTTCAGAATTATAGAGTTATGTAAAAAATAATATAACTATAAAGAATATAATGATAAGACTCAAAAATGTTTAAGACTCTTTTTTGGACACAAATCAAACACAAATTGTTGTTTACACAGTTTGTGTAAAACCTGACGATCATGTTTTCCAACACAGGTCATGCAACTTGAGTAGTGTACTCCAATTTTCATTCAAATACAAGAAGTAGTTCTGTAAGACTTTTGGATGCCACTTTAAACTGGTGGCGTTCATGTGAGTTCAACTCGATGACGTAAATACGAATGGGAAACTGCTTTCAGCCAATATCAAGAATATTGTGATTGAGAAAATTTCTGTTTCGTATCACCCAACCCATGTCACTCATTATCTGTAGATTGTGAGTGTTCAGCTCTCGTATTGGGTGGGCGAATTGTTGCAGTTGTGTCTCCATGGCAGGGCTGGAGTTTATGGAGTGCTGAGCCGCGCCAGTTCGCTGGCGGTGGTGTGGTGCAGTCCGATGCGGGGGAGGTGATGAGCTCTGGAGAAAGGAAACAGGCTTTTCCAGATGGCAGGACTATGATGAGCAGCTCAACTGCCACAGACCTGGTCCAGCTACAGCATTAGTCCGACAAGCCAACCTGTCATTACCTTATCTCTGCCTCTCTGCTATGCCATTCCTGACCCACTCGCCGTCTCTGGACTCATCTCCTGCTCTCTTTCTCTCTGTCTCATTCCCTCAATTTCTTCGCTTGCCAAACCCATCTTTCTGTATTCAGTTCCTCACTCCTCTGCTTACAAGAATACTATGAGGGTACTTTGTTACCAATGTATTATTACCGTATGCATATACCATAGTTATCTGGATAGTTACATCTGGATTATGTTCCATTCAAAACTGAACTAGGAATGCCTTTTAATTCCTATTCGAATTCCTGAATTATTATATAAAATATTCAAACTTTAAAAATCCAACTTTAGAATTTAACATGGGTTAAGCATAAATAATGTAATCAATATATTTTATAATCAGTTAATTTAGAAAATAAAGATATATCATTTTAATGTCTATTTCCAATCCAATGAAAATAATATTCTCATGAACTGAAACAGAGCCAAATGCAAAATTCAAATAGCATCCATCTCACGGTACACGGTAACCTGATGGTACTTTTTGTAAGTGAGTCTCCACCACTCTTTCACATCCCTGATCCCTTTCTCACCTCTCTTTCTCTTTCTCTCTGGATCTACATTTCCTTGGGTCAGCGATAGAGACTGTAAATGAATTCTGAAGCCGTGTCCAGCTGACTGGCTTTGCTGTGCAGTAAGAGGTGTTGGGAAGGGGAGCTGCCAATACAAGTGACAGCCCTTAATGCTCACCCTGCCTGGTGTGCTTCATTATGTCCTAGCCGCTGGATCCAGCCTTTCCTCAGCACTCCGACACTTCTCTCTCTCTCTCTCTCTCTCGCTCTCTCTCGTCCCCTCCATCCTCCCCCTGCCACCCGTGTCGAGACAGCCCCTGCCGCTGATGCATTTACCTCATTCGGTGGGTTTTACCCTGAGCAAAGACAGTCAGGCCAGATTTCTCTAGCTCCTATCAAACCCACATTTCTTTGTCAGCTTTCTCCCCTCAGCCTGTGGCATGTTTGGGGAGGTAAACTACTTGATGAAATTTAAAAGTATAAATGTGGATGTGAATTATCACACCTCTGCTGGGCTCGGGCTGCCACTTCGGCTGGCTTGTGATTTTCTGTGTCCCGGGGTGGGAGTGAGCAACGGGCGTCCATTATTGATGACATCCATCAGGTTGAAGGGGCATCTAGAGAGGTCGGGGTGGGCAGGAGGGCCTACTGCTATGTTGACCGTATTGCCCATAGTAGAAGAGCAGTCAAATGGGTTACAGTCAGAGCTTGACATTAACACCCACCACCCCTCCAAATGTGGGTGGATTTCAGTAGTAAAGTGGCCTTCTAGCCACTTTGGCGGGTTGAAATGTATATATAATATATACATTTTTTGGTTGTAGTCTTTTACAAAGGCATCTGAAATAGTAAACTATGCAATGTAGTGTTTTCAAAAATATAGATTGTTCGATACTGACATATCTCAAATGCTTCCAATAGCCTCTATGCACAAACCCTGATGACGTATGTCTGAAAGAATCTCAGTCAGCGTCTTTACTTTCGGAAGCGCGTTCTGCAGGCCAAGTGTATAGAGGCAAAACTTTAATAAAATCCGTTTTCTCATAACAAACGCTTTAAAACGTTGATCGCTAGTCAAATTTCGATACAATATGAGAGATACTAACCCTCAAAGTTGTTGATATAGCTCAGAAATATATAATTTAAATAACTTCTCTTTTTCACTCTTGTGTGACAGCTAACTGCCTCACAATGTTGTTAACATCATTCACGTTAACCGCAGGACGTTTTTATAAACAGCGTAATTTGACACTATCTCCACCTAACGCAAAACCGGCTTCTGACCATAGACTGACGCAGCACCGGATGTAACTGGACGTGCTGAGACAAACCCGGAAGCGATCGTGCATAGAGGCTATAGTCATTTTCCGCAGAATAAATACACGATACCAGCTGCACTTTCTTGAATTGATACACACACCCGTCTCCCCTCACTCACTCATTTCATTTGCTCCGGATGAATATTTTTGGTGTTTCAAAGTTTGAATTTCGGCATGGGACTGCACGCGTTTCGCAAATTGTTCTACTAATTCCAGCAGATTTTATGCTCAAACCCAAAGTGCACATAGATAAAGTCTCCTTTCAGTTCTAAATTGAGTTCTTTCACTCTTATTGTGCTTATCAAATAAACACAAAATATTGTAAATTGCTAGTCTTGGCAAGTATTAACGTAAACAGTCAGTAATATTTAAAGTGATGATAAATAGCTTAGAAAGAAAACCCATGTGTAAGCAGTAAAATGGATCCATGGCGTAAAGGGGCATAGCAATGACCTGAAAAAGCATGGGTGATGGGGCACTATAAATCTCATTAACAGCTCTTTGAAATACGACATGGTTTCATGCTGCTACGGATACACTATCTATGAAATTATTTGAAAGGTTACTAAAAAAAACATGAATCTTTAAAGAAATAGTTTCTTTACAATTCTAAATGTTTTAACACCATTAAACTGCATTGCTTTTTCTCAAAAGACTTAGTAGGTGTGTGCTAGACGTACTTGGCTATGGTTTACCTCTTGAACATTTATTCAACCCACGGCTTAAGAAACCTACATTTAACAAATATAATTTATTTAACAAATATACAATAATGATAGATAGATAGATAGATAGATAGATAGATAGATAGATAGATAAATAGAATAGATAAATAGATAGATAGATAGATAGATAGATAGATAGATAGATAGATAGATAGATAGATAGATAGATAGATAGATAGAAATAGATAGATAGATAGACAGATAGATTTATTATAATGTTGTTATTTTTATAAACGTGTTTTCTTGAGCATGTTATCCAGTCTATTGTGCACAAAAGTTGAGGTTAGCAGCAATTAATCAATGTCTTTCAAATTGTGAGTGATCAATGCTCGAACATTTGTGATCACTTTCTCTCTGTCCCTCCTGCGCCTTTTGGGAATCACGCTGAGTAAACAACACACACTCTCAATGATGTTTGATTTATCTTCATTTACACCACTGACAGCTGCTCATCCTTTTCAATTGTCACGCACACACACGCACGTCATGCGTGTCACAGCATGAACGGAGACATAGCAGCATGGTGCAAGAACACACACAAACAAACACACACGTGCACACACACACACACACACACACACACACACACACACACACACATACACTGACAGCCCTGGAATGATCATGTCTAATTTTTATTAGTGAGTTGATGATCAACCAAAGCATTGTTTTCACATTTAACGGCAGGAGTCGGGTGGCGAGGGATGTGCTCGCTGTCTCCGGTGATGGAGAATAAAGAACGAGAGAGACACACAGAGAGACAGACAGAGAGAGAGAGAGAGGCTGGGGTGGTAAGGGTGCCAGGAAATCAATGGCAACACACTGAAAGATGCGGGCTGGAGGGTAATTATTGGCCATTCTGTGTCTTCAGCACGGGATAGCAGAAATTGTGACAGATAATTAGGAGGTGGTGATTTCAGAGTAAGAAAAGCACGCTCCCGCTGCCGGCTACAGGCTCAATGGACAGGATAAATAAATCAATGACATAAACAAAGCAGACATGCATGGAGTGCATATGCAGCGCTGAAATGTGGCCCGCAAGGAATTGCAGGCGTGCTGAAAGGGTGGGCTTCTTTAATCAACATAGAAATACATGAAAGAGAGAAAAAAGACAGGACAATATCACACTGATCTTCCCGAATGGGGTTGGGGGTTGTTATAATCTTACATAGACCCACATAAATAGCAACAAATTGTAGCTCACTCTGGCCAAGAAGGTAGGTGGGTATTAGGGCTGTGTTGGCTGTTGGCTTGCTTAGTTGGGGACATTCAATTTAAAATTAAATTTAATATTCAACAATAATATTGATCTGCCTGCATTGACATCATTATATGAGAACTGCACAGAGCTGGACAATGACATCGTGGTTTTCTCCAGAGCGGCTATAAATGGTAAAAGCACTGCATTTATATAGTGCTTTCACAGACCCAATGGCCACCAAACCACTTTACATATTACCTCACATTCACCCATTCACTTACTCAGTATTAAGTACTGAGTATTTCATATTTAACTCCAAACAGTCATGCTCAATGGATCTAAAAACGTATTAAAACGTATAAAATTAGACTTGAAAACTTTGGCATACAGTAAAACTAGACTAAAATTAATAACGTCCTGGTTGCATATGCAACCCACCGTTCCTGAAGGAAGGAACGGAGGACATAGTTTACAGGAGACTGAATGGGGATTGCGAGTACTATTGAACGAGCCAATGTTATCTGCGTGTGTGATTCGCATCACACACTCTGTATAAATACGGAAGAGGATGCACCCACTAGTTGCTTTTTTGCTGAGGAGCCGAGAAGTAACCCGGAGTCAGCTGTGGTCCAGCGATAGTGGCAAGGGGACTACTGCTGCGTTCACGTGCTATGGAAAGTAGGATATTTTCCACTTGTGAACTGGTATTTACTAGTGTGTTGCATTCAAGTGTTTTTTTTGTCATAATGTGGTAAAAAGATGGAGATCCAGACCTGTTATTTAGCTAAAACTATTTTAGATTGCTTAAGTCAAATGCAACAGCAAGAAAATTATTTATTAAAACTCAAAAGGTAAATAATATGCTATATATTTTCTAGATCATGAATAGTATATATTTTACCATTCACGACTCTTGCGGTGCTCTCCGCCATTTTGAAAAGTTCAAAGGTTATCTCATCTCGGCAACTCATCCATCAAAATATTCTACGAGTTGCCCAGTGAGGGCCACATGATGAAACCACATGAAAATACCACATGAGGGGGTGTTCATGTGCATTTTCCACGTCGGCTTTTGGTATTTACCATAATTAGCATAGCACATACGTTCTCCGTTCCCTCCTAAATGGAACGGTGGGTTGCATATGCAACCAGGACATTCCCTTTCAGTCTATAACATCGGACGTAGTCGATGGTCGACTGAATGGGGAAACCTTTGAAAACGCCACTAAAGTTGCTAGCTTCCAGTGCCTAGACAAAAGCCCCCGCAATTTTGAGGCGGGGAGGACAGGGCTTAGGCCAGGGAAGTCTCTGCTGTTCCTACAGGACCACTGGGAAAGCGTTCCGCGTATATTGGAAGGAAGGGATGTCCAACACAAAGGCAGGTAACGTGGAGAATAGACACGAACTGGGCGGAGACCGGGCTAGGGACCGCAACATATGGACCCAGCCCAACACAGGTTCCACCACACTGCTTACGAGTGGTAGTCCTAACAACAGACGTTTTGCACGGTCTTCGTTTTAAGGGAACTCAACTGGAGTAGAAGGTGCATATACCCAGTCCATAGGAGGGGAATGGCGCAGCAAGCCGACACATGAAACTGGCTTCAGGAGAAGGGAGCCCACAGAAGCAGTGGTTCAAACTAGGTGTCCCCAGCCTCCAACTCTAGAATCTGTCAGCAAAGCACTATGTCAACGCCCAGGCGGAGCACACACTCTTTATAGAGGAGCTCAATAACACCTAAGAGGACATGAGCATCTCAGAATTTTTCACCGAATTGAAGGCAGCCACCATCAGTGGGCCAACTTTGCTTGGAAACAGCCTTCCCTCTCTGCTGAATCTAACAGATAAAAGTTGGTCTGAGGACTAAGGCTTGCGTTCTGTACATGTCTAACCGCTATGAAGCGGACGAACAGAGAAAGCCAGGGCTTGGTCTGCTTTCTCCTGGGCAGCGCTTGCAGGCTCACCACTTGCTCCTATTATGGGAGAGGTAGGAACCTTGGGCACAATCCAGGCCTGGGGTCTCGGCTCATGAGAGTAGCTGGCGTGAACTCCAGGCACAATTTGTTGACCGAAAGCGAGCAAGTCTCTATCCTCTAGAAGAGACCATGCGAACAGGAGAACTGTCTTCACAGAATTTTTGACTCACTGCCTGCAGTGGCTCAGGGGCAGTCTCTACAGTGCAGTTGCACCAGAGATAAGGCCCAAGAGGATAAAGAGAGGCACAAGGACATTTTATTTAGCTCCCTTAGGAACCTGATGATCAGGATGTGCGTTCCATGCTTCTGCAACACGATGTGCACCAATACAAAGACAACATCATTTTGAGGGGGGAGGAACAGCCTACTCCACCCAACTTGCAGCTAAGAGAACACTAAAATGATTGAAAGCTTTCAGGAAAACGCCCAGTGTAGGATGTTCGGGGATGTTCAGGGGTCAGGACGCAGGTGCCATCATGCCCCGTCCGTGAAAATGTATTCAGGGGAAGTCAGGAAGGCTGTCGAGATGAGTAGGGTCTGGTTGGGCCAAAAAGGGGCAACTATTAAGACCTGCTCCTTCCTGACCTGGCACACTAAGTGCAAGCGACCGGCGCAGGAGCACTGCTCAGACAGGAGCACTGCTCAACACTACATGTGAAGATCATTGAGCTTCAGGAGCATTTTATGCTCAACACCTAAGTGTGATAAATTTCACTGAGCTACAGGAGCATTTCTGCTCAACACCTGAGTGTGATCAACTTTACTGAGTTTTAGGAGCATTTCTGCTCAACATGAGTGTGATGAAATCACTGAACTTGAGCAGGTGCCAGGCGACAATAAATCGCAGCCACTTTTTTAGTAGGCTCACTGGGAAACGCATTTCTGAGGAGCCCTGGGTCCAGCTGAGAGCCAGTGTCTGTCCAAGGGTTGTCTGCTCAGACAGAATAACAACTGGCAGAAGGAGGACTCCGGAGAGGCAAACAGATGTTACTGTGTGGCCCTGAGAAAGACCCTGCCCAGCTGGACCGTCAGGAGATGGAGTCTCTACACTCCCTGGCCAAAGCTGTCGTGAGGCTCGTTGGCAGCATGATTGAGCAGGCTGGAAGAATAGTGGAATGAAGCCTCCTCAGAAGCTTCTGACTCCAAGAAGGAGGTGGAAAAGGGAACGACCGCATTCAGAAACGCACAGGTGAAATGACAAAATGCACCCGTGTTGCTCTTTCAGAAATGGGACCCGTAACCAGTGCCGGAGCACACAGGAATGACCGCGGCAACACTGAATTCAGAGAACTGAAAAACAGTGAAGCACTCACTTTTCGCCCTCAACCAGCCGTCAAACACTCAAATACAAAACCTGCTTTGCTGTTAAAACAGCAGTTGAGAGCTCAAAGCTTGCGACCACCGCTGCACTGCACTGTAGAAATCACCAGCATTGGGAGAGTCTTTCCAAAAGAACACCAACACACTCGCTTGTTGAAATCAACAGCACTCTTCAGAGCCATCAATACGAATGGCTCCGAAGCGAAAGGCAACTAGTGCGTGCCTTTACTTCCGTATTTATACCCGCGCACGGGGCGGAGTGTGTGGTGCGAATCACGCACGCCAATTACATTGGCGCGTTCTATAGGACTCGAAGAACATAGGCTCTCTGACGCAATCCCCATTCAGTCGACCGTCAACTACGTCTGAAGTTATCGACTGAAAGGGAACTAGTAAAATTACTACTGTAACAATTTAGCTTACAAACTAAATCTTGGACCAGTGAGATTTGATAATACCAGATCGTTAATTTAATATTATTTGCATACTATTATAATATTTATTAATATTTTGAATTAGCTGTTATTTTTATATTTTCAGTTTTCATTTTCAGTTTGGTTTTTAGGTAATTTATTTTTTTGCTTTTGTAAATTTTATTGGTTAAATAATATTCATTTAGATTTAAAGTTATTTCAGGTATACTTTTTTATTTTTTTTTTTTTTACTCATTACTTTATTTTATTTCAGTTAGTTGCCAAGGCAACATTTCTAAATTAATTTGAATTCTTTCAGCTTTAATTTAAATTACTATAAATGATTGTTAATCGTTTTAGTTATAGTGACAAAAACAATGTTACCAGATTGAGAAAATGCCCTCCATTTGAATCAGGCTCCCATTATCGGGTTGGACAATCAAATTAAGGTGGTACAATAGCTGGCTTACATAGTTTAGCTAAAACCTAGTTATTGTCTGTCTCAACAGGCTCATGGTGGTTGACTAGACTATCAGCTAGAATACCAGCTGTTGGGGCAGCTTAGCTAAACTTTTGGGGACCTGGATGAGTGGACCAATGGTAGTACAAAGGTTTTTACATTTAGCAGATGCTTTTATCCAAAGTGACTTAAATTGCATTTCAAGGTACATTCTTATCAGTTGTTTTCCCTGGGAATCAAACCAATGACCGTGGCGTTGCAAGCACCACTGCACCGCTCTACTGCTTGAGCTACAGGAAAGCTACCAGCCATAGTTAACTTTTCTGGAAAGTTTGCTTTGGCATGCTTTCGAACTCCAAATGAACTTCGTGTTGGCATGGTTTGGTTCAATATGATTTCGCAGGAGTTCGTTATCGGGGCCTTAAGTATTCTCAATACTTGCCATCTCTATGGTATACTGAAGTTCTGTTAACAATGTAACTCAGATATTTCAGCCCTGCAGACTTGATCTACGGTGAAGTCAGATTAGCGTCACTCTCGAGACCTGCATAGCCTTGCAGCCTTGGACAGATTTACATAATAATTTACACTTCGTGCATCTCACTTTGCCAACACGTTCATAAATTCTGCGTTCTGGGAATGAGGACGCCACGGTAGATCTTACGGAGGTCATGCTGCATTTCCCAACACCCCGCGTCTGCGGTACTTCCATCAAAAATTTTGAACAACATTTATACACAAGAGAACTAAATCTGACCTGGGGCACGTTTTTCTTTAATAATGTATTTTGCATGGTTATTGTGTTGGGAATAGCGCTGAATGGTCTTTGGTCCACCTGAAGCGCTCCGTCTTTCATATTTGCACGTGCCGCTTCTCTTCCAAGTGATTAGGCGAGAACGGGCTGAGAAGAAATTGATTTGAAGTGGCCTCCAAGTCAATAAAAGATGAATGTTGGGCGTCGAACGAACCGCCTCCCCTCATACCCCGAGATAAAAAGCAGAGAGATTACTGGACATAGCGAGGAGCGTTAGCATGATGGAGCGGGAGAGGTTAGCAGCTAGCAGGGCAGTCGGCGCGAGACAGGTACCTCAGTGGCTTTAGATAAAGATTTGTGTTATATTTTAGAGTCCATAGCTGCCTAGTCACATACCTATTAAGAGAGAAGCTATTACAGCACTGCACTGACAGACCCCCAGGAGAGAACTGCACTGTTCCTGGGTAATTCCAGGCAAATAGAAAAAGCCAACAGCAAAATTATTTAATGGTTGGGTGGTGGGAAGAAGACTGAATCAGAGAAAGGAAGTGAGAGAAAGAAAGAGACGGAGGATGGGGCTGCAATGCTAACATTGTTGCAGTAGGCCTATCGCTCAAAATGTGCTAGTTTTACACATTTATCTGCTTTTCTTTCTGATTCACAATACAAAAAAGTTTTTTTTTCTAACCATAAAAAAAAGTTCAAAGTACACTTGTAATTTTAGGTATGATGGAAAGATTAGCAACAGTTCTTCCATATTTGTACATCCGCGTGTGAAGGATTATTTTTAGGATCGTGGTTCTATGCTGATGGATGAATTTCATGTAAAACACTTTTTCTTCATACCCACTATAAATACCACGGTTTTTACGTCTTTGTAAAGTAAAAACAAAAGATAAACAATGTTAAAAACAAAGGAAGTTAATCACAAAAAAATTTTGCTAAGCATACCTGTCCTAATAAACTATCAAATGTATAGTTTGTTTTTTGCACACTTCACAACTTAAAAAATAATCATTTTGAATCTATCATTAAATATTCATTGATGATACTGTAGATAATATGTCACACACATGAAAACAAAGGAGAAATGATCACAGGCTGGCAGTATATGCTAAAACAAACTATTAAAAAAATTTTGGTAATCAAAAAGAAGCTGACAAAATAAATAGATTAAAAATTAAAAATGTTGCCTTGGCAGCAAACTGAAATAAGTTGAAGCTGAAGTATAAAAATGGATTTAAAAACAAATTGAAGCTACTTACAAAAACAAATAATTTACCTACAAATAATTCTAAAATAACACAATAACGGTCAGATGCATTAGCCATCAACATTTACAAAGACATGCTAACATACATAACTTATTGAGAGAATCAAACTAAAAATGTTTTCTAAAAAACATAGTCTTGTAAGGGACAGGAGACGGCCTGGTGCGGCATCTTAAGTGAAAATTAATGGGTAATTATTCCCGCCTGAAAATCACAGCAACACAATCCAGCACAATGCAATCAACCCGTCTTTCTGATGACATTTGAGACAAGCCCAACCTTTTCCTCTGCAGTTTTTACCCTGAATGCGCAAATCATCTTGACTTGTTTGGACTGCCATTTCATAGAAGATATCAAATTAGCCCAGTGGAATTTGACTTGGAAATGAAAGGCAAGGGAATAAATAACAACAGGGGTGATATTTCTTACGAGGTTTTTCTGATTGCTCCAATTTGCATCACGGAAAGTGAAATGGGCGCTGGCTAACTCGTCAGCCTCCTATTCATGGTTGAAATGCGCTTTGCCTCATCTTCCCATTAGCAGGGGGTGAGGGGGGCGGAGGAGAAGTCCTTCATTTTAACTTTGAAGATAATTAAACACATAATGGATATCACTGTCACCGAGAAACTCCATAGCTCGTTTATCGGAAGCAGTATTTTGTATGCTAGCCAAATTAAAAGGCTAGAAATGTGCTTGTTACTAATTCATTCGGCCATTTAAAGGATGGGGAGTGATGCGCTGGAGTGGGTGAGCCAATCTGTTAGACAAAAAGTGCTGCATTTCCTCCCTGATTTATGAGCTCTTTTCTCTTTTTCCTTTCTGAATGGGCAAAGCGACTCCCTCTGTGATTCGAGCGGACGGAAAAAGTCAGAGGTGCGCCTTATACACTCTCGCCATCCTTTTTCTTACATTGAATACTGTAGGAGAGCCTGAGCTTCATAAACGTCATCACTTAGTATTTTGATAATGGCAAAACAACAACACTGTGATGCTAATGCACATGCAGTGATATTTGAAAATGATTCATTTAGAATTTAATTTGTATACGTAAATCAAAGCATCTGCATTCCCACATCGTTACCGCAAAATCCAACCTCTGTACTGCATTTATGCTTCAATAATAAATGATGTTGTACATTTTATAGCTTTTACCACAACAGCATTAGCCTGGACTTCATGCTACGCATTAGCATGCCCTGTTTTTATTTACATGTCAAATTTCTTAGCTGATTTGTTTAATGCGCTTTTGAACTTGACAGGAAAGGCCTCCGAACACGGTAATGATCTCCATCATGGACTAGTAAAACTTTACTATCCCCATAACATGCCTTTCAGCAGGAGTAAGATAGTGTTCAGCACAGTGGTCTTAATGGTAGCGTAAAAGCTTCACATTTGTCTGTTGATGTATGGGCTTGCCTCCAACTCTGTTACTCTAATTTAATGTGTGAAAACTAATGGAAAAACAGTCTGGGTATTTTTTATTTATTTTTTTTACCCACCCCGTCCATTGGTGAAACAAACATTTCAGACTCTCAATATTTGAAAAATGAATTGCAAGATCAATGCAATCTTATTTTTATTTAATTAGAGTAAAAGAGAGTATATATATATATATATATATATATATTTTTATTTTTTGTTTTTTTTTTTTTTTTTTTTTTTGTAAAATAGAGTGTATA
>JAQIUQ010002171.1:0-12500 GCA_030378365.1 Hybognathus amarus
TGAGATATTTACAGATGGCATAAATGCTACGTGAAATCTCAATATCTCAGCTCTGGAAGGTC
This sequence comes from Hybognathus amarus, assembly GCA_030378365.1. Classification (NCBI taxonomy): domain Eukaryota; kingdom Metazoa; phylum Chordata; class Actinopteri; order Cypriniformes; family Leuciscidae; genus Hybognathus; species Hybognathus amarus. Next base: position 63 of record JAQIUQ010002171.1, read on the forward strand.
TAGAGCCTCCATTTTTGCACTCAGATCTAAGTCCCATGGCCCTCTATCAGAATCCAGAGTTTCAAGAAAATCAAAATTTTGACCCGAAAAAAAAACGTAAGGGGTACCACTGTCGTTTTTTTTTTGAGGGTCAAAATTTTGATTTTCTTGAAACTCTGGATTCTGATAGAGGGCCATGTGACTTAGATCTGAGTGCAAAAATGGAGGCTCTAGACCCTTCCAGAGCTGAGTATTGAGATTTCACGTAGCATTTATGCCATTGTAAATATCTCAATATCTCAGCTCTGTATGCCATTATAAATATCTAAATATCTCAGCTCTGGAAGGGTCTAGAGCCTCCATTTTTGCACTCAGATCTAAGTCCCATGGCCCTCTATCAGAATCCAGAGTTTCAAGAAAATCAAAATTTTGACCCGAAAAAAAAAGCGTAAGGGGTACCACTGTCATTTTTTTTTCGGGTGAGAATTTTGATTTTCTTGAAACTCTGGATTCTGATAGAGGGCCATGTGACTTAGATCTGAGTGCAAAAATGGAGGCTCTAGACCCTTCCAGAGCTGAGATATTGAGATTTCACGTAGCATTTATGCCATTGTAAATATCTCAATATCTCAGCTCTATATGCCATTATAAATATCTAAATATCTCAGCTCTGGAAGGGTCTAGAGCCTCCATTTTTGCACTCAGATCTAAGTCCCATGGCCCTCTATCAGAATCCAGAGTTTCAAGAAAATCAAAATTTTGACCCGAAAAAAAAACGTACAGGGGTACCACTGTACGTTTTTTTTCGGGTCAAAATTTTTGATTTTCTTGAAACTCTGGATTCTGATAGAGGGCCATGGGACTTAGATCTGAGTGCAAAAATGGAGGCTCTAGACCCTTCCAGAGCTGAGATATTTAGATATTTATAATGGCATACAGAGCTGAGATATTGAGATATTTACAATGGCATAAATGCTACGTGAAATCTCAATATACTCAGCTCTGGAAGGGTCTAGAGCCTCCATTTTTGCACTCAGATCTAAGTCACATGGCCCTCTATCAGAATCCAGAGTTTTAAGAAAATCAAAATTTTGACCCGAAAAAAAAACGTAAGGGGTACCACTGTCGTTTTTTTTTTTTCGGGTAGAAATTTTGATTTTCTTGAAACTCTGGATTCTGATAGAGGGCCATGTGACTTAGATCTGAGTGCAAAAATGGAGGCTCTAGACCCTTCCAGAGCTGAGTATTGAGATTTCACGTAGCATTTATGCCATTGTAAATATCTCAATATCTCAGCTCTGTATGCCATTATAAATATCTAAATATCTCAGCTCTGGAAGGGTCTAGAGCCTCCATTTTGCACTCAGATCTAAGTCCCATGGCCCTCTATCAGGAATCCAGAGTTTCAAGAAAATCAAAATTTTGACCCGAAAAAAAAACGACAGTGGTACCCCTTACTGTTTTTTTTCAGGTCAAAATTTTGATTTTCTTGAAACTCTGGATTCTGATAAGAGGGCCATGGGACTTAGATCTGAGTGCAAAAATGGAGGCTCTAGACCCTTCCAGAGCTGAGATATTTAGATATTTATAATGGCATACAGAGCTGAGATATTGAGATATTTACAATGGCATAAATGCTACGTGAAATCTCAATATCTCAGCTCTGGAAGGGTCTAGAGCCTCCATTTTGCACTCAGATCTAAGTCCCATGGCCCTCTATCAGAATCCAGAGTTTCAAGAAAATCAAAATTTTGACCCAAAAAAAAACGTACAGTGGTACCACTGTCGATTTTTTTTTCGGGTCAAAATTTTGATTTTCTTGAAACTCTGGATTCTGATAGAGGGCCATGGGACTTAGATCTGAGTGCAAAAATGGAGGCTCTAGACCCTTCCAGAGCTGAGATATTGAGATTTCACGTAGCATTTATGCCATTGTAAATATCTCAATATCTCAGCTCTGTATGCCATTATAAATATCTAAATATCTCAGCTCTGGAAGGGTCTAGAGCCTCCATTTTTGCACTCAGATCTAAGTCCCATGGCCCTCTATCAGAATCCAGAGTTTCAAGAAAATCAAAATTTTGACCCGAAAAAAAAACGACAGTGGTACCCCTTACGTTTTTTTTTCGGGTCAAAATTTTGATTTTCTTGAAACTCTGGATTCTGATAGAGGGCCATGGGACTTAGATCTGAGTGCAAAAATGGAGGCTCTAGACCCTTCCAGAGCTGAGATATTTAGATATTTATAATGGCATACAGAGCTGAGTATTGAGATATTTACAATGGCATAAATGCTACGTGAAATCTCAATATCTCAGCTCTGGAAGGTCTAGAGCCTCCATTTTTGCACTCAGATCTAAGTCCCATGGCCCTCTATCAGAATCCAGAGTTTCAAGAAAATCAAAATTTTAACCCAAAAAAAAAAACGACAGTGGTACCCCTTACGTTTTTTTTTCGGGTCAAAATTTTGATTTTCTTGAAACTCTGGATTCTGATAGAGGGCCATGTGACTTAGATCTGAGTGCAAAAATGGAGGCTCTAGACCCTTCCAGAGCTGAGATATTGAGATTTCACGTAGCATTTATGCCATTGTAAATATCTCAATATCTCAGCTCTGTATGCCATTATAAATATCTAAATATCTCAGCTCTGGAAGGGTCTAGAGCCTCCATTTTTGCACTCAGATCTAAGTCCCATGGCCCTCTATCAGAATCCAGAGTTTCAAGAAAATCAAAATTTTGACCCGAAAAAAAAAACGTAAGGGGTACCACTGTACGATTTTTTTTTCGGGTCAAAATTTTGATTTTCTTGAAACTCTGGATTCTGATAGAGGGCCATGTGACTTAGATCTGAGTGCAAAAATGGAGGCTCTAGACCCTTCCAGAGCTGAGATATTGAGATTTCACATAGCATTTATGCCATTGTAAATATCTCAATATCTCAGCTCTGTATGCCATTATAAATATCTAAATATCTCAGCTCTGGAAGGGTCTAGAGCCTCCATTTTTGCACTCAGATCTAAGTCCCATGGCCCTCTATAGGAATCCAGAGTTTCAAGAAAATCAAAATTTTGACCCGAAAAAAAACGTAAGGGGTACCACTGTCGTTTTTTTTTCGGGTCAAAATTTTGATTTTCTTGAAACTCTGGATTCTGATAGAGGGCCATGGGACTTAGATCTGAGTGCAAAAATGGAGGCTCTAGACCCTTCCAGAGCTGAGATATTTGAGTAGTATTTATAATGGCATACAGAGCTGAGATATTGAGATATTTACAATGGCATAAATGCTATGTGAAATCTCAATATCTCAGCTCTGGAAGGGTCTAGAGCCTCCATTTTTGCACTCAGATCTAAGTCACATGGCCCTCTATCAGAATCCAGAGTTTCAAGAAAATCAAAATTTTGACCCGAAAAAAAAACGACAGTGGTACCCCTTCGTTTTTTTTTCGGGTCAAAATTTTGATTTTCTTGAAACTCTGGATTCTGATAGAGGGCCATGGGACTTAAATCTGAGTGCAAAAATGGAGGCTCTAGACCCTTCCAGAGCTGAGATATTTAGATATTTATAATGGCATACAGAGCTGAGATATTGAGATATTTACAATGGCATAAATGCTACGTGAAATCTCAATATCTCAGCTCTGAAGGTCTAGAGCCTCCATTTTTGCACTCAGATCTAAGTCCCATGGCCCTCTATGCAGAATCCAGAGTTTCAAGAAAATACAAAATTTTGACCCGAAAAAAAAACGACAGTGGTACCCCTTACGCTTTTTTCGGGATCAAAATTTTGATTTTCTTGAAACTCTGGATTCTGATAGAGGGCCATGTGACTTAGATCTGAGTGCAAAAATGGAGGCTCTAGACCCTTCCCAGAGCTGAGATATTGAGATTTCACGTAGCATTTATGCCATTGTAAATATCTCAATATCTAAGCTCTGTATGCCATTATAAATATTCTAAATATCTCATGCAGGAAGTCCTGGACATCTTGTTCAAATACATGGTATCATGTATTCTAGCTAATACCAGCAGATAAAAGATTAAAACCTGACAGCCTCTGCTAGAAATCTTATAATGGGTCGTGGTTGCATCTTCCATCAGGACAATGATCCAAAACAAACATTAAAATCAAAACAAAAATGTGTCACTGAGCACAAAATGAAGCTGTGTCCATCCCAGTTCCCAGACCTAAACCCTATAGAAAATGAGTGAGGTGAACTGAAGAGAAGAACATTTATTTCATAAATTGATATTCCCCACATTTTCAATTCTTTTACTTAAATGAGAATTTGGATTCATGTGAATTTTTTGAGTAAAAGTTCAAAAGGATTAACAATGCAGATTTATGTTTTACAGGCGTCTTTGTTCATATTTAACCAAGCAGGGTGTCAATAGTACTATAACATTGCATCCATGAAACCATATTATTTATCATCTTGTTTGTAAAAATTACAGCAATCAGTTTATTTTCCGCCCTCAGTCACCATGTCTAACTTGACAGCTATTCATTTGTACATTCTTGTATTGGTGTGCGTTCCCTTTCGACAATAACTATTGTGATGCAAGTTGTTTGCGTGTCTGGGTTTCCCATGTGGCAGTTCAGAAAGGTAGGAGAGCAAGTTTTCCATCACACTTGCATTTTATGGCCAAACAATCTCCGCCCACCTCCCCCAGCCTCCCTGCTTCCTTGTGTCGTGGCAGTGATGATGTTAATGACCAGTGACAGCTCACCTATCCCTGGGCGTGCCTCCAGTTTCGCCCCATCCCCCAATTCACATGCACACCTGCTGGCAATCACGTGCACATTTGCTGTGAATCTGGATTGGGAAACCATTGCTGAGAATCAGAACACGCGCATACATATGGATACTCGCGTATTGGGATGATTAATTCTTACATAACCTCATATAATTAAGTAACTAGTGTTCACGTCACGACATAATTGATTATGCCAAAACATTCACATTTTATTACAAGAATATGGCCCATCTTGCACGTTTCAGTTTTTATTGTTTAAGGAGTTTTGATTGGATCTGTTTTACTTATTTTCCATCAGAGCATTAGATTTCACTAAAAAAAATATTGTTGGTTTAACTTAAAACACGGCGGTAACCTGGTTGCCTTAATTTTAAGTATTGAAATGGAAAAATTCGAGTTAATACAAATGAAGGAGATTGATTTAATCATCAGAAATTCAGAAGTATTATGTTATCTGAACTACATAAATTATTTAAGTTGATTTGACAAAAGAAAAAATGTTGCGATTACAAATCATGAAAAAAAATTACAATGTAGAGTGTTATAGTTAGTGGTGCTTGCTGAAAGCAAGGCAACACTACTATTGTGTTTTTAAGTCAGCCAAAAAGTTTGGCGCGCTACTCCTCCCGCAGTTTTTGTCACAGACTCATGAATGAATGAGGCATCAAATCGTGCGGATTATCGGGAATGGTGTGCTATGACTTCTTGAGAGATCAGGTGTACGATGTTTGTCTGCGCGGCGATAAATCGGCCGAAAAAAGTCCCATAGACTTAACATTGGCACAGAATTTGTTACGTCATATCTTTTGACCAGAAGGTCATAGAGACTTGGGGTTGGGCTCTTTTGACTCGGCTTATCATGCAGCCAACAAGTAGTGACATTATAACTTCATATTCAGCGCCCTAGCAACCACTTAGGCCAGCCTAGCAACCATAAAACAACATGTTCAAGCCATATCTCAGCTCCAGAAAATAGAAGAAACATGGATTTTGCATTTTTTGACTTAGACTGTCAACTAGACTTTAAATATAATCTCATACACTGTATAAGCACAACATAGCAACCATACAGAGTACCCTAGTAACCACCTGAACACATGAATAAGCCATATCTCAGCACCTGAATATCGTACAGACATGGTTGTTGGCTCGAATGCAATAATGTACCACACTCTATCAACCGGGCGAGCTTTCTGCCACTGCAAGCACCACTTCACATTTTCTTCTGGAAATGTACATTCTAGTTTGGATTTCTTATGGTTTGCATTTGGTTTTGAGGTTAGAAGTTCAATCGGATTGGAAAATCACTGTAAACAAAAAGTTGAGAGCTTAAAAGTTTAAGGCAACCAGCTGCAGGACATTTTTGAGTTTTCTCAACTTAGGGTCATTACAAACTTTTTCATGTTAAATAATTGATTAAACTTTAAAAAGAGAATCTGTCAAACAAAATGCAAGTTTGATTTTTTTTTAGTTTTTTTTTTAGTTTTTTTTTTACACTGTAGTTGGTTGCTAAGATATTTTTAATACACACATTATATACTATTATTTACTTTCTAATCCCCATATTTTCAATAATAGATATTATGATCATAACACAGTAAATGCAGTTCCATTTTTTTTCCAATAAATCAGAAAAAAATGTAAACCATTAGAACATATATTACCGTGATGTATTGTAAAAAAAGCAAAAACTTTTATTTAATTTAACATTACTTTAATGCAATTTTTACTTTAATGCAATCAAAAATGTAATTTAATTTAACATTAATTTAATAGGTATTTAAATATTAAGAAAAATAAACTTTCAAAAATGCTTGTCATAATGCAAAATATCCCTCATATTCTTTATGCAAAATGTGATTTCTTGTATGGGGGAATATGATCTTTACATTTCTGTGTGAAACTCACCTAAGTACAGACAGCTGAAAGACATTTGAATGGATAACCTATCTCCACATGGTCAGACTCAACAACAGACCTCAATCCTACCAATAAAGAGGCGAAAGCTCCATGGCGTTTGCTAGCCAGTCTGACCCTCGCTACAGAAACATTAGCATGCTAATGTTAGTCGGCATGGTTAATTGATTACCAGTCCACCCGGGCCAAAACCACTTGAAGCAAGGAATAAAGCAGATATCCCTAGGTGGCCATATTGTTTGGGGCAAAAACTATTAATTTGTCTACTGCCAAAAAAAAAAAAAAACCCAAAATGAACACTAATTTTTTTCCTTGTTCCTGGCAGGGTTTCCCGTTTTCAGCTGGCTTTCAGAGGGAAATTAATTATCTCAGATACATATAGCTCTTCGGTGGGTCTGGGCTTATTTGCATTGAGGAATATTCAGCAGAAGTAATGGATGCACAATCAAAACACTGGCACCAAACGAAAACGCAATTTTCATACGCAAATTTCCCAAATCCCACAGGAGCAAAAGTATCAGACACGGGTGAAGTAAAAATACAAAACCAAACAAAAGGTATGGGAAAATGAACTGAGAATATTATAAACAGAATAGCTGGGCCGGTGCCTTTACCAAAACACAAAAAATCTTAAGGGATACGTCAAAAAATGATGTGTATGAAAGGGTGAGAAAGGGATATAATGGCATGGCTTTGACAGTTGATGTCTTCATCCAAATGTAAGAATTTACATTCTAATTATGGAGATAAATTTACATCTTAATCAGGTATTTGTGCTCAGTGCGCCGTTAGCATTAGCAGTGGCGCCAAGGCTGTGCCACCTCAGCTGGAAACTGCTCGGCTGCCATCCGCTCTGTCACGATCTAATGAACGAACTAATGCCTCTAAAATTGCTGCTCAAAATAATAAAAAGATTTATAATCATCATTATATTAAAATATTGTGACAATGCTGCTTAAATTTCAATCTGCTCATTATGCACAGCTACTATGGCTTCAGAAAAGGTGTTATTTTAGTCATTTTGGAGCTTAACAGCTCCTGTCCTCATTCACTGGGTCAATTAAGAATAATTTTCTGTCCACTATGTCAAAGCTCAGACTTATCTCTCATTGATTTCTCCATCTGAGCACCTTAGATAAGACTCCTCTTGAATATAAAAATCATATAAAGATTGAGTAAATCAAAGGCAAACATACAGCTATTACAGCTAACCTATGCCGCATAAAGTAAATGAAGTGTCCATGTGACATCTTTCTATCGCCCACACTGAAAACATAAAGGTCAATGAATGTATTTGAGTTAGTCCTGCTTCACTGATGGCCATTACCAGCTCCTTAATCAAAATAATAGTAATAAAAATGCCAGCTGAAAGATGATGTAAAAATGCAGAAGACTCTGATGATTACCAAGAGGAAATTCTTCATTATTAAATCGTTTAATTTAACAGTTTTTTATATATAAATAGTTTATATATATATATATATATATATATACACTCACCGTGCCACTTTATTAGGTACCCATGCTGAGAACGGGTTGGACCCCCTTTTGCCTTCAGAACTGCCTCAATTCTTCGTGGCATAGATTCAACAAGGTGCTGGAAGCATTCCTCAGGGAGTTTGGTCCATATCGACATGATGGCATCACACAGTTGCCGCAGATTTGTCGGCCTGCACATCCATGATGCGAATCTCTGGTTCTCACCACATCCCAAAGATGCTCTATTGGATTGAGATCTGGTGACTGTGGAGGCCATTTGCGTACAGCAAACTCATTGTCATGTTCAAGAAACCAGTCTGAGATGATTCCAGCTTTATGACATGACGCATTATCCCTGCTGAAAGTAGCCATCAGAAGTTGGGTACATTGTGGCTCATAAAGGGATGGACATGGTCAGCAACAATACTCAGGTAGACTGTGGCGTTGCAATCATGCTCAATCGGTACCAAGGGGCCCCAAAGAGTGCCAAGAAAATATTCCCCACACCATGACACCACCACCACCACCAGCCTGAACCGTTGATACAAGGCAGGATGGATCCATGCTTTCATGTTGTAGACGCCAAATTCTGACCCTACCATCCGAATGTCGCAGCAGAAATCGAGACTCATCAGACCAGGCAACGTTTTTCCAATCTTCTATTGTCCAATTTCGATGAGCTTGTGCAAATTGTAGCCTCAGTTTCCTGTTCTTAGCTGAAAGGAGTGGCACCCGGTGTGGTCTTCTGCTGCTGTAGCCCATCTGCCTCAAAGTTCGACGTACTGTGTGTTCAGAGATGCTCTTCTGCCCACCTTGGTTGTAACGGGTGGTTATTTGAGTCACTGTTGCCCTTCTATCAGCTCTGAACCAGTCTGGCCATTCTCCTCTGACCTCTGGCATCAACAAGGCATTTCCGCCCACAGAACTGCCGCTCACTGGAGTGTTTTTCTATTCGGACCATTCTCTGTAAACCCTAGAGATGGTTGTGCGTGAAAATCCCAGTAGATTAGCAGTTTCTGAAATACTCAGACCAGCCCTTCTGGCACCAACAATCATGCCACATTCAAAGTCACTCAAATCACCTTTCTTCCCATATGATGCTCGGTTTGAACTGCAGGAGATTGTCTTGACCATGTCTACATGCCTAAATGCACTGAGTTGCCGCCATGTGATTGGCTGCTTAGAAATTAAGTGCTAACGAGCAGTTGGACAGGTGTACCTAATAAAGTGGCCGGGTGAGTGTATGTATATATATATATATATATATATATATATATATATATATATATATATATATATATATATATATATATATATATATATATATATATAAATTATGTAATCTTTACAAGATTCCTACTATTTTTTTAAACTAGAATAATAATAATATAATATAATATTTGCTAAATATAAAAAAGTAAGTGAGGATTTGTGTCAGTCATAGTTTAAAGTCGATTTAATGACAAATATTTAAAGAAAAAAGTTCCCCCCAAAATGGGCATTGAGATTTGAGAAAATCCAGTGGTGATGCATGTGTTTTATGATTGGAACAAAATAATGTTTCATCATTTATCTATTATTATCATTTATTTAAATTATATTATTTATAAACAAAGTGGTAAGCCATCTGCGAGCAATGCTCGCAGAACAGGCCTGTGTTGAGGGGCAGAGAAAAGAAATGAGTTGCCTTAAGAACAGAAAAGAAAGAGTGCATGACTGGTCTCAGATTAGCCTCTAATGCTGCTCTCATATTCACACAGACTTGTGCATTTGTGCTGCGTTTCACACTGGCCCAGCACGCAACCCTCCATTCACAGTGTGACAAACATACACCGCACACAAACCCAAGTGCTTCTAGCAGTTTGCACATTGTGGCAACGCCCCTTAATATCTCCATAAACACTGAGGCCTAAACCACTGTCCATGTTTGACAATATCAGAAAATACATCAAACTGAAAAGACACAAAATCTAAAATAATAATTTTTCATTTGAATATATTTTAAAATGTAATTTTTCCTGTGATGACAAAAGTGACCTTCCGTCTGTCTGTCTGTCTGTCTGTCTGTCTGTCTGTCTGTCTGTCTGTCTGTCTGTCTGTCTGTCTATCTGCTCTGCCATCTATCTGTCTATCTATCTATCTGTCATTCTGTCGATCTATCTATCTGTCTATCTATCTGTCTGTGTTTGTCTCCTATCTATCTATCTATAGAAAACAATCAAATCTATAACTGGTGAAAATAAATTAAAAAATAATAACAGTTTACAACTATCTATAAATGGTACTCTTCTCACTCGATCACGATAAAATTGCTAATTCTTTCAATGAGTATTTTGTTGCATCTGTTCAGAAGTTATCTTCTGGATTTATTGTTCCTCAGTTTCTCCCATCAGTACCGGCAGCATCTCAGCAATTCTCCTTTTCTGAATTGCACAAAGCGATATAACTAATATTTTGGGTTTTCTAATGCTTCTCATGCTTGTGATGCAAATAATTTAAATATGATTTTTCTTAAACCTCACGCTAGTACACTAATTCCGCTCTTCCATCATTTAGTTAATCTGTGTATTAGGCAATCAGTATTTCCTGCCATGTGGAAAACAGCCCAGATCACCCTGATTCTTAAGTCTGATGATCCGAACTAATATCTCCGAATTACCGCCCAATTGCAATTCTCCCAACTGTTTCTAAGTTACTTGAAAAAACATTATATAATCAATTAATGAATCACCTTGAATACAATAACCTGCTCAGTGATTGTCAGCACGGTTTTCGACGATTGTGGTCAACTATGTCGGCTTTGCTACTTTTTACTGAGCAGATACGGGCATCTTTAAATAAAGGTCAGGTTACTGGAGTCATATACATAGATTTTCTGAAAGCTTTCGAATACAGTTAACCATCAAATTTTGTTAAATAAACTTTTTTCTTTCATTTGTCCTCTTCTGCAATGGATATGTTTAAATCATATTTAATTGACAGATCTCAGACTGTGAGAATCGGCTCAGTAACATCACGGTCACGAGTGTGTTCTATGGGAGTTCCACAGGGCAGTATTTTAGGTCCTTTACTTTTCCTTATGTACATTAATGATCTTCCTAATGTGTTTGATGTTTCTAGTACTTTGTTATATGCTGATGACACTGTCATTTTTTTGTCTGGCTCAGATATTGATACAATTAATAACAAACTTAACTCAGACCTACAGCATTTACATGGATGGCTCCAAGATAATCATTTAACACTGAATACTAAGAAACCGAATGTATGTATTTTTATTCATCTAGGAAACAACTGTCTATATCCAATTTCATCACCTTTTCTAATCAAAAACTTTCAATTGTATCCACGTATAAGTATCTGGGAGTCTCTCTTGACTCACATCTTACTTATCGTGACCATGTCCAAATTTTAACCAGAAAGTTAAACCAAACATTATTTGTTTATAGTAAAATTAGACCATATTTACAGCATTCTGTTTCTAAAACATATCTTCATGCCATTATATTGTCCGCTCTGTCGTATTGTTTACCTGTTTGGTCTCTCACAACAAATGAGATCCTTGAACCTGTAGCGAGACTCTACAATAGAGCCTATAAGATCCACAACAGGCTTCCAGGCTGGACTCATCATCTTTGAGTAATGCCTTGACATTTCAGAACTATAGAAAAAGCCATGGTTTGAACCTTTTTTATCAGATTTTAAATGGACACACTACTGCAGGATTGACTGCGCTGGCTCCAAAACTCAGTTCAAGGCCCGAACGCACTACGAGATCTGTTGCAAATGGACTTCTCCCTATACCGGCTTTTAGGAACTGCTATGGTCAGAGATCTTTCTTTAATTTGCTCACTAGAGCCTGGAATGAGACACCGCAGCACATAAGATCTATACCATCGATAAGACTATTTAAACAAACCTTTGCTCCGCCATCTGATGGACAGGTCTATCTGTGACCACTGAGATGGCTTTATGGCCTCCTGCTGATGCTTGTTTTCCTTTTGTATGTTTGTGTGCCTGTTGTGTGTTTGTTGTTGTATGGTCTTGGAGTTCTGTTGTGTTTGAGGTATTCATGTTCTGCAGAACAGGAACCTGCTGAAAATCAGTTTTATACTGAGTCAGGCCCGATTGCTCTTAATCTTTTCCTGTTTAAATAAATAAATAAATAAATATCTATCTGTCTGTCTATCTGTCTGTCTGTCTGTCTGTCTGTCTGTCTGTCTGTCTGTCTGTCTATCTATCTGTCTATCTGTCGATCTGTCGATCTATCTGTCTGTGTTTGTCTCCTGTCTGTCTGTCTGTCTGT
>JAQIUQ010002171.1:17500-110310 GCA_030378365.1 Hybognathus amarus
AACTTTTATTTTAATGCGATTAATTGCGATTAATCGCTTGACAGCCCTAATAATGATAAATTCACCATTATGATAGTTTTGTCAGATGTGCACAATAATGTGCCCATACAAGGAAAAAAAATTGAGCTTTGCACAAGCAAGCACCAGAAGTAGATTTTCACTTTCTGTCCTGTGCAAAGTTTTTCAGTTTGACATTTTCTTCATTCTTTTAGAGTAGACTTTTTTCTCTCCGCAGATGTGAATGGTGTGTATGTAGTGTAACAGAGCTGTTGTTTCTCTGATATAATGTGTGTTGGACTAAACCTGTTGTGGCAGGAGAGATGTCTCTGGAGTGTTGTCTCTCCCCTCTACAGTATGTCCTTCAGTGACCTTCAAATCACTCACAGCACACAATTACATATGTGTACCTCACATGAGCCACACACACATAAAAACTATCTATCTAAAACAACAACTTTATGCCTAGATAGATTTATTGATGGATATAGACGTGAGTACCGTTCAAAAGAGATATCAATATTTTTATTCAGCAAGGATGGATTAAATTGATTAAAAGTGACAGTAAAGTCAAGATCCTACCGATCCCAAACTTTTGAGCTGTAGTGTATACTGGATATATAAAGGCCTAAAGTTGTCATTCTAGTCAGCTTGGTGGTGTTGTTGGTTAAGGTCAGACTTGTGACTGTTAAAGAGTAGATTGTGGTTCAATGGGATGGGGTTACTAACGGCAACACCTTTTCAGCGCTGCAGTATGAAGTCCACACTATGCCTGTCTTTGTCCCCACAAGTGCTGTCCTTTGGTTAAAGGGACTCTTTCTTGTGAAGAGTTACAACCTGTGATGGATTACACCCCCAATTCATTAACACTCTGTGAAGCACTTAAACACACACTTAGACTCTCTTTCGCCCGCTTTCTCTCTCTCTGTCTCCACGTTCCTCTCTCGTCCTCTCACACGCCCAGTTCTCCTTTTGTCTCGGTTTGAATCTTCAGCCTTTCCAGTCTCTGCGAAAGCCAAGTCGTCCATACAAAACCCCATCTTTATCTGCCATTATCCTAAAAGAATCTTTTTCCTCTCTCTCACCCCACCTTCTCCTTTTCCTTCTCTCACTAGCGTTTCTCCTCCCATGTCTTCTTGATAGCTGAAAATACCTGCTGGCTCATTAGCTCCTTCCTCACGGTGCTGCACACGCATAAAGAGCAGCGATGGCTAACAGCAGAAGCCTTTAGCTCTCTGTCACACACACAAATGCACACACTCTCACGCACACTTCCCTTAAGCTTGTGGGCTGCTCTTACTAGGCTGAAGGATTGAGTCCCACACCCTCCATTTGTGGCGCATCAGACTGGAGTTTCTTTTTTTTTTTTTGGATTCTGCTAGACATTGGCGGTGGGGGTAACTCTAGCACGCAACACACACGTACCCTGGAGTGCGATCCAGAGGACTCCACTCAAGCGACTGGTCAGGCCCGTTGAGGGAACGGCACAGTAACCCGTGGCCGACCTCGCCACTCCTGCACGTAATGTGTTTAAACTGTGTTTGAACCCCACTATGGTTTGGGGGGAGGTAGGAAGCAGGGAGAACGGGGCCTGGGTTTTGTTGGGCGCGTGAGAGAGACAGACTGGAAGGGCTGCAGTCACATTGTATATGTGTTTGTGGTTCCTTTTGGAGAGTTTATATCACTGGCAGTTCCAAGCACCTCCAGTCTAAAATGAGCATGAGAGGTCAAAATGGTTAACAGGTTCTTTCAGAAATGTTGCTCTTTTCAATGCAAAATTGCAGAGGAAACGGCAACAAGGGGATGGGATGAACAATATAATGGTGGCTATATTAGCTGACTTGAACAAATATGTTAGCCCCTTTTTAATATAACTTTAGCCTTTTCCTGTGGCTGTTGGCTCCAATCTGCATATTTTGCAAAGTCCGAGTTGTCCAATTTCATGCATCATGTAATATATAGCAGGGCTATAGTACTCCAGTCCGTACTCGAGTTTTTCTATGGTCTCAGACTTGTCTTGGTCTCGGCAACTGGTCTTGCCAAATATGGCTTATGGTCTCGACTCGAGTCCAGGTGTCTTTCGATCATGTTAATAATATTGAAGGAAAAGTGAAACACTGGTATGGGATCAAAATCCCGCCAAATGTATTGCGGCCACGGATCGAAAAAAAATAATAAGCGGGATTCAAAAATGTAAAAATATATTGCACAAACTGAAAAATATAATGCAGAATTATCAGAAAAGCAAAGAACGTGGTCATGGATCAAAATATAATAAGCATGAATCAAAAAAACCCAAGCATGATTAAAGACTTTAAAAAATTTCACAAAACTTAAATTCATGTTCATGTTTTTCACTCTTCTTTCCGTGTCCTGCACTTGCTCTTCTAAATGTTGCAGTTCAAGTTTCATGTAAATTCAGGGTGGGCTTAAGCGTCACCATTGGTCCATAGTTCTAGATTGACAGCTCCTCCTCAAGCCAATCAATCGAAGAGGGGAGTTGACGTCACTCCAATGCGACTTATGCTACTGGCGGGATTTTGATCCCATACACTGGATAACCAATCCACCTAATAACCAATCACACTAGATTATCCTCGCTCGTCACACTCTGCCTCTGCATGCCCGTTAATTTTGCATTTGTAAACTTTGCATCAGCCTAACGTCATAAAGTTATAAGTTCGTTTATGTATGGTGGTAGTAGCTAGCTGTGTGGGTGTCATATTTGCATTAAAGGTGGTTCATTTGGGTAACGTTAATGTTATCTGACATCACTGATGATTTTCTTCCGTTTTAAATTGACTATAGAAAATGTGTTTAGGACGCGCAGAAATATTCCTACAGAACGAAAGACATTTTTGAATGTATGTTCATTTATTACTAACCTATTAGGGTAACGTTAACTTAGAAAATGCCAAAATTAATTGACCAAGTGCTCACTACAACAGAGCACATCTTCTAATGTTGTATATCTTACTAGCTACTACTTAAAAATCCTGGGTATTGTGACACTTTTGCTTTTCAATCAACAAACAATAACCCAAAATTACGGTCTTGATAATGTCATGCATAGACTTTTTTTTCCTGTTCTGGACTCGGTCTTGACTCAGACTCGAACCTTTTTGGACTCGGTCTTAACTCGGACTCAAACCTTTTTGGACTCGGGTCTTGACTCGGACTTGAACCTTTTTGGACTCGAGTCTTGACTCGGACTCGAACCTTTGGACTCGGTCTTGACTCGGACTCGAACCTTTTTGGACTCGGTCTTGACTTGGACTCGAACCTTTTTGGACTCGGAGTCTTAACTTCGGACTCAAACCTTTTTGGACTCGAGTCTTAACTTCGGACTCGAACCTTTTGGACTCGGTCTTGACTCGGACTCCGAACCTTTTTGGACTCGGTCTTGACTTCGAACTCGAACCTTTTTGGACTCGGTCTTGACTTTGGACTCGAACCTTTTGGACTCGGTCTTGACTCAGACTCAAACCTTTTTGGACTCGGTCTTGACTCGGACTCGAACCTTTTTGGACTCGGTCTTGACTCAGACTCAAACCTTTTTGGACTCGGTCTTGACTTCGGACTCAAATCTTTTTGGACTCGAGTCTTGACTCCTACTCGAATCTTTTTGGACTCGGTCTTGACTCAGACTCAAACCTTTTTGGACTCGGTCTTGACTTCGGACTCAAACCTTTTTTGGACTCGGTCTTGACTCCTACTCGAATCTTTTTGGACTCGGTCTTGACTCAGACTCAAACCTTTTTGGACTCGGTCTTGACTCGGACTCAAACCTTTTTGGACTCGGTCTTGACTCAGACTCAAACCTTTTTGGACTCGGTCTTGACTCAGACCCAAACCTTTTTGGACTCGGTCTTGACTCAGACTCAAACCTTTTTGGACTCGGTCTTGACTCGGACTCAAATCTTTTTGGACTCGGTCTTGACTCCTACTCGAATCTCTTTGGACTCGGTCTTGACTTCGGACTCAAACCTTTTTGGACTCGGTCTTGACTCCTACTCGAATCTTTTGGACTCGGTCTTGACTCAGACTCAAACCTTTTTGGACTCGGTCTTGACTCTGACTTGAACCTTTTTTGGACTCGGTCTTGACTCCTACTCGAATCTTTTTGGACTCGGTCTTGACTCAGACTCAAACCTTTTTGGACTCGGTCTTGACTCTGACTCGAACCTTTTTGGACTCGGTCTTGACTCAGACTCAAACCTTTTTGGACTCGGTCTCTGACTTTGAACTCGAACCTTTTTGGATTCTTTGATGAATAGAAAAGGGACAACATACATTAGAAATAGAACGATGTAACACTATATTGATTTATATTTTAGAGCAAAGTACGGTTTGAAAACTAAATTCAAACAACAGGTTGAAGTAAATACATTAATTTTAATACAGCATATAACAATTGTTCATTTTTGGATTATCGAAATGTTTAAATTGGCAAGTGGGACATCACCTTAAAGATGGAATACATTACTCAACTTTTAACAAATGAAAACAATGTAGAAATGGAGTTCTAATATATAGCACACATTATATAATCCCTATAAGTCCACGCTAAAATACTATATAGAGAACAAATAGATGGAATCTGATGGTGAGAAATTGTACCCATCATACAGTTTTTTTAATCAAATAAATGCTGCTTTTGAGAGCAGAAGAGACTTTACAGAAAATATTTTTTAAAAATCATACCTGTCTTAAACTAATAAATGGTAGTGTATGTTTAGTTTCAGTGAGATATTTATATTCAATAACTGCAAACTGTCTGGCCCCTGTGTTCCTATTTTATTAGTCATTTACCAATTAAATGAACCCTGAAAAATGCTCGGTTACACAATCATTATGTATAATAGTACTTTTTGGTAACACTTTATTTGACAATGTCCTTGTATCATGTAACATGTAATTTCTATAGTAATTACTATAGATTATGCATAACTACATTCAACTAACCTATGTACATGTTAATTAATATCACTCCGTAGGCTACTTAAATGTATAAATACACTGTAACAAGGACACCTTAAAATAAAGTGTAAGCCACCACCTATATGTTTTTGCTATATGATCTGGAGAATGAAACACACGGATTCATGTAGGATAGTGGCTTGGCAGTTATAATACACAGATAACTTCCACTTATATTTAAAATGTTTGTGTAACACTCCACAAAAAGGTTAAAACCAAGCATTCGGAGAAGCTAGCAGAGGCGGAGGTGGTGTTCCTCGCGATGCACTGTCATATCATATACTGCCTTCATTTCTCAGCTCAGCCAATCGGATATGAAAGCAGCACTTACACGTGTTTGTCCTCTGTGCCTTTTGCACCCCAAAGTACCTTGGGGGTGTCCGCCTCTGCATCGTATTCCGGCCAGCCAGTCCGCAAGGGTCTTAAGCCCCCAGCGTACATCCAACACCCATCTGACAGCACCCAGGGTCCATTCTTATGGCACCTCTCCAAATCCGAAACGAGCAGAGAGGAGTGAAAACTCCCCCTGGACTCCTGACCTCTGCAGTCACTGGCCTAAAGTGTGGGAGCACAGTGGACACAGCTGACCAGAGGGCGAGGTGCAATGAGAACGATACTGATTGTGGTACACAGTTGGGCTTTTTTAATATCTCAGTTACTTCTACTTGTCCTCGGGTGCTTGTCACTTGGCTTGGATTGGGTTTTGAGTAACGTGCAAATGAAAAAGAAAATTGTGATAATTATACTGCTGACGCCAGAAGTTATTACTTCACATTATTTCATGTCCGATGGTTCGGATGTTATGTAGGCCCCCCAAATTGCACATTGTGAAATAGAGCTGTGTTTAAGAGCACTAACTCTTGGTGCTTGTTTAAACTTGGTTAATTAAATAAAAGCCACCATGCAGAAAACACAAATGGAAGTTTGCCAAGTAGTGTGTATGGCTATATACCTATACATTTAATGTATATTAAATAAATTGAATTAAACACTGATTAAAATACATGTGTGTTTGTGAAAGAGCTTGTGTGATTGTTAATTCATAGAGATGATCCCGATAAATGGTAAAAGAAGCCCCTGGGAATCATTAGCTTTCTTAAAAATCGACTTTTTGCATTTAGTTGCCCCACTGTTGGGATTTGTGATGCTCTTAATGCATTGATGATGGGTAAAAGTACATAATGCTAGACTTTCGGAAGATAGAGGGGTGGTGGTCTTCAAAGTATCGTATTATATTGGTCATTGTGATCTGTTTGAAAGAATAAAATAACAGGTAATAATGGTTCCAGTTACCATAAGCTGGTCTTCAGAAACCTCTCCTGCTGTTGCTCTGAAACATGCATGTGCCTCTAAAGAATTCCTTCAGCATTTAAAAATAAGAAGCATTGCTCTGGAAAATTTGCTCTCGTCTGTCAAAACAAAAAGGCTTCTGGACATGTACAATGTTATTGCATGGGATATTTAACATGTTTAAACTACAGTTTGTGCTTCTATGCATCATTGAACATTTTGCTTACGCAAATGCAAAGCTTGGTGAAACATGAAGACACAAGCTTATTGTTAGTGTTGGGAATCAAGAGTTGGTTATTATTCCCAACTGGTTCCATTTTATACTAGAATCCATTTCAGATCAGAATCAAATTATTTTCATGATTTTAAGTAAACAGTTAAACATGTCTGGCATTCATTCGCCAGGTTTTTTCAATAATTATAATACAATTTATTTAATAATAATAATTATAAAACATATATTTTGTTTACATTACATATAAATATATGTTTTTCTTTCTATATACATTTATATGCAATGTAAACCAAACGTGTGTGTGTGTGTGTGTGTGTGTTGTTGATTATATATCATATATATATCAGCACACACACACACACACACATATATTTGAAGTGGATCAAAAAAGTTCTTCTAAGTTGTCCTGAGACAAGAACGGTTATTGTTCAAAATTCATATCTTTTGATGAGAGGTTTTGATCCACTTCAAATGTTGACTTGTGTGTGTGTGTGTGTGTGTGTGTGTGTGTGTGTGTGTGTATATATATATGTATGTATATATATATATATATATATATATATATATATATATATATATATATACATACATATACACACACACACACACATTACACATTGTGATCTATTCTTGGGTTAAATGAAGAAAACTTATTTTTGACACTGTCCCAGACTTTTTGAGTTGGGCTAAGTTAGTTTGAATTCAGGTGAGTTGGGCTATTAGCTCCTAATTTACCTGAATTCACCCCTAAGTCATTTACTTCAATCCAAACTCCTCTGATCCCAAAGCACATTACATGAAGTGTCTTAAAACACAATCTCCTGTGAGATTTGTGGTGATTCTTCACAAGTGCCAGTGCGACCAGCAAGAAGTAGCTGGAGGGCTTTGAAGCTATTATCAGTGTGAGGTTTTGTTCGGCGTGGAGTGTTATTTGTAACCCTCTTAAGGAAAGCCACTCTTAATGTTCCTCTCGAGAGCCTCTTGTAAATCACTTCAAGTGTTTTAAACTGATTTTGTTCAAGTGAGTTTTTGGCAGAAATTGTTCTTGCTGTTTGCATAAAGCAATTCATGACAATGATTGCCTCTTAATAATCCACTCATCCCTTGAATGATCAGAGGTTTCTATGGGCTCAGTTGGTTGTCTTTTCTTTATGTTTTGAGTGTCATTTTCTTGGTTAAAAGTTTCTCCTATCTCAGCTTCATGTGCAATTATAAATAAACCATTCTGGGGCCAGTTGCATAAACATAGCCATTATGTTAAGACAGTGACCAACTAGCAGTTAGTTACACTGTAAAAAATATATATATATATATATTTTCAAGATTTGTTATCACAACATTTTTTCTTTTGTCAAGTCAACTTAAATAATTTATTTAGTTGAGATAACTTATTTTGAGTTTCTGGTGATTAAATGAATCTCCTTTATTGTATTAACTCACTTTTTCCAGTTCAATCAACTTAAAAAAGTAAGAAACTTGGTTGCTTTAATTTTAAGTTAAAACAACAATATTCCATCGACCAAAATGTACAATTAATCGATTACCCCTATAATCAGTCTTACTGTTCGGTATCAAATTAGACCAATGTACATTTTTATGTAACCAACTTTAAGAAGTTATGAACTGTCTTTTTGATGACTAACTTATAGTCTTAGCAGTTTATGCAACTCACCCTGATTTTGTTTGTTTATAATCCTCCTAAAACTGTAGCATTGACTCAATGGTGTGAGTCTCAGGTGGGGTCATGTGTTTGGCAGACCGCTGCAATATTCAGGAAATCTGTAATAAGGCAGTCATCATTATTTTTAGTCTAGCTGTTTACTACCTAAGGATGTGTTTACACTTGTAGTTCGGCTGTCTTGGTTCTTTTTTGGACCAATAATGTTACATTTACATTAAAAATGTTACATTTAGTTTGCTTGGTATTCACACAGTTATTTTTAACACTAAACCTGAAGATACAGAACAATTAATTCATATTGTATTGCTTGTTGGCAGCATTCATAACAGAGCACCCTTAGATTTAAACTATACCAAATACATTATGGGTGCACAGCTCCTGCATTTCCACAGACAGTAGGACATTGTGTGTGCAAGTGTGTGTCATGTTCAAGTACTCTTAGTCACACTGGGAGGCTGAGAGTAGTATATGAAGGGATGATGATGATGATGATGATGATGATGATGATGAATATTGTATGTAATAATGGGCTTTGAAGAGCCGAGTCAAAGTGGTATGTTTGTTTTATTACACTTCAGTGTCTTCAAGTCGATGGACTGTTCAATGCAAATCTTTAGGAGCTTGTATGCTTATAGCAAAGTAGTGTTGTAGTTTTTTTCTTGGAGGCCATTAAAATATTTAACCACTTTTACAATATTATATTTATTTAAAATACTATTTAATATGAATATTTGTAATATTACCTTTGTGAAATATTATATAATTTTAAAGCCAAGTAATATTTTTTTCTTCTTTTTATAATATAACACTTCAGTGTCTTCAAGACGAGGGACTGTTGAATGCAAATCTTTATGAGCTGTGCATGTTTAGCAAAGTAGTGCTAACCCTTTTTTTCTTTGAGGCAATAGAGTAAATAATATTTAGTCCGTTTTTTTGATGATAATAATAATAATAATATATTTATATATTAATATTATAGCCTTTTTATGCATTTCAGTGACTTAAAGACAAGAATATGTTTACGTTGCTTCTGGTGCTTTGTGGTTGCAACCATTTTTGAGCAATAAATATTAGCCTTTTTTATATTATTTCTAGGGCTGTCAAATGATTAATCACGATTACATCACGATATAAGTTTGTGTTTACATTATATATGTGGGTGCACTGTGTATAATTATTTTGTATATATATATATATATATATATATATATATATAAACACACACACATGCATGTAAATTTAAGAAAAAAGTATTATTTATATATAAATATTTATATGTATATATATAATATAATTATATATAAATCTATATACAGTATATTTATGAAAATATTTCTAAATATATACAAGCATGTGTGTGTATTTATAATATAAAATAATAATACACAGTTCACCCACATTTATTGTGTAAACAAAAACTTTTATTTTGGATGCGATTAATCATGATTAATCATTTGACAGCCCTAATTATTTCATTTAATCAATATATCGTATTATGTAACATTATATGTATACGCATATATATATATATATATATATATATATATATATATATATATTTTTTTTATGCAAAAAGCTAACAGTTCTCCCCCTACATGGACCATTTTTTGCCTGCTAACTCCTTTTTTGTACAGAAATAGGTAAAAATGTCAATTGTAATTGTGTACTCACCCTCATGTGGAACACAAAAAGACATTTTTGAAGATTGTGTAGCTCTTTTAGATACAACAACATATTGACCACATCTGTTAAGCATTTGGAAAGGTTTTGAAATCGACATGAGAGTACAGAATTTACATTTTGTGGTGAACTATCCCTTTAAGTTCCAGCATTTTCCAATCTGTAGATCCCTTCTCATGTTCTTCAGAATTCCTTCTGATAAAGCTTAACATTTTGATCCTGGGTGTCTCCTGATTGGGATGCATCATAGCCTTGAGGGTTTCAGGGGAAAGGATCTGAAGCTCTTAAAGGCGTGAGGAAAAGGCTCAGGGAAATTACAGATTGTCCTGAGCTTCCAACGGCCTACGTTTTTAGGAACGTGATTTACCTGCCGTTCAACAAACAATAGGAGATTAAGAAGACCATTGTTTGGTGGGAGATAAACATCAACCTGAGGAAAAAAAGATCACCTGAATCAAGGCTGCAGTTTCTGGTATGTTTGGCTTGTGGCAATTTACTGGCCATGTAATCGTGCACTTGACACTATGTGTGTGTACCTTTTGCTGAGCTCCTCATTAGCCTCTTTAGCACAAGCTTTTGGCGTAGCTCATTGCTTGTTAGAGATTAGTGCCCATGTGGGGCCAAGTTACCGTAATAAAACGCTTGATTCTAATGACTCTCCTCTAAGCCGTAACTCTACGCACAAACCGCCAGAAAGCTTGAGCCTCCCTGAAGGGTTTTTAGCAGCACGCTAACAGTTACACTTCTCGGACCATTTAAGGTGCATGGCCAAGCGTCTAACGCGATTTGTGTTCACACACTCTGTTTCGTCTGTCTGCAAACATGGGCTAGGATGTTTTCTCGCCTGTCTTAAGGCTGCAGATCTTCACTGTGGAGACAAGAAGCTGAAAAAGGCATCACTGGCTAAAAGTGTTTGTGAAGACTTCTTCATTTAAACTAATCTCAGATTGTAAAGGTTTAATTTGTTGTGTTTCACACAAAAAAGAGAGAATTGCATTTTTCTTAGCAACAAGGACATCCCAATTAGAGCCAGACCAATATATCGGCAGGCCGATATTATCGGCCGATATTAGGCATTTTCCAAACTATCGGTATCGGCAGTTATAATGGCCGATAAATTAATATTTCAAAAATAAAAAAATTAAAACAGACGAAACACGATTGAAACCATGCCATGAGTGTTGGAGTGTTGAGGGTACTCTACACCGTCCCTGTCTGGCAACACTCGTTGAGTTAGTCATGAGACATACATTGTTCGAATAACAATTTAAAGAACATCCCCATCAGTTCTCTTAACTCAAATAAGCATGACAGAATTTGTGACACTTATGTCCAGTTTTACTGCTGTTAAATAAGCTGAGAGTGAAGCAGAATTAGTTAGTCATAATTACGTTACGTTGTTACAGTGTAGTTTTTAACTTGAAGTCCTTTTAACTTTTGACTGAAGTATTTCTGTAATAGCGAGTGACAGTTATAGAAATGAGACACATCATCTCTCCTTGGCCTGTTATATTAAAAATGTATGTTTTACACTTTGCAGTATAATGTCATCCATTGCTAAATTATGGCTCATCATAGACTAGCTAACCACAAAGCTAATGCCACTATCATGAGTCTGTTCTGTTGTGACAATAAAAGAAAAAAGTTTCTTTTTAAAAGGCTTGATCATATTATTTTAAGCTAAAACGTATAAATAACTACAAATAACTAATGTTAGGTAAATCTATTAATGTTTTGTTGCGCGTTTCGAAAAAAATAAAAATATCGGCCGATATATCGGCATATCGGATTTTAAATCCCAAAAATATTTGTATCGGTATCGGCCTTCAAAATCCTTTATCGGTTGGGCTCTAATCCCAATTAGAAATAAACCATTCTGATTTTGTTTGTTTGAAATCCTGAAACTGTAACCGTCTCAGGTAGTCTCTGTTTTCACATGCTATCAGAATTATCTTGAACACGAGTTCTCTAGTTAAATGTTGGACATGAACGCCCTCTCAGGTCGCAAGCTGACAATCTAGAAGCGCTGATGGATGTTTATACACTCTAAAAAAAGGTTCTTCAGCGGTTCTTCAGGGGTTCTTTGCGGTGGTCATGGTGCTATATAGCACCACTACCATTTTAAGAACCTGTTAAGCCCAGTTTGGTTCTTCAGCGGTCTTCAGTGGTTTTCAATGGTTCTCTGAGGTGGTTAACGTGCTCTATGGCACCTCTTATGGTTCTACATAGCACCGTATGACAAAGATAAGTGCTATATGGCACTTAAAGTGGTTCCCCTATGATTACAAGCCAATGAACCACTTTTAGTGCTATTTAGCACCATTTTTTTAGAGTGTTATGGTTGTCAATGAATGGGAAGATGAATATCATTTTGGCTTACACTCTTAGAAGAAAAGGTTCTATATAGAACCTAGGGTTGCAAAGGGGCCGGAAAATTTCCGGAATAAGTTTCCAGTAAATTTCCATGGGAAGTTAAGCTGGCGAATTTTGGAAATATTCCATATTAGAACATCGGATGGTGCACGTGGCCTTTTTCTGTAAAATAAGCTTGTAAGAATACTAATGCAATGCAAGAGCTTGTAAGAAATAAGAATACTAATGCAATGGCATGAACAGATACATAAATAGTAAGACTAGCTAAACAACTGGAATGATCTTGAAATCATATTGCAGGAGGCAGAGAAAAACAGACACATGAGGTAGCTAGCATCTGCCTTATGTGGTAAATAAAGTTACGCTAGGTTATTTAGCATCTAACTTATCAGCATTGCTACTAGATGAATTAGGGCTGCACGATATTGGTAAAAAATGGCATTGCGATATTTTATTTTTCCACG
Organism: Hybognathus amarus; assembly: GCA_030378365.1. Taxonomy (NCBI): domain Eukaryota; kingdom Metazoa; phylum Chordata; class Actinopteri; order Cypriniformes; family Leuciscidae; genus Hybognathus; species Hybognathus amarus. Next base: position 30,201 of record JAQIUQ010002171.1, read on the forward strand.
ATATATATTGCGATATAAAAACAATTTCTCCAGATGACTTGAATAGCTCTATTTGGAAAGAAGTGAATCATTCTAGAATGACTGGGGTGGTTTTGTCATAAGTAAATCTGCATAGAAACTAATATTAATAGAATGCTAACTAATGTAGTTAACAAGAATTTAATAAATGGAACCTTATTGTAGAGTGTTTCCGTTTTATGTCTCTTGAGTTCAGTGTTGGATAGATCAGTTGTTTTAACCATTCATTAAAGTGAACTGGTTCAAAGGAGTCATTAGTTTGCGAATCGGACATGTCATTAACGGATAGATTTTTATTTTTTTAATTGAAAGTGTGGTTTGTCATTTGAATGTGTGGAGCGCTTTTCAGCTTTTCAGAGATGATAAGGTGATGTTATTTTTAGCACACTTCACAACCAGTGGTAGTTTAGAAGAAAGAAAGAAAAAAACTCTCTCAGTTAAACGAGCGCCGAAGTCACTCATCGTCATACTACTTCACTCATCGGATTGTGATTGAGGAATGGCATTGATATTCAAGTGTATTTGAATTGCATCTGTTTGTTTTAGTCAAGATTATGCTAAAAAATATACTTTCCTCAACTATATTTAAGTTCCCAATGAAGAGCCAACCCTCAACTTTGAAAATTCCCATTTTATTCCCGTTTATTCCCATAAATTCCTGTTAATTCCCATTAATTCCCATGGAAAGTTTCCATCTTTGAAAATTCCCAAAATTTTGCAACCCTAATAGAACCTTAAAAGGTTCTATCAGCGCTATGTATTTGGAACCCCTAAAATGTTCTATACACTCTTAAAAAAGGGTTCCTCTGGGTTCTATATAGAACCCAGGGGTTCCATACTGGACGAATAGAACCTTTTACCAAACAAATGGTTCTATATAAAACCATTTTGGAGTTCATACGAAGTGGGGATGGAACCATCTCTGGTTCTAAATAGAACCATTTCTTCTAAGAGTGTAAAAAGGTATTCCCCATTAAATTGGCAAGAATAAACCTGGCGTCCTCCGCTGATTCCTTCTCTTTCCGACAAAGCACTGTAACTCGACGAGCTCGTACGCACGACTGCAGAAGTGGGAAGAATTAGTATGTGATGGTAGCATAAACCGCAAATATCTGTCAGAAATCTGTGATTTTGCCTCTTTATGTAGAATTTCATACTCTCAGTGAGGACAGAAATGATTTGACCTTGTAAACTTGTCAGCACCTTGTCACACCAGGTACACGTATCATGTGTATGTATATACATTACCATTCAAAGGTTTGGGGTCAGTACGATTTATTTTTAAAGAAGTTATACTTAAATTCAGCAAGGACACATTAAATTTGTCAAAAGTGACATTTTTGTTTATCATTAGTTAGCAACTTTAGTTATCAACAAGGACTGAACAATACTTCTGCAGCATTTATTAATATTAATTAATTAATTTCAACATTTACTAATAGATTATTAAAATCAAATGTTGCATTTGATATATTTTGTTAATGCACAGTGGACTAACATGAACAAACAATAAACAGCTGGATTTTTATTAACTAACATCAACAAAGATTAATAAATGCAGTAACACATGTATTACTCGTTGTTAGTTCATCTTAATTAATACATTAACTAGTTTAAACAAAATTAACCTTTTTGTAGTGTTACCAACATTTCAAATAAACACTGTTCTTTTGAACTTTCTTTTAAAAATCCTGAAAAAAATTCTCACTGTTTGCACAAAAAATATTAAGCAGCACAACAGTTTTCAACACTGACAATAATAATAAATGTGTTTTGAGCACTAAATCATCATATTAGAATGATTTCTGATGGATCATGCGACACTGAAGACTTGAGTAATGATGCTCAAAATTCATCACATGAATAAATTACATGTTAAATATATTCAAATAGAAAACAGTTGTTTTCAATTGTAAAATCTTTCAAAATTATTCATTTTACTCAAATAAATGCAGCTTTGTTGAGCCGTAAGAACCTTTTCAGCAGCTTGAATATAGTAATTCAGATCTTATTAGAGTAATTTTTGCCCTCCACATTATTTTTTCAGTCTTCCTCTTACATCCTCCCTCTCTCTCTTTCTCTTTCAGAGACTGCACTTGCCTCCAGACCTGTCAGAGACGGTGAGTCGAAGTGAGTAGAACAGAACTGGCAGCAGGATGTGGTACCACTGCCACGGGCAACAAGCGCCTAGATTTCTAGCGGATTCCCATCCTTCCTGCACCCTCCCCCTCCAGTTCCCACCACCACCCCTGTGATGTTCAAGGGCAGGAGTGCTGGAGCTGCACTTCGACACTAGGTTACGGTCGCACCTGCACTGACACGGTTTCTGTGAACATTAGTGAAAGAGATTAAGACGGCTCAGCTTTTAGTAATTACACAACTTGGAGAAGAATGCAAGACAGTGATATTCAGTGTTAGTGAACCTGACAAGCACCTGTTGCTCTCTTTGGATAAAGCGAGAATGTGACACAAATAACGATAATATAATTTGGCTACCAGTGTCTTTTCAGTGCACTTCATGGCTTCCTGGTGTTTATTAGTTCATGTAGCTAATAAATATTTGGTGTCAAATAAAATTTGTAAAATTGTTTAAAAATAAAACGTTTTTATTCAGGTTCAAAACAAACGTCGTTGCAGGAAATGTTTTATCACTCATTTTTTACAAACAATTTTCTGTTTCGCGTTTTTTTTTTTTTTTTTTTGATTGAATTATTTGGTTCTGAAACATGCCTTTATAGGGATACTTCACCTCTGGAAAGTGAATGTGTATTTAAAATGGGTCATTTATGTAGAAGAAATGTGAAATTAATTTTGAATTTGGAGCTTTCTGGACTGAAAAAAGCCAGAAAATGTATTTTTGGCCTATGTAGATGAAAGACAACAACTCCCAGAATGCACTTGCTTCGCTTCCCTAGGAGGCCACGCCTACTGGTAACAGAGCGCAGTAGTTAAACAACAAGTTTAGGCTACTCAGTGAGTCTCCGTGATGAGTCTGCCCAAAAATGTGTTTCGAGATTGCCCAAAATGTCCGGGATTCAGCTTTTGCGTTCTACAATCGCCTTCCTTTATATTTACTGTGGCGAGCATGACGCAGTGAGGGCCGTGGAGAACGCGCGAGGCCGGTGGTGTGATTACCAATGAGCGACACCTGTAAGACGCACGGGTCTCTATATCTCTCGGAGGAGCGGGAATTTTCTTAGCTATGTTAAAGCGCTCAACCGATCACCTGTTTAGTGTTCATGAAAACACTACCTTCAGATTCACCAATCAGAATGAATTCAGTTAGATTGAAACAAAAGCTGTGCATGTAAACAATGAATGGCGACTCCAGAAAGCAAAAGCTGAATCTCGGACATCGACGGCCGGACATGTCCAGGAAAAAGAGGATGGTAACCCCTACTACTCAGCTTTCTCCACAGAACAAGAGCCTGCTAGCTTAGCTTCCAAAAAAAGATGGCTGACACTATGTGTTCATTCTGTGAGTGAGATCCACCCTCTATGGGCGGGTTGAATCCGTCAATGTTACGATGACGATTGACGACTGACAAAATGACGATTTTGCGTCATCGGAGGATTTTTTCCAGACAAAAAATACATAACTCTCGCTCTCAGGGGATATAAGGGTGGGAAGCATGGAAATTCGAAAATACTTACAGGTTTCCTACTAATACAAAGCTTAATGCTAAATCCTGAATTATCCCTTTAGGCTAAGCTGTATTTTCTCCTTAAAACTGCAGTGAACCAATGACAGTCTAAAAAACGTGAAATTGCTGGTGTTTCTGACGTCACAAGAGTACTTGGTAACCAATCAGGTCAACAAGTGATCGTCCACGAGTGGATCTCTGAGCTGGTGTGAGTGAATGGAGGCGGGGCTAATTACCATATTCATAGAACTGCATATACTAAATAAGGCAGTGGTTTAGAGTGACATTCAAGCCAATTTAAGGCATGAAGAAGGATTTTTTTTTTAAATATGTAATTCTGTTTTTTATAAAATTGACTACGGGGGACTTTAAATAATTCACGCCCAACAGCCAAGAAATATGAAAAAAGGGGCAGGGCCTGGTTTAGTTATGTTAGTAGTGTGTTAAAACTTGCGGTTATGGTAAGGGGCGTAGTGTCTGTCACGAATACCAAAATTATTGTTTCGAATACCGATACCAAGTCAAGTATTGCAATTTCGATACTTTTTCGATACTTTTCCTGAAAAGGAAAGTATTTCTTACAAGGCGTTTCACATGCACCTCCTTTGCATAGGTCTGTGCTCTTTAATGCTGTAATAACCTAATATAAATAAATCACTGACATGCACATGCTCTGATTATAATCATATAGCCGATAGATCATTTTGCTGATGTTTTGTATCCTTTATTTAAGCAGCTTGCAAATTATTTATGCTGTCTATGAAAGTTGGGGGGAAAGTTGTACACCTAATACAAAAACAAATGAAACATCTCCAGTATAACTAGCAGATAATTCATTTAGTTCGCTATTAAATGAGACATCTAGCGCTAAAAATCTATTTATTTTTTTAAATCAGAGCAGTGACTCTTTTCGCTGCTATCATCAGTTGCATGGATACAGTGTCTTTTGCGGCTCGCCCAGTCGCCACGCACCGTCTTCACACGGACGCGCGCTTCAACTATCGCCGTTGCAGAGACTATTGTGTACAGGCCGCTGGATTGTGTTGCTAATAACTTGCAGTGTATAACTATCGAGCCGGCCCTCGCGACCTCAAAACACTGACCGGCCCACCCGGAAAAGGTGCGACTCTCCGGATTGCCACTCCGCTACTGACAGGCGGCCACTGTATCACGTGTGCTCGCGCATGCAGCCGTCTGGCGGTAGTGTTTGTCTCATGACAGCTGCAGCTTCTTTGCTGCGTGCGTGAGGAGAAACACAGACGTTCATAGGGAGAGACTGCGAAGCGTGCGTGGCACACAGCAACATGAAATACGTCTCTTACAAATCTGGAACGCGGTCATTCATAAAAGTATCGATACTAATAAATTTCAGTCTAGTGAGGTTTTTAATTTCCGAGTATCGCGATACTTTTGAAGTATAGGTGCACCGTGCAACACTAAAGGGGCGTGACATTTCCAAAACACGCTTGAAACAGTTGGCCAATCACAACACACTGGTCCAGTGACCAATCAGATCATGTTGTGCTTTTCAGAGGGAGTGGCTTCATAGAGACAGGAACTAAACAGAGTGTTACTGACAGACTGGGAAGAGAGGTGCTGCAACAATGTAAAATATGTGAAAAATATGATGTGTTTTGAAAATCAAGCATGAAAACCTAATCTAGTAGAGCCTAAAAACACAATCAAGACTTTGAAAAGGGTAATAATCAGTTGAAATGTTTCTTCTTTTTCTTTTTTTGTCATTTAAATGGTACTTTTCAGTGGACAGATGAAGAATCTGTGTCTTATTGTTTTCACTCAGCCAACAGTTATTTATCAGTAAGTGAGGAATCTTAAATTCAGGGGTTGAGAGATGTTGCTGCAGATCTGTGAGGTTGTACTTCATTACGCATCACGGCAGCTGCGTACAGTCTTGTGTTTTTATGGAGAGCTCAACGGCGATGAAGTAGGTCAGAGGTTATCATATTCATATGCAGGACTGGAGACATGCTGTCTCTCTCTTTTGATTTAGTGATATCATTTTGAACACTGTTTTCTGTGAAGTTGCCACAAAACTTTTTTCTTTTTCTGCCTTGTTTATAATAACATACACAAAATTCTCCCCGAAAATCAATTTGTTTTTTATACATCATAGTAGGATTGCGTTTTTTAGATTATAATAATTTAATCTGCCTTTCATTAAAAACAAAAAAAAACTTTTAATTATGATTGTATGATTATTTTTTTATTTTTATTTTTTTTTTTCAGTAAAAAAGTACAGTAAAATCGCTCAAATCACTATTGAGATTAATGGTAATTTTTTTTTGGAATTGTCATCTCTGACCTCATTAGAGTAATGAAAATGTATGAGGAAAATGTGCATAGGCTTTTTTTCCTGAAGGATTTGTCATTTCTTTTGGGGTGAAAGGTGACCTGGACATTTTCATAATTTTTTAACTCAAAAGCATTTTTTAGACTCCACAATAGGATACTGAATTTATTTGCAACATAACTACAATAAGATCCTTTTGCATTTATAACATTCGACATAAATTTAATCTGGCCGTGACCCATCTTGACTTTATAGGGAAATGTATTTGTAACATCAAAATGCATGCATGCACAAAATTAAAATTTCTGTCTGTAAAAGCATGTTTTCATCAGTCAAGTATGTTTTTATACATGCATTAATGTTTCATAGCCTCATTTTCATTGTGTAAGTAGATGTAGCTGTCACTTTTTTATTTTTGTGAATTACCTCAGTTTATTTTGAATTATTTTAATATGATCACCTAGTTTTCACTTTAAAACTAGTGAAAAGTTTTAAAAAAATTTTTTTTTAGATTTTTAATTTTAGCAGTGCACTAAAATAGTCAAAGAACAAACAGTTTCTCAATTACTTTGAGCTCATAACTGCATGCACAATATAATAAGACAATGAAATATAACAGTTTTGTCCAAGAATAACTTGGCTTTAATTGTGATTCAGGATTTCTGCCATCCTTTTCTCTTTCCATTGCTGTCTTTGTAGAGCTGTCCTAAAGTCCCATAGGCCACTACCTGACCCAACTAACGTCAGGACAGCGACCTACCACCCCAAAAAGCCTTCCACGCGGACACTTTCTCTCCGTGTCTCTCCCTCTCGGCCCTCCCGCTGAGAACAGCAAGTGAAGCAAAATAACTCATTCTGCCACACAATCGCTTCATCTCTCCCTCCGCTCACCCTGAGCTCGCTCGGACCGCTTTATTCTTCTCGTTTCTTCCCCCTCTCTCATCCCCCCACTCTCGCGCGCACTTTTCTCCCCCTTCCTTTTCAGACCATCGAAACTCTACCAAAACAAGAGCTGGCAGTGCTGAATGGCATAGGCCTTTTCTATTGTGGCGTGTTTTTGTGATGTCTGAGTTGTGTGGAGTCGGCTGGTGCCTTTGTTCACGGGCTCTTTGGTGGTTATGAGGTATGTGGGAGAAGAGACACGCTGGTGTGTCTTTTAAATGGGTAGTTTGTGGTCATGTTCACAATTATAACTAATACTTTTGAAAACGATGTATCGCTTTCATCAGGAGTCGGTTATATTAAAAGGAAATTTAAAAACCGATACTGTACAAAATGTTTTAATAGTTTTTCACAAAATACATTTAGAAAGCTTTTAAATAAAATTAAATTGAAATATCTGCAAGACAGGGGTAGACCTTTTCGCTTTCCAAAGCATTGCTCTGACACTAAAATCATTACAAGTGTTCATGTTTCAGGTACACAACAAAAACGCAGAATTCAAGATGTTTTTCAAACCACAAATGGTTGTCGATCATAAATAAAGGACTGCGTGATTAAGTCGCAGGTCAGGGTATACTTGAAGCCAGTGTACTAGAATGTAAATCGAACGCTTTTTTTTTCCTTTACAAAATGTAGCAACACAAGACTAACAATAAAAAAAGAGAGAGAGAAGATTAAGATTGTTGTGTCATAGATGAAATACAAAGGCTTTGGTCTGTTTTTACAATCAACATATGGTTTAAGTCTGATATGTACTTGTAAACAACTGCCAAACACTTACGTTTTTTAAAAAAACTGTCAAGCATTTTTAATCATAATTATTGGAATTAAATATTTCTAGTCTCACAAAATTATTTGAACCGTAGGACACTATAATACAACTATACCTAATAGACAACTTGTACCTGACCTAAAGAAATGTTTGCCTTTTTTTAACAATGCATGAACATCTGTATAAAACAATTAGTTTTATTTTTTTCTGGGGCAATACAAATAACAATATATTTATGTTCCGCGATAATTCCAAGAGGGAAAACAAAGTACTGACAATTGGACATTAGCAGAATGGATGAATGTTATGTTGATGCCAAAGTCTACCGTACTTCCCAATCATCTGACGTCACAATTATAAGTTATCAAGGGCAAACGGCCTCAGAATCAGTTCAAGTTATCTCCAAACCCTTATACATAATCATAAAGTACTCAGTAATTTACAAAATGGCTGTTGTTCCTTTAGTAGATACAATAGTGTCATCAACTGAAGCCGTTGTGGGTTGATTTGAGCCTCGTCCTTGTAGCCGGCAACTCTCCCAAAGTGAAAATATGTAGTGGGCGTGTGAATAGGCTCCTCCTCTTGGTGTGTTTGATATGGGCCTGTATGAAGTCTGATCCATAATCCTGATATTAGCTCTGTAGAAAACAGTCTGTCTCCGCATTTCAACCAGCATATCTTTTGGCTGTTAAATTGTCTTTTCCTCTTTACATAGAAATGCCAATGTACAAATACAACAAAAAAATGGAGTTACGAAAAGCGGATGTAGCAGAGGTTTGTTGCGTTTTTGTTCCGTTCTGAGTCTCTTTTTTCCTCCTAAAGGTAGTGCCGCGAAGTTTTCCGAACTGTGGAAAGAGACCACACGCCGTCTCGTCCTCGTGTTTGCTTGTGTGTGTGTGTGAAAATACTGCTGCAGAGGTCCAGGTTCTCTCTTAGTCTCTGTGTGGAAGTCAAAGGGCGAAGTAACTCTTTTCTTTACTGTAATCTTGACCAGTACTGAGACATGTCTGGCTCAGTTCCGGGAACTTGGACAGGGACAGATACTCCAGGGGAGATGAGTCCTAGAAATAGAGAGAGGATGTAGGTCAAAAACACATTCCTTTTCAAACTTTAAAGGGATAGTTCACTTTGAAATTCATTTTTGGTATGTTTTAGCTTACCTTGAAGGGCATCCCAGATGTATCTTTGTCTCCTGTGGTAGTTTCAATTTTCTGATATTTTAAGGTCAAACCGTTCAGTGTCTATCAGTCATATAATGAAGGTCTATGGTCACCACCTCAAAGAGCATGCAGAGCGAAGTCCAAATTAAATATGATTTAATGACTCGTAAATGTAAGTACACATTGATGGCCCAAGACACGAAACGAGCAGTTTGTGTGAGAAAACGAACAATATTTTTTTGTTTTTACCTCTTGCAACCACAGCCACGTCTAAATAATCTGAGGGCGCGGCTAACAAGTTTTCATTTTCTCTCACAAACCACTCGTTTCGTGTCTTAGGCCATCAATGTGTACTTACATTTACGAGTCATTAAATCATGTTTAATTTGGACTTCTCTGTGCATGCTCTTTGAGGTGGTGACCATAGACCTGCATTATATGACTGACAGACAACGGTTTAACCTAAAAATATCAAAATTGCAAATACCGTGGAAACAAAGACACCTTCATCTTGGATGCCCTTGAGGTAAGCTAAAACATACCAAGTTTAATTTTGAGTTCTCTGTGCATGCCCTTTGAGGTGGTGACCATAGACCTGCATTATATGACTGATAGACATGAACGGTTTGACCTAAAAATTTCAAAATTGAAACTACCGCAGAAACAAAGACACCTACATCTTGGATGCCCTAGAGGTAAGCTAAAACATACCAAAAATTTATTTTAAAGTGAACTAATCCATTTAAGCTTTGGTGTTATGTAAAAATTTGTATTGATTGAGAAGAACAATGGATCATCACAACTGTGAAGTGATGAAATTTAAAATTAGACTCTGAAAAGGTATTTTTTTATGTTAATGCCAAAAACAAAAATGTTACATAAATGGGTGAGGAACAAAAAAAAAAAACACATTTTTAGATACACAACATCATGCATTTAAAAGTAAACTGAACAATCAGACAATACATGTGAACAAACTGGTAAAAGTGTATGTATATATGCTACCGTTCAAAAGTTTTTGAAAGTCTTGTTGATCAAAAATACAGTAAAAACAGTAATATTGCATTTTAAAAATATCAGTTTTCTATTTGAATAATTTATTTCTGTTGTGCCAAAGCTGAGTTTTCAGAATCATTACCCAAGTCACATGATCATTCATAAATCATTCCAATATGCTGATTTGATTCTCAAGAAACATTTATTATTATTATCAATGTTGAAAACAGGTGTGCTGCCTAATTTTTTATGGAGATCATGATTCCTTGACAAATAGAAAGTTCAAAATATAATTTATTTGAAATAGATGTTTTGTAACATTATAAATGCAATTTAATGCATCTTTCCTGTGTAAAAGTATGAATTTCTTTCAAAACAAAAACCTTACTGACCCCAAACCTTTGAACGGTAGCATAAATGTGCTATAGGGTGAGTTTGTTAATCGCACAATGAACTTATTCTGCCTACCTGTTGAGGCGGTACCAGAAGTTGCCATTGTTTGGCTGTTCATGTGTGCCTGCATATGAGGGGGTGTGTATGTGTCGTAGCTTCGCCCATTCACGGACGGACTGGTGGGCAACATGCAGGAATAGGAAGATGTCTGGCTTGGCTATAAAAAACAAGAATATATGTATATAAATATATAGCTTTAGTTATATCTACAGGCACAACTGTAGTTTCTATAACACAGAGGAGTTTGGGTTAAACTTGATGATGGAATGGGAGACACTTAAGGAAGCATCACACACAGCACATTAATCCAGTTATCAAGGGTAGAAACGCTTGTTCGGGACGCTACTCACTTGCATAGGCAGGTTGTTAGACATTGTGAAGCTGGGCACTCGGAGGGCAAACCCGCGTATGTGTTGGTCAGGGCTGTGTCTGGGCGGCCAAGCATTGAGCCCTGCTGTGAAGGACACTGGTAAAAAAAGAAAAGGTTTTGTCATTTCTTTGTGTTTTTGCCATTTTATTCATTTTATTTTTTATATTGCTATTGGTTTATTTTTATTTCAGTTTTAGTTTTTATTTATTTCCAGTTAACAGTTTTAGTGCTTCAACTTAAACTTGACACCAAGCCAACATTTAAAATTTTCTTTAGTTTAAGTTTTACTTTTTACAAAGGTTACAACTTTTTTTATTCAAAATTAACTAAATTAACTAAACTGAGTCAATAAATCATCAATCCTTCTTCCAAAACGTTGGATAATTTACGGTAAAGATACCGTAATTTTTACGTAAAAAAACGAAAGCTGTGTTTGCCAGAACTTTACCGTTAAAAATACGTAGGAATGTTATTGGTTTTACAGACTTAACTTAAAATTTACAGTAATAAACCATATTTCATTATCTGATAAAATGATGATTTACCATCCTTTTGTAAAACATATATCTGTTTTGTATATACACTGACACCCAATAATCATCGCAGCAGTGATGAGTCACATGATCGATCAAAGCTCATCACAAGCAGTCTTCCATTAGAGGGTTTATACTTATATAAATTAGGTACACATAAATTATCAATTATATAAATTATACTTATATAAAGAAGCTGCACAGTGTCATTCACATAAACATCATGGTAACACATGAAATTAAAAAATGCAATAAACATTAATTTAACAACATTAAATGCAACATAAAACCCTAATGTACATAACTGATTTGGGGAAAAAATTGAAAACTATGCGAAACCATAGTTATTTCAACAAAAATGAATAAAATGTGAAGTTTCGCATAGGGAATTGTGGGAATGTCAATTTACGGTTTTTCACTGTAAATTATACAGTCAGTTGTTCCTTTTCTGTGTTCTTTTTCACTTTCAAAAACTGTAAATTTAACTGTATTTTATAGTAAAATTATATCACAGTTATTTACCGTATATAATACGAAAACTTTCTGTTAACCAATTAACAGTTTTGCACTCTTTTACCGTTAAAATCACGATTATTTTTACAGTGACGTGTTTATATTTTAGCTATAGCGGGATGGTTTTTGCTGAAAATTGCGTCCATACGTTATTCGCCCTTGCATGTCTCGTCATTTTCATAGTTACTTTGATGCGTGTATAGAGCAGCTAAATCTCAAACCTCCGGGGAATCACCAGTTAAAAAAGTGCCAAACACAGGAGAGTCTGTTCGTAATAAAACAAGAATCAACATTAGCTTGGCTTTTTACAGATGCCGAAAACTGAGGGATTTGAGATGTTGTAAAAGCGACTTAGAGATGGCGTTTTTAGTACTCAACGGGTGAGTAAGGTAATTAATTGAACAGATCATTTGCCATATGTCGCTCCCTAACAGAGTTCATGGTAAAGCATTATCCATTGTGAAGGGTCATTTCATTGTTGTTGTTGTAGCTGTGCTGGAAGTATCTTGTCTATTAATGGCTATAGCTAATGTAACGTCTTTAATAGGGTTGGGTATAAATCGAGTATCGATTGGAACCGGGACTAACTTTTTGTTTTTCCCGGAATCGTTTAAAAGTTAAAATTTCGATTCCTAGTTTCGATATTCACACTCGGTCGAACCGGAAGAAGAAACCGCTGAACAACACCAATGTAGAAGCGCCTACCAGAAGTGTTGGCATAACCGTGCGAGTCGAACATGAGTAGCTTACGTCGGCGGTCCAAAGTGTGGCTTCACTTTTCTAAAAATAACGAAATCTCGGCAAAATTCAACATTTGTGACAAAAGGAGTATTTGTGACAGAAGGAGCATTTCCTTCAGAAAGACCATTGGTTAGCAAGGTTAGCTAAACTTTTTGACCCTGCCTCTTAAAAGAATCGGAATCGAAATCGTCAGAACCGGAATCGAACAAGGAATCGGAATCAGAATCAGAATCGTTCAAATTCAAACGATACCCAACCCTAGTCTTTAGCCAGTCAGTTTGAGATCCTTTCCATCTCTTAAGCCTAGTATGAGCAGTGGATAATCATTATGCCTTATACGTAATCTTCAAGAATTTAGGTTGGCATTTACCAGGAGTGGTGGGTTGTGGCATTGCCTGGTAGACGCTGGAGTTGAAACTGCTACTGATGGGAATGTGACTGGAGGAATTGCTGGCTTGTCTTCGCTGGTTCCTCAGCTTCTCTTCCCTCCTCCATTTGGCTCTTCTGTTTGAGAACCATACCTGCAGGCACAGAGAAGGTCAGCATAGATGTAGACGAGTGATGCTGAACATGCATTATGGTATGCTGCTAAAATTGAACTATTACCATATTCTCACCTGTATTCTAGCTTCTGGAAGGTCGATTTTCGCTGCAAGTCTTTCTCTTGCGAACACATCTGGATAGTGGGTTCTTTCAAACTCTAAAACCCATGTGGAAACAAAGGTTATGCTTTGAACCTCAGCTGGATATGGGAGACGTGATGCTTACACTCGATGCATACCTTTTTCCAGGGCTTCGATCTGCTCCTGAGTGAACGACGTTCTGTTTCTTTGCAGTTTTCGTTTCAATTGCAGCCGCATTTGAGTCTCATCGGAGTCCTCGCCGTTTGAGCTGATTGAGTTAGTGTTCTCGCCACTGTTGTCCGGTTGCTGGCAACCATCTGCGAAATAAAAAGGGAGAAAATTGTAGAAATGTCACGCAAACCACTTTTTGCATTACCTTGAGTTGTATTATGTATATTGGATAGCATTTAATAACATTTTGAATTAGCTTTTATTTTCATTTTGTTTTTTAATTCTAGCTTAAGTTTGAGTAATTTTGTTATGTGCATATTGTTGTTATATATATATATATATATATATATATATATATATATATATATATATATATATATATATATAGCTTTATTATTTATATTTTTATTAACATTTTTAGTCATTTTATTATTTCAGCTATTTCAGTTCCCAAAGCAACATTTCTATTCAAAGTTTTAGTTTTAAGTTTTCTGTCCTTTTATTTATTTCATCGTTATTGCAATTCAGTTTGCTGAGTTGCATGTGAAAAAAATCAACAAAACAAATTATACATTTGCAAAGTATTCATTTATTTATTATTGCAATGTAATACATTTATATTTTGCTTGCATTCAAATCATTATATATATATATATATATATATATATATATATATATATATATATATATATATATATATATATATATATATATATATATATATATATATAAATGTTGCTTTGGGAACTATCTTTAAAAATCTTTAATAAATTATATATATATATATATATATATATATATATATATATATATATATATATATATATATATATATATATATAATTAATTATATTTATTATATACAAATAAATATTATTTTTATATTTATAAATTATATATTAATTATATTATACAACATAATTTTTTATTTTATTTATACTATATTTATTTATTTATGTATTTATATTTTGTATGCATGCAAAATACATATATATATATATATATATATATATATATATATGTATGTATTTTGCATGCATACAAAATATAAATAAATAAATATAGTATAAATAAAATAAAAAATGTTTTGTATAATATAATTAATATCCTATTTCTGGATTTATTTCAGATGGAAAATTAGCATTTGATGTGAATACACCCCAAGACTCTGAGGCCAGAATTGTCAGCATTATCTCCATAGTTCCGTAACAAAGTAGCAAAAGAAACGCATTGAATCATCCTCAGGTTCCCTTGGATGTTTTCATACACAGCACATATAATGTATAGGGGTTCTTAGTGCTATTCACCGTATTGGTGTCCAGGGACCTATTGAGGTGACCACCAACACTTGAATAGAGAGCTGCTTTTCTCAATGACACAATACCAGCAGAAGAATGAGGGGAACCATTAAACTGTGCAGACAGAGATGGGCTGCCGGGCCTTTTTCGTCAGGCTCAAATTCTCCCGAGGGCACAATTGGAAAGGAACAACAAAAAGAGGCATGCAGTGCTCAGCATTGTATAACACAAGGATCTAGTCAACAGACCTTTCAGTTCAGTATGTTAACCTCTACACACCACTGTCATTAATCAAAGAACCCCAGGCCAGCCCTGTTAAATGCCAGTTAGGATTTATTCGTTCAACAGGAGATGACCATTGAAAGACCTTTGCTTGCTTAGTTAGGATGGGTTGGAAAAGTCTCTCAATCTGACCAGAATCTATCCAGAGCAACAGTTAACACGAAATTAAAATTTGATCATTTTCTGCTCATTGTCATTTCTAACCTGTATGCTGTTGTTTTTAAAAGTAGAAATACAAAACAAAATCAGTGTCAGTTCATAATAATGCCATTTAACCTCTAAAAGTAATATATAGTAATATATATGCCTATAGTAGCCTAAGTCTCATTCGAAAATTACATGAGAGTGAGCATTTTCATTTTAAAGGTGTATTATCCCTTTAAGCAGCACTAATACATTAAAATATGGCTTGCATTATTCTTATTCAATATTAATGCTGTCAGATAGTGTTTGTGATACTGTGAATATCCACACGCAGGATTTGTCAACCTGATTAGAAACTAACTATTCATCAACTAAACTTTTTTATCATTGTCTCCTCTAACCAAAAGCCTGTGGATGTTCTTTCTCTCCCTCAAGAAAAAAACAACCTCTAATGAGCAATTACAGAGAGACCGAGCTGTGCCTGTCACAAATTCTTGCATGTGACAGAAACATCTTTTGTCCCGGGACGCACAGTGCTTTTCTCTCACTCCCCATGGGGCGCAAATGATGTCGAGGGCACCGGCGGGGGGGAGGGGGCAGGTGGTACCGCATGGACACCTCGGCCGAAAACTCTGTTCCTAGTCACGCAGATCCAAGACCCAGACAGAAGCCGTATTGAGATGAGCGATTAATTAGCACTAACTCCTCTATTAATGAATGGCCTTTTCTCATCCAAGCATGTCAATGGCACGCAATTCTAGATTCCGCATATTCATCTAATGCATCTCCAGATGGATTTACACATAGACCTAATGACTGCAAGAGATTTCCTACACTTTTTCAGGACAACTAAACCAACTCAATGAATTAATAGTAAAATACTGCAGAATTTCTAATAATATAAAATATGTACATTCTTATATACATATAGATACACTGAATAGTATACTTTTTTAAATGTAATATTTTTAAATAATAATTGATTATATACTTGTATATGTTTGTAAAAATTCATTATGAATATTATAGTAAGGAAATGGGATAAGTGTGTGTAATATATATATATATATATATATATATATATATATATATATATATATATATATATAATTATTATTATTATTATTATTATTATTATTAATCGTTTCACAGCCTTAATGTACATATATAGGCAACATAAAGGCACAGCAACAATAAAACAACTGAAAATTAAATAATATTAAATAAATATTAATTAAATAAATATTTTATATATATTTTTATAATTAATATTATTCAGTATAAATATACAAGCTTGATAAAAATGATCATTTTAGAAGAAAATTTCAAATGGCACTTAGAGGCTTTTGCATCTGAACTCTTCATATATATATATATATATATATATATATATATATATATATATATATATATATATATATATATATGAAGAGTTCAGATGCAAAAGCCTCTAAGTGCCATTTTAAATTTTCTTCTAAAATGATCATTTTTATCAAGCTTGTATATTTAAGTTCAGTAATTTCACTTAAATGACAATGAAGATTACCTATTAATTGTCATTTAAGTGAAATTACTGAACTTAAATGTACAAGCTTGATAAAAATGGTCATTTTAGAAGAAAATTTCAAATGGCATTTAGAGGCCTTTGCATCTGAACTCTTCACACACATATATATATATATATATATATATATATATATATATATATATATATATATATATATTAGGGCTGTGAAACGATTAATCGCATCCAAAATAAAAGTTTGTGTTTACATAATATATGCTTTGCATAATATATGTTTAGTGTGTATAATTATTTTGTATATATGAATACACACACACACATATGTATATATGTACACACATGTATATACTGTATTTAAGAAATATTTGCATGTATATACTTTATAAAATTACCAAATAAATAGTATATATAAATATTTGATATATTAATAACACTATTTTCTTATATATATATATATATATATATATATATATATATATATATATATACATGCATATGTGTTTATTTATATATACAAAATAATTATACACACACGTACATTATGTAAACACAAACTTTTATTTTGGATGCGATTAATCGCAATTAATCATTTCACAGCCCTATATATATATAGCTATTATTATTATTATTATTATTTATAATGAGTAATAGTAATTATAAAAATATATATATAAAATATTTATTTAATTAATATTTATTAAATATTATTTAATTTTCAGTTGTTTTATTGTTGCTGTGCCTTTATGTTGCTGTTATTCAAATTTGTCTCAATGACAGTGATGCTCTTATTACTTTTAGGCTGTCTCACCTTGATTTGGTTGTCCTGGCACAGACGTACCAGGGTACCATCCCGGGCGTGTGCCCACGTGCCGGTCTGCCCGTTGAGCATTCTCAGCTTGTCGTACATGCCATCTGCACCCATCTGTTGCTTTTCGCTGAGCCAGGTTGCGTCAGGACTCGATTTATCGAACGACACCTGAAAGGTATCAAGGCAGTCAGTTAATTACTGTTTTAATGCATCAGCCATAACATGCCATGTTATCTCATTCTAGCTCCATAAATGCCATTTGTGTTAATGCAGTTTGGTAAATGCAAAATAATTAGCAAGATTGCATTGCAAGAATACATCTATAAATCTGTCTGCATATGCATTCTTATTCACCTATTAATTAATGTGGTTGATTTATTGACGTAAATAGTTTGCACAATCAAAGGATGCAGATGAATCATATTTGCACTTACGCTGGGTATGTTATCGTTGGTGCACACCCCCTCAGACAGTAGTCTGTCACGAATTTCCCAGGCAAAGATCGAGGGACACTCCCTCTTGTACTGTGCTATTTTCCCGACCACTTCAGGCGTCGCTCTCTCGGTTTGCTGCCTCCGATGGCTCGAGGTCGGATGGAGCCGGTCTCATAATATCTGCCCAGGATCTTGCTCACGCACCCATTCGACACCTGAATGGACAGCAATATACACAATTCACATACATTATTTAAGACTAAATTGAAATAAAGTAATGTACTTCAAACAATTATACGCTTACGTTCTTATTGTCCAGTTGGACTTTTGCATCATCATGGGTCTATGAACACAGAAAATACGCCTTAAAATTGCTAGGATGATTCATTACGTTTAAAAGGTGTGAGAGCTAATTAGTCACACTTTACATGAGTGTTGGCAAATGGTTAGCATCTTGAATGTTTTCTTTTAATCGTTATTGCCGAATATTAGTTTTTTTCAGTTGTACTTTTTGTAACGTGGACATGATTATTTCACTAGGTCCCGTAAAGCTTGTTTGGATGTACTAATGGGCTTTAGGGTCACCTGCAAAATCCTGGAGATGTCGCAGGGTCGCAGCTCCGCTGTGTGCGAGTTCGACGATCTTCTGTCTGGTGGAGTCCGGTAACGGTCTGCCGTTCACAAAAACCCCGCCAGAGCTGGTTGACGCCACTGTGACCTGTGGCACAAGAAGACATAAAAAATTGGCTCATCTTTCCCCCTCGAAAACATTCCCTCAATGGGTGGTGTCCCATTGTCCGGGATAAAGCTCCACTTCTTGGAGCTTCTCTTTGATCAGCTTTACTGACGACCCGAGTCAGATTAGAGAGAAAAAAGCTGAGTTTTTACATTGCAATGTCCATGTTATACAATATAACAATGCACTTCTTGAGCCAACAAAGGGAACTTTATCCTTATTTTTTGAACGAATTATAAAGTTTTTCTAACCGTCAATAATAAGCAAGTTTTGAATAGTGTTACACAGCTCATTGTGCCCTACAAATCAACGCTGGCATGTCATGCGCTAGACTTCGAATCAATCAACAAACACACAGAATCGACTGATGAAATGACCTCTGAGTCTGAACATCTCCATTCAAGTGAACTGAAATTTTCATAATCAAATTGTCCTCAAGAGAACAGCTTTCCACAAGACCGTGCGTCAGTGTTTGGAAACTCTCATTCACACCCGGCTAACAAATAAGCACACACATCGCCATTGAGGAACAGCAGAAAGAGAGCAATTATCGCAAAGCGCACGGCTTTCCGTTGAAAACAAATAATGCAGCATAATTCGATATTAGATGCACTGTCTCAGAAGAATATAAAAAAGCGCATACCAGTTCGGTGTATTTTGATGCGATGTGAAAGTCCAGTGAAAAGTCAATTCAAAGCGAGCAACAACAACAAAAAAGCAGAGGCGAATCCCTACGAAAAGCCTCCCCGGAGTGTGTGTGTGTGTGCTCTCTGCTCCTCTCTCGTCTGACTGCAGGAGCCCGAGCTCCTAAGCAATAAATAAGCTCCAAATATAGAAGAAGAAGAGGGGAAAATATGATGAGCCTCTCTGACATTTGTCTTTAGAATAAAGCTAGCTGCACGTCAAGTTTGAGCTTAATTTCTGGAAATAGGCGGAGGTCGCCTCGGATCATGCATGGAAGGCTCATTGAAAAGATCAGCTGAAGTACTTGTGGCAGGACTGTCACTTTATATGACACTGCTCTGCTTTTGAAAAACGCATCGTCACGACAAATAGTAGCATGATAAAACGACCCTTTCTGTCTGCATTTGAATATCAGACGAAATTGGATTCTGCTCTTGTTGCCTTCAAGGGAGGCTTCCTTTTATTTCTAGCTACAGGAGCAACCCACGAGGACAGGGGCTTGCGTGTTTCTAAACATATTAAATCTGACAAAGCTTTCTTTTTTTGTTGTGAGTCTGTCGTACTGTTTGTAACAAACCCAACATCTGCTGGAGTATTGTGGGAAATGTGAGTGTCTAAATACGAAAAAAAAACTGATTCGAACCCTTTAAAATTATATTGTTGGTTTAACTTAAAAAAATGAAGTAACCTGGTTGCCTTAATCTTAAGTTCATTGAAATGGAAAAATTGAGTTAATACAATGAAGGAGATTGATTTAATCATTAGAAACTCAAAATATTAGGTTATCTGAACCACATAAATGATTTAAGTTGATTTGACTAAAGAAAAAATGTTGTGATTACAAATAATACTATGAAAAAAAACAACATCTGCTGGAGTATTGTGGGAAATGCGAGTGTCTAAATACGGAAAAAAAACCTGATTTGACCCTTTAAAATTGTATTGTTGGTTTAACTTAAAAAATGAAGTAACCTGGTTGCCTTAATCTTAAGTTCATTGAAATGGAAAAATTGAGTTAATACAAAGAAGGAGATTGATTTAATCATCAGAAACTCAAAATATTATGTTATCTGAACCACAGAAATGATTTAAGTTGACTTGACTAAAGAAAAAATGTGATTACAAATAATGAACTTATTTTTTTTACAGTGGTGATTCAGTCAGGAAATAATACTATGAAAAAAAAACAACATCTGCTGGAGTATTGTGGGAAATGCAAGTGTCTAAATATGAAAAAAAACTGATTTGACCCTTTAAAATTCTAAATATTGTTGGTTTAACTTAAAAATGAGCTGGTTTACTTAAAATTAAGTTCATTGAAATTGAAAATTTAGTTAATACAATGAAGGAGATTGATCTAATCATCAGAAACTCAACATATTATGTTATCTGAACCACATAAATTATTTAAGTTGATTTGACTAAAGGAAAAATGTTGTGATTACAAATAATGAACTTTTTTTTTTACAGTGGGTGATTCAGTCACGAAATAATACTATGAAAAAAAAACGAGCATTTGCTGGAGTATTGTGAGAAATTCAAGTGTCTAAAATGAAAAAAAGTGATTAAAATTAATTCACTGTAGAAAATATATTGTTGGTTTAACTTAATTTTAAGGCAACCAGGTTACTTCATTTCTTTAAGTTCATTGAAATGAAAAAAATGAGTTAATACAATGAGGGAGATTTATTTTAATCATCAGAAACTCAAAATATTATGTTATCTGAACCACATAAATTATTTAAGTTGATTTGACTAAAGAAAAAACTGTTGTGATTACAAATCATTAACTTTTTTTTCACAGTGGGTGGTTCAGTCATATGAAATAATACTATTAAAAAAAAAACATTTGAAATACCACATCCAATCGGGGCTAATTTTAATGAATCTGATTCACGTTCCACAACAAACGTGTGGTAATCTCTCCAAATCCAGTGGAATAATCCACTACCATCCTCTGTCTTCAATAATTCCTGGATTAGTTGGATTTAATAGACTCTTGAACGTAAGGAGGAGAATCCACCAATCCATTTGATTGATGTCACCATCACACAGAAACATGACCCGGCCTGTCATTTCACAGTTCAAAGGTTAAGTCTTAATAATCATATAATTCCCCATGGTGTAGGACTGTAGATCTGGCCCTGGTGGCAGTCATAATGAGACTTGTATTGTATCACTCCCCAAGTAATGGGGAAACATATGTTGTGAATTGTAAACATCAATCCTAAATCTCCAAGCCAAATTGGGTTTTAAAACAACATTTTCTGGCGCATAATTATTTGAGGTCTGTCTTTCTACAGAAATATTTGTACATATGACAAATATGCGATTACATAATCTCAGAGAACTAATCCAAGCATTTATCGTATGTCAGACCCAAATGCAAGATCTAATTGACGCTGAGCCGTTTACAGACTAACAGAACTCGTGTTCTTTTCCCCCTCAAGCAAGCACAGAAAATCTTGAAATCAAATCCTGGATTCATCAAACTATTTAATGTGTCCCATTTCATGCATTAGCTGTTTCGGGAGCTGTCTGTGGAAGTTGGCAAATTTTCTGCATTAATTCAGCCAGAGCTGCATTTATTTGTTACCAACTCAAGCAGAAATAAACATCTCCTCCCATCAGCCATGCATTCATTTATGCGCGACATGTATGTAAAATACAGTTTGTATTTGTATTGCTTTTCCTTTAAATATTAACATGAAATCATTCATGTGGGGAAATATATAATGTGCATTTTTAATGCTTCTTCATTTGACCATAAATCACACTTTAGCACCTATTATATAATTCCCCATCGTGCACTGCAATTAAAGTTTAACCGTATGAAAAGCAAACCGTTGAAGAAGACAAAACACACGAGTGGCTTAATAAGAATTGCACTTACTGTTTTGCATCATGGACGCCACTCCTGATTCCCACGTGGGTTGGTTATGGTATTCTATTTATGACAAAGAAAATATATGGTTAGTTGTGGAATCCAGAATTGTTTTTGTTCTTTAATTGCAGTTTTGCAACAATTGCGGCGTTACGTTTACGGCCTGTGCGTCTCAATGCATAAGGATGTTAAATTATGTATATTTGGGAATAATCCTTTCTAGAGGAATTTTAGCTTTAAAAACTTGCCTGGTAACAGAAGTTGACTGTCCGTTTTAAAATTTAGCCCTTCATTTGCCTCTGACTATTTAGATCGTTCCTAGGATAGAGCAAAAGAGTAATATTAGTTCGAATGACTTGTTTCGAGTCATGTTTTAAATATATAATAGAGAGTTGTTTAATTTACGCAGCATTTTGCAATTTCCCTTTTTATTTTATGGCACATAAAATAGAAGAAATTGATTTGAGGTAGGCTATTAAATAGGCTATAAAAGTAAAATCTAATATATCTGGAAGAGTTCACGTCTCAATTTCTTGGTGGTCTGTAAAATGTTCAACCTTCCTCTTTAGATCTTCCCGTCAAAAGTGTACAGTGACACACGCTGTCTACTTCGCATCAGTGCTCTGAAAAGTGAGAACTAGAGGGGGTGAGAGGATCCTAACAAAGCCTGCTGGAGCTCAACAATGCGCCTCTTTTACCTTCTATACCCAAACCCAGCCATCACAACTCGGCCTCTGCAACTAGCAACACAACCTCCCACCAAACGTACCAATACTTGCCCGAATACAAAGAGCCGAGGGCACCCTGCCCCCAGACGACCATACACACACACACACACACACAAACACACACAGCATCCACTGTCACTTTCCTGACGGCCATGACCCCGGTGCCCGAACCCCAATGCGTGTTTCTGTTTGTGAGGTTTGGGGAAATAGAAAAGTAATTTCGCGTTATAAATATCTGTAGGTGTTTGTGTAACGGGTGTGGGTTGTTAGGGGTTGTAAAAGGATGCAACAGCCCAGTAGGGTGCTCAATTGGAAAAAAACAATTGCAATAAAGGATCTATTCAGCGACATTGCTAAAAAGGGGCCCAGAGAAGGAAAGTCTTTCGTTTCATTTTCTCTCCCGACGCTGGAATAACAAAACCGGTGTGTCCGTTTCCATTCGCTCTCTTCCCAAGGTTGAAGAACTGAAAGTGTTTAGCGTTTCAAATTAAATTGAGAAAGTGTTATAAACTTTAACATATCAGCACATTCGTATTTAAAGCTAAAAAAATTGCATTTAAGTGTTCTAAAGCTTTTTTTCTACTAAAACATTTGTGGATTTGTTTCTAAATAATTATTTGTTGTTAATCGTTTAATTTTTCATTTGATAATTCCCCACCAAAAACAAGAAACTAATTAATATTTAGCCTCCATAATTAAATTAGTGTGCGTGTGTATATAGCCTATATATATAGGCCTATATATAGGCTATATATGCTAAATGCCAATTGCGGTTAAACTATTCAAGAGTTACAAAAATGAGATGAGTCAGATTGGTATATTTTTAAATATATTGGATTGTTGGTTATTAGTAGCCTAATTTATTATGTGAGTTTAATGTTGTGTAATAGTTGTCCAAGATGAATTTGAGCAGTAAAGCATATTCTATTCTATTTATATATAATGTGTCAATAGGTTGTCAGCTGTAATTTGCCTTCACAAGTGTGTATTTTTTTATTGTTTTAGTGCCGTATATCTTAAAAAAAAAAGAAAACATGTATTAATAAAAAAAAAGTTCGGCTTCGTCAATTGGAAACTACAACCCAAAGGTAAATTCTAAATACCTTCACAGTCTTAACAGCTCTTAATCACAGCAAATGTTAATGGTTTTGAGCTTCCTTAATTCGGCACTCGCTCTATGCATTGCGACTCTGCGTGTTCCCGTTAAATGATTTATCTAACGTCCTATACAGGCTGTTGTTGTTGTTTATGAGGTTAACTAAGATCTCATCTGCATTTCTTTCGTTTGTGTAATCCTTAACTGCAATTGCTTTAATTAAACATGCTTATTCAGGAAACAGTGTTCTCCATAAACATCATTGACATGCAGACATGCATCTGTACGCGTACAAAAGCGCAGTGGGAACGTTTTGAAGGATCTGACATTAACATGCCCTAATCATCTTATACTGCCATCGATGGGGAAATCTTTTGTGTTTTTGTAGCTACATTTATTTAGTGAATGTTTATGAAGACTTGAGCGTCCTAATGCTCTATAAGTAGGCCTGGTGAATATTTGCTGGATGCTAAAATAAACGAGTTCGCTGTGGTGGTTTGTTTAAGGTTTTAAATTAGCCTAATAAAAATTAAATTATTTACCTAATCGTTTTATTTAGCTATTACATTTCATTCGTGCGATGTTCTGATGTTTACTTTTTAGGCGAAATATTGAAACCCGCGAGGAAAGTATTGACAGTGCATTAAATAAAACAAATATTGAACTTTATTATCTCTCCTTTTTACCAATTACGAAAACTCAAATTATTCGAGAATTCGAATATTTCTATCACACAAATAATAATAAACAAGCAGGTCCTCGTGAGATTCACGGAAATCTTTAAGAAGGCAGTCGGCTGATGAATCATTCTGACACCTTTTCTCAACGGGTCAGTGCGTTCCCGTGCTCCGAGAAAAAAAATGTTCAGGCCTAATGTGACTTCGAACTCTTTCCTTTCACAAATACATATTTACTCTCCATAAACAGAAGCGGTTTTCCGCCTAAAAAAGTAGTCCGAAAAAATACAACATCATCGGAGAGTTCAACTTTATTTACTAGCCTAATTTAGTTTAACACTTAGCCTACAAACTATTAACATCACGTTTTTATTAGTATGACTTGGGGAAACACCCCATATAAAATAAACTTAATGTCAATGAATCTTAATAATAAGGTGGATCACTCCAGTAAAATAGTACTGCACGAACCACTAACTTTTAGTTTCAGCGTGCGCACTCACCTTTTTGAGGCATTCTGCTCCACCGCCTGTGCCCTTCCGAGCAAAATAGTGAAACTGGGAAAGAAACAATGGATCTCCAATAGTAATTTCTTCTTAAAATATAGTTTTTTTTCCAAGCGTCCCTCTATCTGGAAGGAAATTCCCTGCGAATGAGACACAGATTGACAGTGAGCGAAGATGTCAGGACTGCTCAGGGATTGAGAGCGTGTGTGTGTGTGCTCGCATGTGTAGTGAGTGAGTGAGTGAGGGAGAGAGAGTGAGAAAGTGAAGGCGCACGGAGGGAGAGAGAGAGCGCGCGAGAGAGAGACGGAGTTGAACACACCTATCCTGATTGGTGATAGTACTGATGTATTTAGTCTGTCTGTTCCCAGTCGCAGCTCTTTACTGGCCCATTAGAGAGAAGCAGTGACCCTCTGCCATCACAGAACAGAAAACAGGCCACTTTTGAACCAACTAATCATTCCGTGCATGCAAATGCCGAGCGCCCCTCTCCATCTCACTCAATATTGCTTTATGCCGTGGTGTATGGATGCACTGCTTTAATCTCACCACTGGGCTTTAGCTCACTCGGAAAATACATTTTAGTGTCTCTTTTGTATTTTCGTATTTTGCCTCAAAATGTGTGAAAAGTAACTCGGGTCACATTTTACACACTGTAAAAATTGTTCAGTTCACTTAAAATTGTTAAATAAACTGAATGCTTAGCCTAATTGAAAAAAAGTAGTGACTTGACTTGACAATTCCACATTACTGAATTGTTTTCGATTAAGCATGACGTTTATTTACTTAAAGATTTTAAGGCAACTGGTTTCCTCAATTTTTTTAAGTTAAGTCAACTAATCATCTTTTATTTAATATATCAATGAAAAGAAGTAGCTTTATACTGTTATAATTATGTTAAGGCCTACTTAATTATTTGAACGTTATATGCACACTGTTGTTAAGTGTTACACAGCACAAATATGTCTATGTTTTATTGAATATCCCTGATTGATTGTTTGTTTGCTGCATGAGGCTTTTAAGTCCTGAGAGATCTGGCCCTCCATGACACTGATAAAAGAAAGCAACCTGTTGACAGCTGCGAATTCAAAAGGAGAACCTGTTTGCTCTGTGCATTAAGTGCACTTGCAAATGGTCCCCGGTGCAACTGGCTAAAACAAACGCAAACACTCTCCACGTGCTTTTGTTGACACTCACGCGCTTTTGCACACTATCTGCGCGCGTGGAGGTTACCTCCGTGTTCCACGTGGCCCCCTAAATTGTTCACTGTTCACTAATTTTACAGCTCGTTAATCGGAGTCGCAAATAGTGATGACATCTGTTTACAACTTTCTGTTTGCAACAGCCCGCGACATATAAGCGGTTTGGAGAATGGAGATATACAATTAAAATAAAATAAAAATATGACTTACTGGTAATCATATTTTTGCTCATTTAAAGGCCTGTTGTAAAGCAACCATTCTTTCCAAAGTAGGCTGTTTTGGTTTTAATATTCATTTCATTTGTAATAAGTCTGAATTATTTTTGCCCTGCGTCGCGAACTTTGATATAGCCTATGTTTCCATATTTACCTGCTACAAAATAGTTTAGAAATTATGTGTAGCCTATGTATTTCCTAGCCTATATGTGTATATATATATATATATATATATATATATATATATATATATATATATATATATATATATATATATATATATATATATATATATATATATATATATATATTCGCTGTAAAAAAAGTTGCTGCCTTAAATTTTTAGGCCTACAATCATACAATCAGTTTGGATGTTTAAGTCATTTCAACTTAATTAGGCTATATTAAACTGACTTAAAACAATAAGCTATTTGAAGCTTGTATATATATATTTTTTAAGTTGACGATTGATTAACTTATTTTGAGGAGCAATGTAAAAGCATATGCCGCCATAACTTATTGATCATATAGTTTACAGCAACTCCTCCGCGCCCGTATTCAGCTGTCGTATAGCACGAGTCCCGAGCCGGTTAAGAGCTGATGGGATTTTACAAAGAAAAATATAAATATATGGTCTTTTCCCGGCGAATGCAAGTTAGGAAAAAGCCAACGCTCATAAATAAACGGTATCTGTGACTGTGTCACAAAAAGACAGGAGACAAACGATGCTTGCTGCCAAAGAGTTTAAAAAAGGCCTTATGGGAACGGATAATGAACAGCACTGAATGGGCCCTGCAGAGTTTCTCTCTCACTACTGCAAATGTTTCCACAAATGAGCTCTTCTTATCTGTTTCAACCTCTGATGACTCTATTGCACCTTAATAGTATAGGCTAGGCATGTTCGTTTTTATTTCAAATGCATTATAAAGAAGCAAAGACACTGCATTGCATTGGCTAACCCGACTAAAAGAATGCCCTGTTAAGCTTAGTAATTGTGCCGTGGCTGTTGATTTGTCATTTAGATCAGTTGTAAATCCTCTCCGTGTTAATGAGGTGTAGGTATTTAGGAAGTGGTCGGATTCGGGGCGCATCATCAGCCTCCAGGCCATACAACCCCTCCACATCACACGGACCCTGCAGATAGCAATTCTACACGCAAAGCAATTAGCCCAATTGGGATTAGTAACTGCTAATACGAAATCGTGAAAAGTAATCCCTAATCTCGTAGCCGTTTCGCTCTTGGGCAAAGTGGTCACTGGAAACTTTTTAGAAAAGGAGAACGAGGGACTGACGTCATATACTTCAGGAGAACACAAAAGAGTCGATCGATAAAAATTAATAAAAAAAAGCACGAATATAAGATTTAGTTATTAATATTGTTAACTTTATTTTATTGTTGTTTATTATTTTATGATAAAAACAAAATGTCTTGTTTAACGTAAAATATTAATAGAAAAGGCACTTCCTTCACAATTATTATTATTATTATTAGGAAAGAAGAATGTTTAGTAAACAAATTAATTATAATTGCTGTGGCAAAAATGGAGACCTAGTTCCTATAACTGTTCTTAAAATGGAAAGGTGCTATTAATGTAATAATAAAAAACGTAGGCTATTATGTGTTGATGTAACATGCAACTGCATCTGCACTGATGATTTGACGTAATTTATCACGTTATGTAAATGTAATAAAATAATAATTTGAAAAGCAGAAATATAGGCCCGTTTGTCTAATTTGACACAAACCGAAATAAATACGCAGGCCTAAATTAAAGATAGAATAATCACATGTACTTTCAAAATGAAGATATGCCGTGCATTTGCTTTAGGACGGTGGGAAAAACATGCAGTAGGCAATTTCTTAACTTACCGGGATATTTCTGACTTCTGATCAATATCCTGCAGTTTCAAGCCCTTGCGATTGAATAAATTAAAACGATCTCATGAGTCCAGTCTGTGTTGTCACGTTTGAATCCCGTTTGGAGTGGAAATGTCAGTAAGAATGAAAAAACGGTGTAACCCTCACTCACTGTAAACTTTCTCTTAATATCAGCCTCAGCTCGTCAGCGATTGGTCAAATGACGCGCTACGTCACGCTGGAAAATAGTTCTCATACAGCCATGCATGCAACATATCAGGGGAACTCCATGCTCTCACATTAGCCTTGATTTTCAAGACGTGCCTAGCGTGATTATTGCCCTATATTTCAAGTGAAGAATTAGGAGAATTATGCTTCGGTTTTTGTCTTGGTGTTTCCTCCTAAAGAAGGGGATTTCTTTGATTTATGAGGCAGTTTTATAATATTAATAATACAATTGCTTACATATTAATATAACCTAATAATGTAATGATATTATTGCTAAAAGTATGCTATATTTCAAATTTTCATACATTTTTTTAAATAATGATTAATGGTTTGCTATACTATAGCCTAGTTCTCCAGAAATCATAACATTTTTACATCTATGCACATGGGCTCTAAAGTACATTAAAATAATTGTGCTTTGATATGTTTTAGTAATTGCGGAAAGACACGTTTTGACGGCTTTACTATATCAATATCTGCAACAAAAAACTGCATATTTTTATAATGCATATATTTGAAACTATTTTATTTTTTAGCCTCTCTTCTTGATCCTAAGCTGCTATCCGTCTGTTAAGCAAATATTGGCCAAGGCGTCACGGAGATCTTATTTACCCTACTCATTCAGGTGGAAAATCAAATGGTTAACCGGTACAACAGCGCGTTTAGTGAAAATGTTTGTTCCACATATAGCTGTGTATGGTTTTCTACGACAATTTCTGGACTATTTTCTCGATTTTTCCTAAAAGGGGAGCTGTTGTGCATATAACTATAGGCTATTTATGAAATTCTGTGCGGCATCTAAAGAAAGAAAACATTAGAATAATAGCCTAAAGGTGAAACAACATGGCATTTACTTCATGACGTGACGTACAGATGTCACTATCCATAGTGCGCAAATGCGCAACAGTTCAGTGGTGTGTCTCTCAGGAAATGAATGGGTTGTGTTGGTTCTTTAGGACGTATGGAGCAGGTATGGGGCGCGCACGAGCATCATTCAACCCTTTGTTTGACGTAACCACAATTAAGGGCAGCAGAAACCGTGCAACGCTGCAGGGTTCTCCAGGTGATCGCTGGAAACCGCACGGCTTATCATGCGGTCAATAAAAGAAGACGCTGCGCAGCGGCCGGGCCAGGTGCCTCCGTTCCCTGTTCCACGACGCCCCGCTCTCAAGAACCCGACCAGGCGTGAAGGAAAATCTGTTCAGCCGGCCTCTCAGCATCCTCTCTCCCCCACCCTCTCTCTCTCTACTCTCTCTATCTATCTCACACGCACACATTATCCGAAGATAATGTTGATGGGTTTTTTAATCCAGTTTTCGAAATATCTGTCTTTACATTCATGTTGGTTAAATGCATTCTTTTCTCTCTCTCTCTTTTTTTTACTGTTTTCTACAAATATAAAATGACACTTAAAAAGTGCTCTCCATCACGTAAAGGAAATATAATGTTGGTCTTCAAATAGGCCTACACGTGAGCGTTATTATTATTTTAAGAAAGTTTTTAAGACAAGTTATACTTTTTTATCAATAAATCGTTATTTTTTGAGTCACTGGTTTTCCAAAGTTGTCTTAATCTTCAAAACGCGGATTTATTAAAATTTTATTGGCTGTGCGTAAAATTATGGATTTCATTTTTATATGATTCGACATTAAAGAACTGAAAATGCGGTTTGCATTCTGTTCTGCTATATTGGAATAACGTATCTAATGACTGGCCCTAAATCTGTCATGGATCTTCTGTTTACACATAGTAAAACAGGTTCAGCACTGACCAGGCATTACAGATTACATTATTTTGGATTATGCATTGTCATCATGTTTGAATGTGCAAAGTTTCTTTTCTCTTTTTATGGGTTCAAAAGAACAAAAGTGCATGAACAATCCTTCATAATTATGCACTTATAATATTTTCCAAGTTTCCCTTCTTCTCATCAAGACTAGCCTATAGCCTACTTAAATATATTAACATTTAATTAAACGGGCTATGAGGTCTCCACAAATCTCTACCTTCAGGTCTTTGTCGTCCGTTTTTTTTCCCAGAAGCTGATGACTTTGTGATATGTATTTTGTGTATTTCGGTTTTTCAGCAATATGTGCTGAATCTGCCCCTCTTTAATTTAAGCAATCCACCTCCTCCCCTGCTGAATTCCCTCAGGCTGATCGCAATCAATTTGTCCGGCGCAGACAGCAAAGCCCTGGATGTTAGAAACTCACTTTACCTCAATGTGACAAGCCTGAGTATACGACCCACAGTCTGAAAGCACAGCCAGAATAAAGATTCAGCGCAAGCTTCAATTGTACAGTATAGAATACGCAAAGCCTATATGTTGAACATGAACATGCAATTTTTTTTAATTAACAGATATTGTACAGTCGTCCCCGTTTACAATATTTAAAACTGTGCAACAAATGATCCCATTGTGTTTTTTTTCTGGTTCCAATGTGTTTTGTAGTGAATTAGTTATTTCCTCTCAAATTCACAGTGTCCGGGAAAATGTGTTGTATCCGAAAGCGTTTTAGCCTAATTTAGAAAAGTAGTGTAGCCTATAGTCGCAGGATGAAATGATTGACACCTGCCCGTGATTGATCGCTCATCTGCGCAGTGCTGCCAGCAATAACACGGTAAACGGAGAGAGGAGACTCAGTGTCCGGGGCAAACTGTGAGCTGACAGGGCGAAATGGGAGCTAACGAGGCTGTCAGAGGCTCTGACAGCACAAATAAAAGCTCGTCACTCCCCGCGAATTAATAACATTCAGTGGAAACGTATTGCTCAGTTCAAAATACACAGCGAATTAATTATGACGGGTGGCCTGAGGTTAAATACCTCAAATAAAATATGTATAATATATATATAATGTTTCATGTCTATCTATCTATCCATCCATCCCTATATATCCATCTATCACTATCCAATTGTCTGTCCGTCCATCTATTCATCCCTATATATCAATCTAGTCTATCCATCTGTTTTTTCTGTACATCTATCCATATAATTCCGTCTATCCGTCCATCTCATTTATCTCTATATATCTATCCATCACTCTATCTTACTGTCCGTCCATCCATCTCTATACTATCTATCCATCACTCTATCTTACTGTTCGTCCATCCATCCTACATATCAATCTATCTATCCGTCTGTCTGTCTGTACGTCCATCCATAATTCTGTCTGTCCGTCCATCCATCTCTATATATCGATCCATCAATCTTGCTGTCTGTCCATACATACATCCTAAATATAAATCTATTAGTCTATCCATCTGTCTGTCCGTCCATCCGTCCATCCATCCACTCATCCACTAATCTCTATCAATCCATCACTCTATCTTACTGTCCGTCCATCCATCCATTTCTATTACTCTTGCTGTCCGTCCGTCCATACATCCATTCATCCATCCATCCATTCATGCATCCATATCATTCTGTTCATCCGTCCATCCATCCATTTCTGTATATCCATCATCCATCCATCCATCCATCCATCCATCCATGCATGCATCCATATCATTGTCCATCCTTCCCTCCATCCATTCATCCATCCATGCATCCATCCATGATTCCATATCATTATCCATCCATCCATCCATCCATCCATCCATCCATCCATCCATCAATCCATCTCTATATATCCATCACTCTGTCTCAACTGTCTGTCTGTCTGTCCATCCATCCATTCATCCACCCATCCATCCATCCATCCATCCATCCATCCATCCATCCATCCATCTACCTATCCATCCATCCATATCATTGTCCATCCATCCATCCATCCATCCATCCATCCATCCATCCATTCATATCATTGTCCATCCATCCATCCATCCATCCATCCATCTCAAATATCCATCTATCACTCTGTCCAACTGTCTGTCTGTCTGTCCATCCTTCCATCCATCCATCCATTTATCCATCCATCCATCCATCCATGCATCCATATCATTTTCCATCCTTCCCTCCATCCATTCATCCATCCATGCATCCATCCATGATTCCATATCATTGTTCATCCATCCATCTATATATATCCATCACTCTATCCAACTGTCTGTCCATCCATCCATTCATCCACCCATCCATCCATCCATCCATCCATCCATCCATCCATCTACCTATCCATCCATCCATCCATATCATTGTCCATCCATCCATCCATCCATCCATCCATATCATTGTCCATCCATCCATTCATCCATCCATCCATCCATCCATCCATCCATCCATCTCTAAATATCCATCTATCACTCTGTCCAACTGTCTGTCTGTCCATCCTTCCATCCATCCATCCATCCATCCATCCATCCATCAATTTATCCATCCATCCATTCATCCATGCATGCATCCATATCATTGTCCATCCTTCCCTCCATCCATTCATCCATCCATCCATGCATCCATCCATGATTCCATATCATTGTTCATCCATCCATCCATCTCTATATATTCATCACTCTATCCAACTGTCTGTCTGTCCATCTATCCATTCATCCACCCATCCATCCATCCATCCATCCATCCACCTATCTATCTATCTTTCCATCCATCCATCCATCCATCCATCCATCCATATCATTGTCCATTCATCCATCCATCCATCTCTAAATATCCATCTATCACTCTGTCCAACTGTCTGTCTGTCCATCCATCCACCGATCTATCCATCAAAATGTCTGTCCATCCATCCATGATTGGAAACATATTGCATATTACATAATTACTCAATTCTTATTCTTGTGTCATTTCTGTGGTCCGTCTTGTCCAGGTGTGACTTCCCTCCCTGTGTCTTACGATAGTAGCAGGAAACTTGGTTGAGTCGGTCAAAGTCATTCATAAATTGCATCTATTTTTGCCCATATTTGAAGCTGATATTGCGTTTTACGCTGAGTGGTGCTTAACAAATGATGTTACCATGCCAGATTAGAGTTAAACAAAAGAACACTTAACAGTGCAGTGTTGACCTGAAGCGATAGATGGAAATATGTTTGTGGCTAATCAGGCGTTATTTAAAAATATCCTCACATTAGAAGACAATTTGAAGCAGTTCTCATTATCAAAAAAGTACATTTATTGGGGGTTGCTTAATAAAACAGTATAAATATCATTATTTTAGCGTGAGACCAATTGTCTGTGAGAAGTCCTGACTATATTAGCCCTAATTTTGGGATCACAATGGCTAAAAATCTCTACAAAAGTGATTAGATTTTTACCTCTAAAATGCAAACAGCTGTTTTTTTTTTAAGGTTTACATGTTGTTATTGTAAAACAATAGGAGTCTATGACAGTTCCCATTGAGATACCTAAACACGCGCATGTGTGTGTGTGTTTACTGCTGTGTTCATGTGATGTGTTTATGTTTGTGGAATAATGTCCTGTAGTCTTATGTGACATAAAACTGAAATGTGAATGGTAAAGTGCCTCATGAGGGACTCTCAATAATAAACTATTAATGAAACCCTCACACGAGCATGCACATTTATAACGTGCCATCGTGCCCAAACAGAGTCATTAAGGCATGCGACACTGCATACTCTCGCTCGGGGGCGAAAGCATGGGCACAACTAAGGAGCACCTAGCGTGAGGAACTCAACGCAGATCCAAGTGATAGGTTTAAATGGATCCTGTGTTGCTAACCCTTTCCGTGTTCGACAGCTCACACTAAATCAGGCAATAACAACAGCAAACCATCTGGAAAATAGACTCGGAGAGACCCCACTCATCCCATCTTACATCTGCCTGACGCATTCTATCATGTAGTGTGTATTTTTAAGATAATCGAACTGATTGCTGGGTGCGAATCCCATCCTTGAATAGGCCTACGAGTGATGCAAAGGGAAAAAATAGGCCTCTTTTGTACATGTTTCTCATTTTAATGGAAATGCAAAGCATCAATGAATCATGATGCAGAATATGTACATTCTGAAATGCTTTTCTACTGTTTTAAATATGATGTGGTGATGCTGTTTTGGCCTCAATTTGCAAACCGGGGCAGATCCAGACCTGTCAAATCCTTTCCGTAAACTGTCTCGAATCTCATTTCAGTGAAAGTGTCTACACTAAATGGGCCTGGATAGCAACATTTGTAATGTCACATGCATTTTTTTGTGATGTTTACTATGTAAAATATAGGCCTACCTCATATATATATCATAGATATTGACAGATATTAACACTGGTTATGTAATCGGATTACTTTTTTAAGTAACTTGTAAAGTAATCCAAAATATTCAACAAAAGTAAAGAAGAAAAAGCAACACAATAGTGACTTGATGCATTACTTTCCATTTAAAGTAATACTAATGCAATTCGTAACTTTTTTTAGGGAGTAATGCAATTTTGTAAAGCATTACTTTTAAAAGTAACTTTCTCCATGTGTATATATTCATACTCCATAATATTCAAATAGAAAACGGGTATATTTTAAATTGTAATAATGTTTCACAGTGTTGCTGTTTTACTAAATGCAGCCTTGGTGAGTATAAACCATGAAAAATGATACTGGCCTCAAACATTTAACATAAAAATATCAGGCCATTCTCATCCCAAGGTGTCATATACTGACGATTTTCACATTTCGTCCACATCCAACACATATGGCACCCTTTAGCGTCAATATGAGATGCAGATATATATGGGCCAGAAGGCGCCTCCTAGTGGTCTAACCCTAAACCTACCCCAGAACTAAACCGAACAAAGCTCTGTGCGTGTTATATTGACTCTGAAGGTGCCATGTGCGTTGGATTTAGACGAAATTTCATAGACGAAATTTCAAAAGTGTCACTATGACGCCCTAGGATGAGAACGCGTTAGAAAATATATAACAATGTTACATTTTTAGACGCTAATATTGTTTTACAATTTGATCTTTTTAAGACTAATTATTCCCACTCATTTTTAAAAACCTATTGTTTTTCCAAGATAAGTTTCACAAACCTGACCCGAGCAAACCTCTGTTTAATCTAACCTTAGAAACTCACTAGGACAACGGTACAATGCAGGCGATGAAGTCCTTCTCTGACCTGTCACTGTACCATCTGCTCTTTGCATGAATCACTGTTGTAATTAAAGGCCGCAGAGAATAAAGGCCAATAATGGAGAATTACACTTTCTGAACCCCAAGCAGATGTACCGGGCTCCGTCCACAGATAGATACAAGGGTGGGGGTTTAGGGGTATAAGTAAAGTTTGTAGTGGATTAATCCCCCCAGTCTTGAGAACCTGAGCACATTTGTCATAACCAAGTGGGAGGCTGGGGTTTACGGTGTCTGTCATGACTGGCCTAATAGTTCTGTGACATCTATTGATTGTGGGACAGCTGTAAGGCTCAGTCGCAGAAGCCAGAGGCAGTCACAATACATTAGCGTGATGGCACAACTCAGCCTCCAACAGGTCCAATACTGACCCAAATAATCCCACTTCTGCTTCTTGATGTCTTAACTAAACTCAAAGAGGAAATGCCAAGTGCACTTTTTGATTTTTGACTTCTACAGTATACAGCCCTTGGAATATTTCTCTAAAACATAGCCTACATTTTGTTTTTTTAATTTAATTGTAATGCACTTACAGTGAGTGCAATAATGGTGGCATCAAGGATCTCTACTGTCAAAAGGATATTTTCCACACACCATTTGAACTGCAGCTATTGCTCGAATATGCAATATTTTAACATTTGATTATTTAAATTGTACATCCACGGGTCATTTTGATGATGAGCTCTAACATTACTCACGTAATTACTCTTTGGTATATGTGGCCCTTTAAGAACCATTTTTGGTTGCACACAGAATCTTTCAGTTTATTTTTTAATTTTTCAGTGGTGTTGTTGGATGATTAATCTCTCAGGGCTCTTAGGGTGACTAAAACACAACGTGGGTGTAAAGTTGCCCTGGAGCAGTGAGCTGACTCTTTTTAGCTCATAGTGAGCCTTCATTAGGCTGCATTTCAAGAGGAGTTTCATGCATTTCAGTTTTTTTATTCTGCATTACATATTGAGTTGTTAAAGGAACAAACACCGTAATTATTAATTGGCATGTGATTCAAATATTAGATGATTATGAACAAAGTAAGCCTATCAAGCATAACAAGGATTATTTAAAATCCATTATACATACATAAGTCTCATAAAACATCCATACCGAGTCTTTTGAGTTTTGAGCAGTGTGCAGTGAAGTGAGGAATCTGAGCCTTTGGGTCCTGTTGATGCTGTGTTAGTGCGCCCTCTGGTGGTTTCTGGATCAAATTAATTGAATATGTTGTGGTTCAGATAATTTGAAAATGGAACAAGGACTCAAAACACGTGTCTTGGAACTTCTTTTGAACTTCAATACATGATGTAACGATGATGTAATGTCTTCATCGTGGTACCATGCACTATGCGCATAAAAATGCGTTTACCAAAACAACTTCTAGCATATACTATAAATGTATAATCTCTACACAAACAAGTGCAGGAGGATCTCATATTTGTTGTATAATGCCAGCTGAGTGTATCCATCATAGTCAATTGGTCTATACAGTAGGCTATACTGCACATGAATTATGTTTATGATATTATTACTTAATTCTGCAATTAAATTATGCTTGAAGATAGATAGATAGATATAGATAGATAGATAGATAGATAGATAGATAGATAGATAGATAGATAGATAGATAGATAGATAGATAGATAGATAGATAGATAGATAGATAGATAGATAGATAGATAGATAGATAGATAGATAGATAGATAGATAGATAGATAGATAGATAGATGTTTAAAGAAAATAATAGTTTGATTTCCAGTAGCAGAAGGAAATTTCAGCGCCACTGGAGAGTTTTATCTTCATTTTCTCCTCCAGTGACCGCATTACCAGACGCGCGTGCACTTATGTCGCAGGCGCGAGCGTATCGTGCACGTTTTTCTCTAATTAACTCGAACTGGTGCCGATTGTTTAATACTCAGTTTACTCTATTATTTATTACTTCATTCAAATTAATCCCTCAAACATTTTTTACATTTTCTTTTTGGACAATCGTCTCTGATTAATTCAGTTGCACGCTGTCCTTGATGTTCCCAGCCCACTCACTCTTCATCTTGAATGCTATAGTATTCGTCTTATACTCTGTGATATCTAGGCCTATGTGAAATATATAAATTAATTAGTTAATAAACAACACAACAAATAATAATATTAAATAATAATATTAATAATAGTAACAATAACAAAGAAATATCTAAAGCGAAAATCACTGGTCAATTTAACAAGTGATTAAACCATTAAGTCTGCCATTAATGCCAACATATAGGCTACAATAGAATATCAAACCAAATGATGCTAGGTAACTTAATATGCTTCCATCTGTCTTTTTTCACTTGCATCTCAACAACTGATCTTCATTGTCACTTTCTGAGAAAGTTTTGAGAATTTTTACACAAAGTTTGGATTCAAGAAACTGCTACTTTTATTTACCAAGGATCTATTAAATATGAACAAGACATTTCAGTTTTGTTTAGTTTTGTTTTTTCTATCTCTTTGGCTCAATTTTTGAATGAGGATATTTTTTCTGAAAACATTAAGTTCAGATCTCTGAACAATTCCCGTTTATTTAATTTTATTTTTTTATTTATTTATTTATTTTTTAAAAAACAACTGATTTTAATTCCTTATTTAGGCCTATAAGGGATAGTGCTGAGCTGATGAGCTGATTCTCATTGAAACTGTCTGTAACAATGTTTAAGTTCAGGGAGGTAGGAACCGCGGGCGTTTAACATAACTTAAATAATAACAAACACAAAGAACAAAAGAGGCAGCCCCTCATGGAGGACTGCTGCATAAACTAAAACAAAACAACAACTTACATGTCCAAGGCCTGCTCCTCTCTCCTCTTCCACTGCTCTTCACTCCTCCCTTTGTCCTTCCGGAGCTCCTCCGTGGGACTCGAGGCCGGTCATTTCCACTCGCGCTACCGGCCTCCATCCGTTTCCCCACGGCTCTCAGCCCCGTCCTGCTTGACACACTGTCATACTCTTCAAAACCTCTAAAGATGCTTTCATCATGTGAGCAATCACATGCAAAATGAACCATTCAACTGTCAAAATCTGTCGGATATATACATGTACACTCACCTAGGAACACCCTACTAATACTGTTTGACCCCCTTTCGCCTTCAGAACTGCCTTAATTCTACGTGGCTTTGATTCAACAAGGTGCTGAAAGCATTCTTTAGAAATGTTGGCCCATATTGATAGGATAGCATCTTGCAGTTGATGGAGATTTGTGGGATGCACATCACAGGGCACGAAGCTCCCGTTCCCCACATCCCAAAGATCCTCTATTGGGTTGAGATCTGGTGACTGTGGGGCCATTTTAGTACAGTGGACTCATTGTCATGTTCAAGAAACCAATTTGAAATGATTCGAGCTTTGTGACACAGTGCATTATCCTATTGGAAGTATTTTTGCGATGGAAGAATTTAAACAATGCCCAACTGGCACTAAGGGGCCTAAAGTGTTCAAAGAAAACATCCCCCACACCATTACACCACCACCACCAGCCTGCACAGTGGTAACAAGGAATGATGGATCCATGTTCTCATTCTGTTTAATTCTGACTCTACCATCTAAATGTCTCAACAGAAATTGAGACTCATCAGACTAGACAACATTTTTTCAGTCTTCAACTGTCCAATTTTGGTGAGCTCTTGCAAATTGTACCCTCTTTTTCCTATTTGTGGTGGAGATGAGTGGTACCCGGTGGGATCTTCTGCTGTTGTAGCCCATCTCCTCAAGGTTGTGTGTGTTGTGGCTTCACAAATGCTTTGCTGCATACCTCGGTTGTAACGAGTGGTTATTTCAGTCAAAGTTGCTCTTCTATCAGCTTGAATCAGTCGGCCCATTCTCCTCTGACCTCTAGCATCAAAAAGGCATTTTCGCCCACAGGACTGCCGCATACTGGAAGTTTTTCCCTTTTCACACCATTCTTTGTAAACCCTAGAAATGGTTGTGCATGAAAATCCCAGTAACTGAGCACATTGTGAAAGACCGGCCTGTCTGGCACCAACAACCATGTCACGCTCAAAATTGCTTAAATCGCCTTTCTTTCCCATTCTGACTTTCAGTTTGGAGTTCAGGAGATTGTCTTGACCAGGACCACACCCCTCCCTAAATGCATTGAAGCAACTGCCATGTGATTGGTTGATTAGATAATTACATTAATGAGAAATTGAACAGGTGTTCCTAAAAATCCATGTTAAGAATAAAAATGAATCAAAGCGATTGAGTCAAAACTGTCAAATGGATCAATTTAAATTCACTTAAGCAGCACAGCGAAAAATCTTTCTTGATTACTAAAGCAGCATATTTTTGTAATTATGTAACACAAGATTTTATGAATGGCTGCTGAAAATGTGGCTTTACTATCTCTTGTATTTGACCCTTGACCTCTAAGATCATGCTGGCATAACAGTCATGACTCATATTGAATACATTTGAATGCTTCTGCTCTTCTTGTGACCCTGAACTGACTTTACCTTTTGTCTGTTTTTCTCTTATATCTTTCTAAATGTATGCATGACTGCTGTGGTTGAGCAGGCCTTTCCAATATGCACACCACAGCTGTACCTGTCTCACAGTTATGCCAGGCTGTGCCAGCCCCCTCTGTTCTGTGCCCACATTGAAACCTCGTCCATCTGTTTCCCAGCCTGTCTCTTTCTTTATGTCTTTCCCTGTGGTCCTGCATGGCCATACACACACAGTCACATCTCTATTAGCATTCACATAAATAGTGACATAGTGAAGTTTATATGAGCCAAAATGTTTTGTGTATGTATTCAGAGACACATATTTGACTAAAAAGGTCCAACCGCCTCTCATGCAGTGAGTTGGAACGCTGTGTTTGGAGCCGTCAGGTGCATGAGCCAGTTGAGTTTGTCATTCCTTTCTCTATGATGAGAAGAGGAAAATGTCTGGCCAATGAAAGCATCTGTCCATGTTCTTCCACAGCTGCAGACACCAGAAGAGAAGCCCCTCTGGACAAGCTTCATTCTGGGATAATCCAGACCAGCAGCGTCCTCTTGGAAGTAGCGAGTGACTCTCTTTGCTCACAGAAAGGTGCAGAACTCAGAATTGAATAACTGGCTTTGTTTCAATTCTCTGAGTGTGAATTCAATTCATGAGAACTGAATTGGTCACAAGTTGATTTGAAATGACAGGGAGAAGAATTATCTGAATGGACCCTTTTCACATTTCCAGGGTTCAACTTCTATTTAGGAGCCAAGTCAACATTTGGGGAAACTTATGCAACTACAACAAATATTTAAAAAAATATTGCCCGAATAGCGAAAGAAAAAAAATCCATGATAGCATTTCTATGACTTTTCAGAAGAAATATATATATATATATTGTGAGACTGCCCTTAGTAGTATACTTCTATTAGAAGGCATATTCTTCTTTTATACTTTCAGTCTACTTTTTTGTGTACTGTACTTCTCATAAATATACTTTATATAGGCTACTTCTCAGATAAATACTAAAAATTGCACTTAAAGAAGTTCACTTTAAAAAAAATTGCTAAAAAAACCCTAATTTTTTCTTCAGTCGAAAATAAATAAATTTTTGATGAAAACATTACAGGATTTTTCTCTCATATAATGGACTTCAGTGGGCACCAAACGGTTCAAGGTCCAAATGTGAGTTTCAGTGCTGCTTCAAAGGGCTTTAAACGACACCAGACGATGAATAAGGGTCTTATCAAGTGAAACGATTGGTCATTTAAAAAATAAATAAAAAAGTTTAAGTTTTATAAGCACAAATGGTCGCCTTGCTCTGTACTGTGATACCAGTCTTGACTCTCCTGTTCGAACTTGTTCATCAAAATGAATCGAATCTTTTCGAGTCATTTATTAAATTAATTAAATGACTTCAAAAAAGATTTGTATACTGTCTTATAAATTTAAATGTTTTGGCATCCAATATAATAGATTTGTTTGAAATATTGATTTAAAGAAAATAGATATTTTCCTCATTCTGAGTAAGTACATTTTTGTGTAGTCCAAGGGTAGTGAACAGGAGTTTACTTCAAATCAAAGCACAGTTAAAGGTATATTTTAAGTACAACAATAGTATACTTAAAGTGCAAAAATAATACATGAACAGTAAAATGATGTTAAGTTCATGTATGTTGACAAAAAACATAATTTTAAACTAGTTTTGTACTCAAAGTTTACTACAGTAGCTACTTACTAAAAAAGTATACTTTTGTACACACAAAAGTGGGCCAATTGAGTGCCAAGTAGTTTTGAAGTGGGCTAATTGAGTGCCAAGTAGTTTTGACATAGTACACTTACAAGTATACTTCTAGTAAATTGATATTAACCTACTTCAAAGTACTGTCTTAAATATATATTTGAACTTTACGTAGGCTAGCTATAGGCTACTTAAAATGAACTTGAATAGGCTACTTATTTTTGTATGGGTGATTATGTTGGTCAGAACAGAAAAAAAATATTTTGCCTTTGTCACAATATGAGGTAAATCCGTTGTCTTAGTTTTGTGATTTTGGTGTCATTTATCATCACATCGTCCAGCCATAAAACTTTTTTTTTTTTTGGCAGTTTTTATTAAAAAACATCCAATAATGCAGAATATGCAATGATACATATTTAGGGCCCTATAATTTCTGTGATCACGGAGTAAAAAGCACACTCTTTTTACAACTAAAATAACAGTAAAGGGTAAAAAAATGAATTCCCAAAAATTAAAACGGAAAAAACGGAATTTGCAAAAATTAAAACGAAAACGGAATTTGGGAAAAAATAAAATGGAATTTGGGAAAAAATAAAACGGATTTTAAAGGGCCCTACATATTTAATTGATGAGTTGTTAATATATATAACAATTACAAAATATATGGGTATGGTTTTACAGCTAAATTCATCAGCATATTGACACAAAATGATAACTGCAAATCCACCTTTCGCTGACTGGAGTCCAGTTGTTTCTGTGAGCTCTTTTTACAGCTCTTTCTCACTTTATATGTGTTGTGTTTGTTTTTCGCGGCATTCACGCTGAACACATAACACATTCACGCTCCTCATCTGCACATTTTTCTTATCCCCGCTGTACAATATTTATGCACCAGCCAGCTTATTGAGGTCAGAAATCATTTGATTGTGTGACACTCTGGTCGCCTCTGGCCCGGGCTGAAGCATTAGATAACTAGCCAAGGAATTGCAGTAGCTAAAAGACAGATTACCCATCTGCCCCCTTTGCTGACTGTGACCTTTACAGTTGCAGAACTACAGGCTCTGTAGACCCTTATTAACACACACTAATCATCTATTAATCATCTGACATTCCTGGAGCATTTCGGGGCCGGGGGGTGTGATGAGGGCCGAATAAGAGAGAGAGACTGCATAAGGGTCTCAAATGTTTTAGGTGAAAGTCTCACTGTAATCGTGTCTCTGTCTTTAACTGATGCTTGGTGTTTGTTAACCCTTGGAAATCAGAGAAGAGGGAAGGTTGGATCCACATGCAAATAAGGTTTATTTCACAAGTTCCTTTGGCCATATAATTGTTAAGCTTATAAGGTTAAGTGTATTTGGCTTGTCTCTCCGTAGTGGAGAGGGTCTCGAGGAAGCAGCTCCAACTCGAGCTTAGATATGCCCCCGAGTGGGACTACTAATGCTTGGATGATGAGTATAGCAAGATGGCTAAATTATGTGGATTTGGAGAGGTGGAGGGATGCCAAAACAGACCTGGCATCAGACCAGAGCAAGGCATGAATTATGTTGTGAACTTCACTAAAGATATAAAAGAGCCAAAATAAACCAAGTAAAAGGCACTGTACTCCATAAATGAAACCGAAATTGAGCACACCAACATAACAGCCTTGAAAGACCTGGGGTCTCTTTTATAAAACTGTGTGCGCCCAAAAGCCAAAAAATGGCGTAAGGCAGAAGAATATTCAGAATTATAAAACGTACTCCAGAACATGCTCAAAATTCTCTTTATAAATCCCAGTCAGCGGAAGATTGTACGAACATACGTCTCCAATCCGAAATAACCCAACACATTCTCATCCCAAGACGTCATATAACTGACAGCTTTTGACCATACGTCAACATCCAGTGTTTTAGGGTACCCTTTAACTATCCTGGCTAACGGCCAGACCTCACTTCTCGTTGAGACTTGGGTCTGGGAACCACATGTACATTTTCTTGTATTTGACCCTATAACGTATGGTCAAAAGCATCAGTTATATGAAGTCTTGGGATGAGAACGGGCTGAATAACCATATATGGAGCTAAAACGTTTACATTACATTTACATTTATTCATTTAGCTGACGCTTTTATCCAAAGCGACTGACAATTGCTATGTATATCAGAGGTCGCACGCCTCTGGAGCAACTAGGGGTTAAGTGTCTTGCTCAGGGACACATTGGTGTCTCACAGTGGATTTGAACCCGGGTCTCTCACACCAATGGCATAGTCTTATCCACTGCGCCATCACCACCCCAAAACCTAAAAATAAGCTAGTTTCACTAAGCATATCCTCATCTGCATTTCATTTCCATCTGCTTATTCATCCACGTGATACCATGTTTAATGGTACAAGACATTAGGAAAATATGAGAGATGGATGTGCCCTCACATAAAGTTGCTAAAAATCATTTAGTAGCCTATCCTTGTTTTTTATAAAAAATATAAAATAGTATAAAATAAATTTCGGAGAAAGTTTTTCTCAATCTTGTCCACAAGCCAAATTGTATTTGATTTTAATGGAAACGGATAGGCGTTATTGTGCATTATTGATCATCATTTGTGCTGCTATGATCTTGTTGTTTTAATGTTCTCGCTTTTTTGTTATGTTATTGTTTTATTTGAATTATTGCTTGTACAGGACTTTGGATTATTTGTGCGAACATATTCCATGAGTTCTGCTATTATCATGTGTCAAGCAATCCTTGCTGTAGTTAAAAACATAAAACAAAAGTAAACTTTGTGCTACAGTCATGAATATCTCAAATTACACATCTTATTTTGGGTAAAGTTTGGTTTTTACTTTTTTAAACACTGTATTATGTTGACGATTTAATCTAGTTTGATTTTTGTCACAGTCTTAGAAGCAAGAAGGGACAATATGTAATATATCTGTTCCCAGATCACACAGGACCGTAAAGCATTTGAGTTACCATAAGGCGGTCCGGTTGGCTGACTATGGAGAGATGTGTCTGTGTTTCAATCCAAGCTTGATGGTTATAATCATCGCATCACTCACTCCACACAAAA
Organism: Hybognathus amarus; assembly: GCA_030378365.1. Lineage (NCBI taxonomy): Eukaryota > Metazoa > Chordata > Actinopteri > Cypriniformes > Leuciscidae > Hybognathus > Hybognathus amarus. Next base: position 75,016 of record JAQIUQ010002171.1, read on the forward strand.
GCACATCTTTCTTCCTTTTGTTTCCTCAATCATCTTTGCATCTTATGTCACTTCCAGATTTTAGATCACAGGAAACATTTAGTGTCACCCCCTGATTATCTTGTCCTTGTCCAACCTTCTCAACTGAGATCATTTTGATAAATACTGAATAACAGAGATTATCGCTTGGATGACGAAGGAGATTGTGAGTGTGAGGGATATTTGAAGCTTATTTTACTTGCAGTGTAAATATATCAAATGCACCCTTGTTGAACATAAGAGATTTCTACACATAAACCCACAAATTGTCTTTTTTTTGTTCATCTTCTCTCCTTATTCTTCTTTGTGACTTTCCTCTAGCGTTTTATCACATTTAGAAGGCGAGATATAGTTTTCAATCTATTGAAAACCAAAAACAATTGCCATTGGCCCAGCCTGGCAGTTTATCATGAGTGTTACAAATCATAATCAGTTGTCTTAATTTCTATAATGAATTGTCAGGACAATGTCTTATATTACTGAATAAAAGACATGTTTATGAAGGCTAATCTAATTAATGGAACATAGTGCTGGGAGTCAAACTATAGAATTAACACTTCCACTGAGATGATTAGTACAGCCTTTGGGTTCGGAAACTGAAAATAAGCACAAGGCTTGTTTGAACAGCATTACAGAGTATGCAAAGAATATGCAGCCAAAAAGTATCCAAAAATACCAGTAAGCTTCTGTGTAAAGGAACTATATTGATCCTCCAAACACGTAATACTAATGTAAATGGTTGTGGATATACACTCACCTAAAGGATTGTTAGGTGTTGAACACCTGTTCAATTTCTCATTAATGCAATTATCTAATCAACCAATCACATGGCAGTTGCTTCAATGCATTTAGGGAGGGGTGTGGTCCTGGTCAATACAATCTCCTGAACTCCAAACTGAAAGTCAGAATGGGAAAGAAAGGCAATTTAAGCAATTTTGAGCGTGGCATGGTTGTTGGTGCCAGACGGGCCGGTCTGAGTATTTCACAATCTGCTCAGTTACTGGGATTTTCACACACAACCATTTCTAGGGTTTACAAAGAATGGTGTGAAAAGGGAAAAACTTCCAGTATGCGGCAGTCCTGTGGGCGAAAATGCCTTGTTGATGGTAGAGGTCAGAGGAGAATGGGCCGACCGATTCAAGCTGATAGAAGAGCAACTTTGACTGAAATAACCACTCGTTACAACAGAGGTATCCAGCAAAGCATTTGTGAAGCCACAACACGTACAACCATGAGGCGGATGGGCTACAACAGCAGAAGACCCCACCGGGTACCACTCATCTCCACTACAAAAAGGAAAAAGAGGCTACAATTTGCAAGAGCTCACCAAAATTGGACAGTTGAAGACTGGAAAGATGTTGCCTAGTCTGATGAGTCTCGATTTCTGTTGAGACATTCAGATGGTAGAGTCAGAATTTGGCGTAAACAGAATGAGAACATTGATCCATCATGCCTTGTTACCACTGTGCAGGCTGGTGGTGGTGGTGTAATGGTGTGAGGATGTTTTCTTGGCACACTTTAGGCCCCTTAGTGCTAATTGGGCATCCAATGCCACGGCCTACCTGAGCATTGTTTCTGTCAATGTCCATCCCTTTATCTACCCATCCTCTGATGGCTACTTCCAGCAGGATAATGCACCATGTCACAAAGCTCGAATCATTTCAAATTGGTTTCTTGAACATAACAATGAGTTCACTGTACTAAAATAGCCCCCACAGTCACCAGATCTCAACCCAATAGAGCATCTTTGGGATGTGGTGGAACGGGAGCTTCATGCCCTGGATGTGCATCCCACAAATCTCCATCAACTGCAAGATGCTATCCTATCAATATGGGCCAACATTTCTAAAGAATGCTTTCAGCACCTTGTTGAATCAATGCCACGTGAGAATTAAGGCAGTTCTGAAAGCAAAAACACAGTATTAGTAGGGTATTCCTAATAATCTTATTAGGTGAGTATATGTCCTACTGTCCTATTGTGAAAATTCCTTTTTTTGTACAGTTCAATGCAGTGGACTACTGTTTCTTTTGGCCTTCCCAGCTCATCCGAATAACCTCAGTGACAGGATGTTTGCTGTCCAGATACTTCCAGTTGATTAATGGCATAAAACTGGTCATGTAAAGCTAGATAAAGATCTATTAGATATTGCGCATAAAACACATTAAAAAATCTTTCATGATGTTCATGCTCAAAGGAACCTTTCTCTTATAACATGGTGCTAATATTTTCCTCACTTATGCCCTCTATTTGTAAAAGGCTTTTTAATACAGGCACAGTGAGTTACAGTGAGTACAGATCAATGGTTAAGAGAATAGTAAAATGTAGCCATTTTCCTCTATAGCTGCTTGTTCCTGGTCCTCTCTGTGTTAAAGCATCATTGGTTTCTCTTCATATTGGTTTCTCAATTCTAGGCAAGGCACCTCTCTATTTGTCATCCCTACTTCATGCCGCTCATAACACCTATCACACAAGATCAAGTAATTTGATTAAATCTAGTACCTTCTACTACCTTTGGACGTAATGCCTTCCGCTTTGCATCAGTACATGACTGGAAAACATACTACAAAATACCCTGAAACTTACATCTCTGATCTCAATCTCCACCTTTAAGCAAAACCTTGAAAATGACATAGTTGACTCTTGTTCCTGCTGACAATCATGAACCATATTTACACACATATTTAAGCACTCTATTTGTTTTCTTTTTCCTCTTTTTGTTGTCTATCTTTTTTTATTTAGTTGCTTATGTGTTATGTGTTTGACTATGTACATTATGTTTTTTTTTTTCCTGTAGCCTCTTGGCCAGGTCATGTTTGTAAATGAGAAGTGGTTCTCAAACAGTTTACCTGTATAAATAAAGGTTAAATAAAAATAAAATAAAAAGCGTGGCAGTCAATTTGCCAATTTAAAGGGTTAGTTCTCCCAAAAATGAAAATTATCCCATAATTGTCTGACCCTTATGCCATGCTGTATATTACTTTCTTCTTTCAGCCAAACACAATCGGGAGTTATATCCTTGCTCTTCCGATTGAACCCATAAGTGCTGGAGAAAGGCCATTATGATCATCCATCAAAAAACAAAGTGCCTTTATCATTTATAGTTTAACGATTTCAATTGTAGCATTAAAGTGAAACGTATATCTTTTTCCTAGCTTTCTACCAGCCTCCAGTAAATAAATAAATCAAATGAAATGCAAACATCTGTGATGTTCCCAGTGTAATTTTTAGCCAAATCTAGTCAAAGATATTTATATAAATTTATTCACAAATTAATAAATATTTCCATATGTTTAAAATTTGCCTCAGCTCATGTAATGTACTGTGGGAATAACTTGCTGGCATTGTCATCTCCAATTCCCCTCTACAAACAAGCCAACATTAATTTTGTCATTCATTATTTGCATAATGCTAACACATGCCATCTTTTCCAGCACAAACTGAGAGCCACAGCTCTCTCTTATGAAACTAGCCTAAGGCCAGTGGCCTTTTATTTGAGTAATGAATTGTTAATGTATTTAAATTATATTTGCTCTATCAATTTAAATCAGGTCAATCTGGTGATATTAATGAAACATAGTTCATCTGACACTGAGTTTTCTAATTCTTTTAATCTTTTGATGATGGATTTGTAGACTTCATCTGCATCATCTTTTCTCTGTTGTTTGACATGATGTTTCAAATACATTTTGCAGATGCACTGATGTACAAGTGTGTGAAAGATCATTTAAAAATAAAAGAGACAAAACTGAAAAATTGCAAATGTCAGTGAACAACAAACAAAAATGCACATGCTTGAGATCTCTTGATCCACACTTTTACCATAATGATGACATATAAGAGGACCGCTACGTGCTTTCAGATAACTTATTAGACTGTACTTTTGGATTAAGATTCAGTCTAGCAGCACCAGTGAATATCAACTGCATATAGCAAGTGAAAAATAAATGAACTAAAATGTATTTGAAATAATTATTTTATGCTAAGTATATACATTTACATATTTATGTACATAATATATACATACCCTGCAATTGTACTTTTAGCATACTAAGTTGGTATACTTTAAGTCTGCTAAGTTGGAACAACTAATTTTACTTAATGTAGGCTATTTAATAAAAATAGTGCAAACTAAAGTAATACTCAAGTTTTTTTCCATAAGATTGTGCTAAAGTGGGACTATTGCAAGTTCTTTAGGAATAGGCTTGCCTTGCACATACAGAGATCGTACTATCCTTACTAATAGTGATATCAAACACATTTTAGGCTTAATATTAAGAAATGTGCACATTAAATACTATGGCATAGTTTTTTTCCACTAGGGAATGCGGGGACAAGGTCACACATTAATAGATACAACTAGTATGAATTTAATAAAATAATTTTGAGTTGTCCTACTACTACTATGGCATTCCTAAAATAAGAAGCAGGCGCTCTGCGTGTCATCTTGCTACGTGGCGTTCACGCCCATCTCGAGTTACAGACAACCCATTGGCCAATAGCAGAGCTTCTAACGCTCCCTTACTTTGTTAGCCGTGCTATGATTGGCTGTGCCTTGACACGCATTCATTCAGGGTTCGGTTGTAGCCTTTAGTGATCCGCCGGGTATGTTTGAATCGAAAATGAAAAGAACTGACTTGTTCGTGTTCTGATGACTTGAATTGTTTCGCACTGAGTTGATAGTCATTGAAACGCGTCTCCCTGGCGGCCGCAGCTTCTGCGGATTTGCAGGCGGTCAATCAAATAGTTACAGCTTTTAACTTTGTGCCAGTTTTAAACTCTGTCTCAGCGTTGGATTGCGTCTTTCAGACATGGATGTGTCGACGTATTTATGGTTTTTGTCTGTTTGCACGTGCCTGGTGCACGGGAAACCCACTCTTAGGAAAGAAAGAGTTCATCACGAGCCTGAATTGAGCAGACAGCCTCACGAAGATAACCAGAGCTATCAGTACGACCACGAGGCCTTTCTGGGCAAAGAAGAGGCCACCACATTTGACCAGCTCACCCCTGAAGAAAGCAAAACCAGATTAGGGTAAGATTTGGGTTTTTGTTCAACAGACCTTCTTGGGAAATATTGTTGCATCACTTTAACTTTATATGTGGGACAATAGCACATAGGCTATGGCTGTTCTAGATCACAAAAAGGAGAAATCGTTTAATAATTTAGAGCAAAGTTCTTAAAAATTAAATATTTGTATTCATAATTGTTCATACATTAGTGGGGAGCATGTAATAACAGGTTTAATTCTAAGGATTACGTCATTTTACCTCAAAGAAAGCCTATAGTTTATGGTTGTCCTGTCATATGACACCAAAATGCCCCCTGCATGGTGTTTGCCACACTGGCATGTCAACGGTATGTGTGCTTGATATCAGGGTTTTTCTAGTTCCTTGCCAACTGTAACATGTTCTCCATTTAAAATGGGTGTAGACATGAATCTGGGTGCTCTTCCCACAAACCTCCCTCTTCTCCAGTACTGTTAAATGGTTGGGAGGGCTCACTTAACGTCACAACGTGGCATCAGAGATAAAAATAATTTGCTGTTGACAGTCTTCAAGTTACTTGGACTCTAGTTCCTGTCAAGAACATTTCTCGGTTGTATTTCAAACTGAAATAAGCATAAATTATATCTTGCTTAAAGAAAATGAAGCCAATAAAGTTAAAGTTAAGTACATTTCCTACTCTGTTTTCATCATTGTATTGATCTGTGTTGTATTATTTTCATGTTATCACTGTGAAGCTGCTTTGATGCAATCTGTATTGTAAAAAGCGCTATAAATAAAAGTGACTTAACTTGACTAATGCAAATACATGTTAAATATATACATTGTTACTTTATAAAATGTTATATATATGGTATATGAAAGGCACACACACACACATGTATGTGTATATATATATATATATATATATATATATATATATATATATAATATATTAGTATTAATATCATAGTATTACCATAAATTAAAATGAACCCTCAAAGTGCATCCATCCATCACAAAAGAAATACGGCTCCAGGGGGTTAATAAAGGCCTTCTGATGTAGAAAAAAAGTGTCAATATTTATAACTAAAAACTGTAATCACTGGTATCCAGTAACAGTTGTACGCAAGTCTAGCTTAGTGAAGAGTGACCTCTGACCTGACGAAATTTGCAAAGCGCAGAGGATAGAGCAAAACAAGGGTTTTTAAAATGAAATGTCAGAGGATTTTAATATAAAAGAAGAGTTTTATTTTGTTGCTCCGCCTTATTTATTTTTTTTTTAACTGTGAAAGGCATCTACTCTCACCTAAGCTTACATTACTTCTATTACATCATGCGTAGGGTGATAGGTCACTCTTCCGCCAGAACTAGACTTGTGTTCAGCCTTTACCAGAAGCTTATAATGTTAGGAATATGGATATTTTTCTTACAACAATGGATCACTTTGCTTGAAAATGACTTTATTAAAGGGATAGTTCACCGAAAAATTAAAATTCTGTCAGTATTTAGCAACTCACCCTCATGTTGTTCCAACCCGTAAGACCTTCAGTTCATCTCGTGAAACACAAATTGAGATATTTTTTATGAAATCTGAGAGCTGGATCACTCCTCCTAAAGGGATTGAAACTTGCCGGCCTGGTAAAGTTATTAAAGGCATTGTTAAAATAGTCCAAGTGACTACAGTGGCTCAATCTTAATTTTATCAAGCAACGAGAATACTTTTTGTGCGCAAAAACAAACAACTTTATTTCTACTATTCATTTCCTTTTCGTTTGCACCTCTAGTCAGTTAAACTAGTGTAATTGCATAAGAGTAACGTCACACGTAGCCTAGGCTCACTATTGGCGAAGAACGAAGGTCTTACAGGGTTGGGTGAGGGTGAGGTAATACTCAAAACATGAGGGTGAGTAAATACTGACAGAATTTTCATTTTTGGGTGAACTATTATTTACTTTTATGTTGGATGGATGCCCTTTTTTGGTAACTTTGGTAAAATTTAAGGTAACTTTCAGCCCCATTATAAAGCTGGGAAGAGCCAGGACCGGTCTTTGATACCAGTCTTTTATTTTAATCGGTTGTGTTTGGCTTTAAAAAAAAAAAAAGAAAGACATACACTTGAGGTGGCTTGAGAGTGAGGAAATTATGGGATTTTCATTTTGGGCTGAACCAACCCTTTCAGAATGAGAATCACCAATGAGAATTACAAACAAATTACAGTAATGACAGTTTTGGTCCTAAAAATAGGATTGATTAAAAAACGTATGTAACAATTATATTGGAATGGAATGTAACACAGAATCTATTTAAGCTGAAAAGCCAGAACTGTGTCTATGAAAACTCCACTATATGCAAATATGCATTCTATGTAAAATAAAATTGTACGTACAAACTTTCCTTTCTGTGCACTTTTAAATTCTGTAGGAAAATAGTTGATCGTATTGACAGTGATGTTGATGGATATATCAGCACTGATGAACTCAAGGCCTGGATCAAGAGAGTACAGAAGCGTTACGTCTATGAAAACGTTGCAAAGGTCTGGACTGATTATGACCTGAACAAAGACAACAAGATCTCATGGGATGAATATAAGCAGGCAACTTACGGTTATTATCTAGGTGAGTCACACTGTTCTCAAACTATCTGAAGTTTAATATTGAATAAATGTTTTTGCGATAGATCCCTTAATGAAATTGTTTTCCAGCCAATCCAGAGGAGTTTGAAGATGCAACAGACCAGTTCAGCTTTAAGAAGATGCTTCCGCGAGATGAACGCAGGTTTAAGTCTGCAGATCTCAATGGTGATTTAGCTGCAGAGCGAGAGGAGTTCACTGCTTTCCTCCACCCAGAAGAGTTTGATCATATGCAGGAAATTGTGGTTCTTGTGAGTGTCAGTTGGATTATGGGTTTTGAATTTTACCAACTGTCAGTTTAATAATGCAGACTGTATTACATAAAGTAACTGATTCATTGCTTTCCTCCCTTCTATCAGGAAACTCTGGAGGACATTGACAAAAATGGAGATGGACATGTAGATGAAGATGAATACATTGGTTGGTTAATCTGTATTTTGTTTCTGTATCTTCTAAATGGGGTATGATCGTTTTTGTGAATTTTAGACACTGAAACTCTTGATAGAATTGACATTTGTGGGAAAATTATCCTTTTAATGTTGCGCATCTAAGGGAAGATGTTTTCAGTGTTTTTTGCTATTCTACAGCGGACATGTTTGCTCATGAAGATGGCGGTCCAGAGCCAGACTGGGTGAGAACTGAGAGAGACCAGTTTTCAGATTTCAGAGATCTGAATAAAGACGGGAAGATGGACTTAGAAGAGATTCGTCACTGGATCCTGCCGCAGGACTATGACCATGCACAGGCGGAAGCCCGGCATCTGGTATACGAGTCTGGACACTGATAAGGTAAGAACGTCACCAGTAGTATCTCTAATCCTGAATCAAAATGTTTGTATTAATCCTGTAATACATTAAAGGGTACGTTTACCCCACAATTCTTTCATTAATTACTCACCCGTAAGCCCTTCGTTCATCTTCGGAACACAAATTAAGATACTTTTGATGAAATCTGATGGTTCAGGTGGCTATGTAATTAACACTTTGAAGGCCCAGAAAGGTTGGAAAAACATTGTTAAATTTATGAAGCGACGTGAATACTTTTTGTGCCCCAGAAACTAAAGAACGACTTTATTCAACAATTTCTTCTCTTCCATATCAGTCTCCGAACTTAAAACTTAATGTATTTTAGGGATCTTTTTCAGAATCGATCCGATACAAAAAATTCGGAGTATCGACCGATACCGATCCGATGCCAGCACAGTTTTTGTGTGTTAAACACAATCTACTTAATACAGACAACTTCATTATAAAGAAAAACAAAAAATCAATAAAATAAATGATCATAATCTGACAAAAATGCTATTATAAACTAGATTAGTGGATAATACACATTGCTCTGTATTGTTGTAAAATACATTCATGAAAAACAAGATAAAAATCAAAAAGATAAATTATTTTAGATATAGCCAAGGCTACTATAAAATTGAGACATGTGTAATTGTATAGCACAGCTGTTTAAAAAATCTATTTTCTTGTCCCTAATAGTCAACGTAATGTAGGGGAAATTGTAAAATGAACTGCAGCAGTGCTAAACGTGCATCATAAAATTAAAACACTCGTTAAATGTACGAATTAAACTCACTGACAGTTTATTTTCCATGCATTTCATGTATGTGGTTACAGTCAAATCATATAAAACAGTGAAATCGGCCTCAAAGTCTTTTTTTCTGTCTTGCCTGCACTCGAGACAGTGAGGTCTACTGAAAGTCTTCTTTCCTATTGGTTGTCGCTCACTAAAATCACTTCTCATTTGCATAAAGTTGAAATTTCTCACCTTTTGTCGCTTGACACCCCCACATTCTGTCGTCAACGGTCACTGTCGCCGGAGTCGCGGTGCTCCATTGAAATGAATGGGATCATGTCGCTTTGTCGCTGCGTGTTGCTGGCGGTGTGAACAGGGCTTTACGTTACTCTAGTGTTGTGATCTAACAGATGCCCGGTAGAAAGTAACATGATTAAGTTGCAAGATAAAGTTGTATTATGCAAAACCATTTGGATTCGGCCTCGTGCTGATCTACACGTACCGAATAGAAAGTTCAAAAAACAGCATTTATTTAATAAGAATCTTTTCTAACATTATAAATGTCTTTACTGTAACTTTTGATCAATGTAAACTCATCCTTGATCAATAGAAGTATTGATTTCTTATTTATTTCCCCAAAAATAAAATACAAATTCTTACTGACCCCAAACTTTTTAAAGGGTAGTGTTTAATGTAACAAAAGCTTTCCATTTCAGATAAAACCTGTTCTTTTGAACTTTCTATTCATCAAAGAATCCTGAAATAAAAATGTAAAAAACTGTTTTCAACATGGATAATAATCATACATGTTTTTGGAGCATAAAATCATCATATTAGAGTGATTTGTGAAGGATCATGTGACACTGAAGACTGGAGTAATGATGCTGAAAATTCATAGGAATAAATTACATTTGAATATATATTAACATAAAAAAGTCATTTTAAATTGTCATAATATTTCACAATATTACTGTGTTTTTTGTGTATTTTTTATCAAATAATTGCAGCCTTGGTTAGCAGAAGAAACTTATTTTAAAAACATAAAAAATCTTACCGATCTTAAACTTTTGACCGGTAGTGTATCCCCGATTCATCAAAAACTGCAGTATCTGAGCCGATACCGAGTATCGGATCGGTGCATCCCTAGCGTGTTTATAAAAAGAGACAATTCAATGTCAGCAACGGGCGAGCGCTGCGTGAGGCGAGCTTGACCACAACAGTTTCACAGTTTCATCCGCTTGTCACTGCACCTTGTGCTCGACCACTTCACCTCACTCTAAATGCTGATTTATATTTCTGCGTCAGACCTACGCAGCAGCCTCTTTGGTTTTCCTTCATACTTCTGCGTCGTTGACGCGCAATTATGGGAGCATGTGAAACCCGGGAAGCGATTCTAGTAATCACAGCACTTGAGGTACACGTATTGATGAGTTGTTACATTTTTGGAGAGGTGCACGTCAGGGTACGTGCACTACACACAGCCTACGGCGTAAGCTCGATGCAGAATTATTGGGTTTTACCTCTATTTAATGTAGCCTAATCTTAGAGTACGTGGGAAACCATGGCATGACCAAACCTAAGCTACTGTCAGAGAAGTAACGTTGGTCGACTTATATCTGTAGTGGTCATGACCTCTGACTACATTGACTGTTTTTGCCGCTCCCTGATAAAAGATACCTGTTGAGAAAAAAAGAAAAGAAAACTGGACTAGTTTTAACTAGATAAAAGGTAATCCCCTGTGCCAAATAGCTTTGTTTTAATATTTGATTTGATTACATTAATGTTTAATTTGAGATTTACAATAAATATTTTATTGCCACTGTGTAAAAGAGAATTCTGCTGGTATAAAGCACCTTATTTGTTTAAAGTTTTTGCAAACCACATGTTATTGCCCTTTTATGTATATAGCAGTACATTTAAATCAAAAGTGTGCAATACATTACTTTAGAATTCATTATTAAATTTTCTGCGTAACAAAGCGATTAATCGCAAGAAATTCATGCGATTAATCACGATTAAAAATTGAATCGTTGCCCAGCACTAGTTTATATATAAAACACATAAGTTAATTGATCATTTTAAGTAGAGATTGTTTTATAATAATGTGTTGAATATATTGAATAATGAAAAATAATGAAATATTACTTTTTTCAGGACCAGATGCTGACCAAAGAAGAGATTCTTGAGAACTGGAACATGTTTGTAGGCAGCCAAGCCACTGAACTACTGCGAAGACCTTACCAGGAACCATGATGAACTTTGAACCTGAAGAGTGTGGAACTCTACCTGATAAACTCAATGGCTTCCATTCACTCAGAAGACAGACTGATCTATTGCAGCTCTACCTCACAGAACACTGGACATAGAGGAATCACTGACTGATGGCCATAGTCCCAAAAGCAAACTTCGGATTTCCTCCTTAACTGTTCTTTTTGTGGTTGGTTAAGGAACTCTTCTGGTCCGGTTGCATGAGCTGCTGCAGATTTTTTTCAGCTGAAGCTGAGCCTTTTAACTCAAATTGTTTTTAAAGCAGTCACTTGTACAAGTTGTGGCTGTTTTTGCCTGGTGTCAGTATATTGGAGGAACATTCTAATTATTTAGAATATGAACTTCATGCTTTGATCGTATAATATTTTTACTGCAGAAAGCACTACAAGTCAGTGTTGATATATAGTTATACATAGATGTGTAATTATACTTTAGATTATCACAAATTTCCCATTGCTGGGCAATAATGCATCTTATTTGTTTTGAACCTGAGAAGCTTTGGTGTGATGATCTGAAGTAATCTGCTGGTAAGACAGTGATGTTTCAAGCCAACTTTTGAAGCTGCTTAGATGAGGGTCAAGATGTATTTGATAACCTATTCCAGTCATTTCTCACTGAATTTTACCAGTAATTCAACAATAACTACAAAACAATTTCCTATAGATCTTAATCAGGGTAGTGCCATAATTAATTTTTTACATGAATAAAAACGAGGCTGTGAGGGAGAGAATATCAGTGTTCAATGCATTGTACTGTTATTTAACAACATAACAATTGCTTGCTTACGTCTTTCTGAGAAAAAGTGTACAAACTAGAATTGGTTGGGAAAATTACAAATTGTTTAGACTGTAAGTCTCTCTCACAGGCTCGTTTTCATCCACGTAAAATAAAAAATGCTGTCTAACCTAACTGAAGTCTGCAGTCTTCGTTTTAAAGCAGTATATTTAGTAGATAATTATGCTGCATTATTGGCCACAGAGGCGTGCATGCATATGTTTGTCTTGTGAAATGCTTTTATTTTATTTAATTCACTAAATTAAATGGGACCATGTTGTCCATCACTTCATTTGAGCCAAACAAATTTTTTTCTTCTCAGTGATAGTAAAAATCTTTCATAAAACTTGAAAGTTTGATTTTGATTTACTTTTTTTGATCTGATTAATTGCTATATAATTGTTTTCAATTCACACACCAGATGAGAAGTATTGGAGAGTTGTATTTTTAAACCAATGTTTCAGGATCTATGTAACTATGGCCATTTGTTGTCCCCCAAGTCCCAACCCACACACACACTTTATTTTAAGCTTTGTTGCATTATTTATTTCCTGCAAAAGACAGAAGTGAATTAAATCTGGCATGTTGTACTTCAGGCAACACTGCAGCTCCATCTGTTTACCTCCAGTGAAGAGACTCCTGGATTATTATTGGAGATACTGTAATATCAAATGTCCACGTGCATGTCTGCAGCCCAGCCGTCTCCATTAAGATGCCCTGAAGAAGGCAATCACATATGTTGAAGATGCAGCATTTGTCTAAATTAGTAAGACAGTTAATGTAAGTATTACCTGACCCACTGCCTAAAGGTAAAGGTTGAGTATATACAGTTTGCAATTCCAATTTGTTTTCTGCTCCCAGCATGTCTCAGGTTTTGAGCCCCGAGCAGAAAATACCTCTGTCTTCACGTGAACAATGATTTACGCACACTAAATCAATAGCATTCTGGTATAATTTTATTTTTTTCCTTTTCACTAGGCCTTGCAGTTTACACAAATGTGTATTTGGCCTGAAGATAGACACAAAAACATTGTCTTAAAGGGTTTCTTTCAGTGAAATTTTAACATGCTGTTTTTTGTTTCATGAAATGAAGTTTTTTTTTCTCACCTCTACTAAGATCTTGTAGATGTTAAAGGTCATTTTTTTCCACGTTAAAATGTTATCTCTCACCCAACTTCTTTGAAAAAATGACCAAACTGTCCTGTCAAAAGCCTATAAATAAAATGTAAAAATAAACGTGTAAATTTACAATGTTTATTTCAGTGTTTTCTGTATGCATTTTAGTGGCAAGTTCTTTGAATTAACATATTATAAGCATTAACTTGCTATTAACTGAATTTGTCCATCAGTTCTCCAGTACTTTTGACTAAACATCTGTGCTTATGTTTTTATAAATGAGGTTAAGTTGATGGTCTTATCCCAGGAGAGAACCCAGATTCCTTTAGGACTTAAAAATATGTTCAGCCTTGGGGATCCTTGTTTCTCTTGAGTCTTCTCTTCCTTTTCCTCAGAGACCTTGAGGGCTTGAATCAGTCCCTCCCTGAAGACATTGTCTCTTCTCCAAACTCTCACATCACATGATGTAAATAAAATGAAACAAGTCAGAACTGTTTAAAGGAAAAGGTAACCTGGAAGTGGATGGGGATGGCTGCTGTTAAAGTCCCCCTGTAGTCAATAATTCTATCCCTTAACTCATCTTTGGTACATATTTAATCATTTTTAATAGCTTTAAAATAGCTTAGATCCTGGCTTCATTTACGTATATGCGGTTCTATGAATATGCAAATTAGTCCCGCCTCCACTCACAACAGCTCAGAGATCCACTCGTTGACGTGGTTGGTCACAAGGTAGTTTGTGATGTCAGAAACTCTCGTACAAAACCTAAACCTACTCATCACTGGGGTTTAGACAAATGAACAATTGTATGAACTTTCGAATTTGTATGAACTCTTGTATTTACTGACTCGTACGAATTGGTCGTAAGATAGCGTTGAAAATACTAAGCAATAGTGTTGACGTGAATTTGTATTAGAGCCAGACCGATATATCGGCCGATGTTAGGCTTTTTCGCAAAATATCGGTATCGGCAGTTATAATGGCCGATAAATGAATATTTCAAAAATAAAATGAAAACACGCTTGAACCATGTCATGAGTGTTGGAGTTGTATAGTTTGTCCACCAGAGGGGCATCTCTACACTGTCCCTGTTGGCAATACTCGTTGAGTTGGTCACGAGACATTCATTGCTTGAATAACAATTAAAAGAACACCCCCATCAGTTCTCTTAACTCAAATAAACATGACAAAATTTGTGACTATCATTTAAATAAGCCGAGAGTGAAGCGGAATTAGCTAGTAATAGTTACGTTACATTGTTACAGTGTAGTTGACTGACTGTCCTTTTAACTTTTGACAATGTGACTGAAGTATTTCTTTAATAGCGGGTGACATTTATAGCAATGAGTTGTATCATCTCTCCTTGGCCTGTTATATTGAAAATGTATGTTTTACAATTTGCAGTATGAACGTTATCCATTGCTATATTATGGCTCACCATAGACTCAGCGAACCACGAAGCTAGCTAATGCCACTATCATCAGTCTGTTCTGTTGTGACAATAAAACAAAGTTTCTTTTTAAAATGCATTATCATATTATTTTAGTTAAAACTCATAAATAATTACAAATAACTAATGTTAGGGAAATATGTTAATGTTTTGTTGCGCGTTTCTGAAATAAAAAATTAAAATAATAAAATATCGGCCGATGTGTCGGAATATGGATTTTAAACCCAAAAGTATTTTTATCGTTATCGGCCTTCAAAATCCTTTATCGGTCTGGCTCTAATTTGTATATCGTTTGTCTTAAAGAATATTTTAAACACAATGTAGACATTAAGCATTTAACATTATTTATTTTCACCACTGGGGGGACTTTAAGTACCAAAAATGAACCACATAAGATGCGTCGATTCGTACTAACTTAAAATAATCAAAGCTATTGTCTGACTTAAAAGATTTACGACTGGAAGCGAGTTATTTTTATTTTTGATATTCCATATTTTATTTCAACTAGACCTAAAAGGGAAAATAGAGACATGGTAAGGACAACAATGTGGTAAATCTGAATCTTATTTAATATATTTGCATATTTTTCCATCTCCATTGCCCAATGGCTCACTTTGGACTTATATCATGTACAACTGTGTGTTCATATCACAAATGCGTCTGTCTTTAAATACGTTTGTCTGTGTGTCTTGGGAATACTCTGGCTGCTCTTTTCGTCTGCCAGTTTCCTCTCAAGGTGTTGTCTCCTCTATCTCTTGTCCCATAGCGACTGCTTAGACGGACCCCATCTGAGCTCCAGCTGCCTGGGGCCCGGTGTCCCTGAGCCCCCCAGGCATTTCGGCATACAGCATGGGAGACGTCTGCTTTCTCACAGCCTCTCAGGACACAGAACGGCTCAGTCATCAGGTAGCACACGCACACACACACAACTCCAAAGCGTCCTATGTGTATTGAGATATTTCTTCCTGCAGCTGCAGAAGATATATAAAGATGTTACGTTACCCTTGTGAGATAACTATAATATAATTCTGTAAGGGAGTTGAATTCTGGACAGCATGCTACTAAAATATATACTTCTTTATCTAAGTTGACCTCTGAAGAGTATAATAGTGGAGAAAGCTATTTGTTAGTCTTCCCATGCATCCCGTTTTCAGTGAATAGTTCCTAAAAGAACTTTTTTCCTTAGAGTAAAGAACATTTTAAAAATCTAAAGAAACTTTTTCCTCTTTTTTGGAATGGCAAGATTCCATGGATGGATCTTCATTGAAACCACTGTTGCCAAAAAAAAAAGCTTTATTTCTAAGATTGTATGTTTGTGTTATAATGAGTTGAAATTTCTGCAGAATCGAGGCCACAGTCGACAGGCATTCGGCTAATGAAGGGGTGTGAAGGGAACACACTGTTCCAACGCTTCAGTGGCGTTAAGACCTCTATCCTCAGCCACTAATGATCTGTGTGCATCCCAAACAAATAGAGCTGCAGTGCATTTCATTGCCAGGATTCTGACTGTCTCATCATACATGACATTAAAGACAGTGTCTTGGCACTTCTTGTGAATTTATACAATTGTTTTAATACAGAAACGGATAAGCTGTCTTCATTAAAGTAATGTGAAAAGAACGTTTTTTTTTCTGTAAAGTCACATTTTAGTAGAACCTCTCAAAGTTAGCACCCTTGTTGCACCGTAAAAAATGAATATGCTTTATCTAATCAATAAAATTGTGGGGCAACAGATTACAAGCAATATTATTAATTAAATTGAACAAATTAGAATTGAGTAATAATTAATCAAATTATTCCTTAAAAGTTAACCATTTAAACTGAGTAATGTTTACACCAAAAAATTAAACAAAAATATCTGAATAACAGACAGACGTCAAAGATTAATTAAGAACACTTTATTTTAAATTGATTTATTTAAAATTAATTTTATTTTTAAATTATTTTAAATTGTACGTTTTACTCATTTTAAATGGTTAACTTTTAAGGAATTAATTTGATTAATTATTACTCAATTCTATTGTTAAATTGAATTATTTTATATTAAAATGAATAAATTGAATATTACTTGTAAAGTTTTTTGATTAGATAAAGTGCATTCATTTTTACAGTGTGGAATAGAACAGTACCTAATGGTGGGAATAATAGATAATAATTTAGAACTGCATTGGACCATAAACTTTAAAGCTTGAAAACATTTTGTCTCATGTATTACAAAGTTTTCGGTTTTCTCTCATCCCAGAGAACACTGTTGAAAGTGGATCAGACCGAGCAGCACAACACACCTGCAGCCAATCAGGAGCAGGGGGCGTGTCCACTCATGATTGGGGAGGAGAGAGAGTGAGCAAGATGGAGATTTGGAGACAGACTGTAGAAAGGGAGGTGGCTGAGAGACATTACAAAAGAGAAAAGGTCAGAGAAATATTTCCTTTTCTTCATGGTTTTTATTTCCAATTTCTTTTTGTGTACCGTATGTACATTTCTTGTTCTTCCTTGTTTGTTCGTCATCTTCGCTTTATTTAGCTTTGCTTCAGCTGTGATAGAGCCTCCACTCAGCAGTAGAGACCATAGCCAGCGCTTTATAGTTAAAGTGCACAGGATTATCTGTGTCTGAGGCACTGAACACATCACAGGAATGCCCTGTCAAACATTAAACGCAGAAATGCAAGAACACTCCACTTCAAATGATTGCTCACTGGCCTATAACTAAAGGGGTTAAGTCTAATCCTCTCAGAGTTTAACTGCCATCAATGTCCTGTGAGGAAATGTAAACGGAATAAAGTCAGGAGGTTTTGAACAGGAGAAGGTTGATTTAATGTTCAGGTTAGTTGACATGCGTGTGTCTCCATTTTGTAAAGCAGAGATTGAAGTGTATGTGTAATCGGCAACATAATGTGGTGATGGACTTTACAGTTTACACAGGACAGGACTGACCTGGAAGTGACGAGCCACGGTTTATTTTTAATGCACCTCTTAGGTGTGAGTAAATATGAAATAGACACCATAATAAAAGGCTGGTGGCAAGTCATGATCTGTTTACTTAAGAAGCAAACTGACATGTCTTGTTTCAAGAGAAATCTAACTGTATATATTAGCTTTTTTTTTTTTTTTTTTTTTACTGTAGTTTTGCTCAGAATGATACATAAGCCTTTTTTGGAAACAAGACTTGATGTCATTATGGCAAGTCAAGGTAGCTTGATATCAGTATGTTTTAGCTGTAAAAATAGACTAGACACTAAGAAAATGATATATTATTTTGCCATATGCAAAGTCTGTGGGATGCCTTTGGCGACTGTCTTAAAACAAAATATAAAACGCTGCTGGATTATTTCGTTCAAAAACCTGCATACCCTTACGAAAAAGAAGTATATTTGAAGAGTTCAAATGCAAAAGCCTCTAAGTGCCATTTGAAATTTTCTTCTAAAATGATAATTTTTATCAAGCTTGTATATTTAAGTTCAGTAATTTCACTTAACCCCTTAACAGTCACCTGCCTGTATACGGGCAACCGAAATTTACTTCACTATATTACTATTAAATCCTAATCTAGTCATGACAAACTATATAGGCCTATAGTTGGAAAGGTCTAAGACTCCTAAATAGATATTTTGGGTCTGTTTTTTTCTTAAAAATTAGGAATGAACAGTAATATATGAATCTATGACAAGAGTGCGCCTCAAAAAATCGACATCATTACAGGAGTTTCTGACCTTTGTCACAAAAAGTCGACGCACACAATTTTAATAATTGAAACTTTGGTTTTTAGTGCTAAAAGTTCATAATAAAACATAATCTAGTATTTGTCAACAAAAAAAGATAAAATTATATTTTTAAAAGTAAGGTTAAGAAGTTCTCTAAAAAGCATAATATATTATATATATAAAAATCATTTTTTTATTATTATTATATCACATATTTTAGTAGTTATCATAAATTAGATATCATTTGAAAGCTTACGAACTCAGAATTCATCCTGTGAAAACCGTTTTGAAATTAGACGTTGCGTTACCATAAAAACGGTATTTCTTTATTAGGCCCCTCCCCTTTTGGGCATCATCCTTCATAATTTCTTATCAAAACCTTTTCTAATCTTGACAAAACACATATTGTCAGAAAGGTCTGAGTGTCAAGGTTCCATATTTAGTGACAGAAGTGATATTTGGATAGAAATTTATTAATTTGTTATGACTGAAAGCATACAATTAAATTCAATGGAATTCAATGGCACACGGTGGCTATTTTTGGTATAACGCCTAAACAAAATCTCATGGGAACTTCAATTTTTGTGATATCAACTTCAAATTTGGAAGACAACTTGGTTAGATATATAGCTTTCATTTTGTAGTAATTTTATGGTAAAAAATATTTTGTAAAATATTTATTTATATTAAAAAATATATATTAATAAAGTATATTTTATTTACTGTAAATTATAACTTTTTCATACTTTACTTTTTCAATGCTTTTACTTCAGTAATAATCTGCTGATTGTCTTCTTTAAAACAAGACCAAACTTGTGTATATATATCCCAAAGCATTCTTGAATTACAACCATTTAAGTTTGTATAGTGCATTTTAATGTCAATTATCAAAAAGGGGGGTGACAGGTAAAGGGTTAAATGGCAATGGAGATTACCTATTAATTGTCATTTAAGTGAAATTAATGAAATTAAATATACAAGCTTGATAAAAATTATCATTTTAGAAGAAAATTTCAAATGGCATTTAGAGGCTTTTGCATCTGAACTCTTCATTTCAAGTTCATTTTATGTAGTATACTTAAGTAATGTTCAAGTATATTTTTAAGTATACATTATGTAGTAAGTATACTAATGTCACTATGTACTAGTAGTAAACTTGTAAGTGTGCTATTTTAATACCGCTTGGGCCTAAATTGGCCCAATTTTAGTATATAAAAGTATATGTTTAAGTGTACTATAAGTGTAACAGTAAGTGCACAACTAGTTCATAATTATGTATCTCATGTGTACTGCAAGTGAATACTAGTAGTTTACTTTTTTACTGTTACTGTAAGTATACTTTGAATACTTAATTATACTTTTAAGTATTTCTGGATCAAAAGATTGAGTACAAGTACAGGACAAATATACTTGCATTTCTCTCAGTATAAGTCAAGAAAACTTAAGTGTAATTTGAAGTATATTTCTGAGAAGTACATATAGCATACTTCTGAGAAGTACAGGAAAAATATACTGAAAACTTATTTTTTTAGTTTAAAAGAAGTATACTAATGGCTGACTTGAATAAACTTATTTTTCGTAAGGGTAAGCAACTGATTAAAAGATAGACTATGCAACGTCTTTACTTTTGGTCCTCATTGTACAACACATTATTTTGGCTGTAGTTCGGCTCATCTACATGGATGAATATAGTCAGAAAGTAATTAGTCAGATATAGTCTGAATGCAATTTTAATGATCCTTGGTTTGTGTTTCTCATTTGCTAAGACAACCATTAAAGGGTATGCAATTTTGGAGGGGCTAGCAATAGCAAGCTAGCATTGAAAGCACTTTGAAATGCATAAATTGTCAAAGTCATGAACAGCTCCGAGTGTAACGTTCACGGGGTCTGACGGAGTATGGAGGTTGAAAATACATTGGATACATTGGGTCCGAAATCGCATAGAGGTACTTATTTTGAATAAATAATTGCTTCATGGCCGCTAAAAAGGTACATTCTATATGAATGTGTGTTTACTATAAATGTAATCCGGGCTTATGTTGTCATTATCATGTGACCTACCAGCATTAGTTCTCTTTGCTTCATTGTCATTCACAAATCCTCTCCCGGGGCCTCATGGGATAGTAAAGTGTCCATCGTATTCACACTTCAGAATCCCGCCGGAAGTAGTAGCATTTTTTCCAGCATTTTTCTCCATATAATGGACTTCACTGGGAACCAAACGGTTCACGGTCGAAATGAGAGTTTCAGTGCAGCTTCAAAGGGCTTTAATCAATACTTTATTCAACGAACGAAATGACTCGGAAAAAGATTCGTTCATTTTGATGAACAAGTTTGAACAGGAGAGTCACGACGCGCATCACAGAACAGAGCAAGGCGAGCATTTGTGCTTATAAAACTTAAACTTTTTAATTTATTTTTGAAATGACAGATAAGACCCTTGTTCATTCGTCTGGTGTCAGTTTTAAAGCCCTTTTAAGCTGCACTGAAACTCTCATTTGGACCGTGAACTGTTTGGTTCCCACTGAAGTCCATTATATGGAGAAAATCCTGGAATGTTTTCATCAAAAACCTTAATTTCTTTTCGACTGAAGAAAGAAAGACATGGACATCTTGGATGACATGGGGGTGAGCAAATTATCAGCAAAAGTTTTTTTTTTTTTTTTTTTTTAAGTGAACTACTCCTTTAACTAGCTAGTTGTTAGTAGGTTGTGGTGTAGCTGTCTACTTTTCTCAAAATAGTGACTGTAGTTTCACTGCTTGACAAGCTGCAATTTTTAAAGTAGATTTCTCATCACTGGTCTGCATAGAATCAGCAAAAGCATCATTGGTATACTTTTCAGGTAGAGTTCAATAGAACTACTGATTGTCAAATTGAATTATCTGGATCACTAAGTCAGCCCAAAATGATTCGTCTGCCTCTGGCGTATCTTCATTTCCACAATGCCCTGAAAAGGCCTCGTCCATCTCTCTTTCTATTGTGTTTCTGGCCTAGATTCCTTTAGCTTGGAGAAGGGCATTGGAGAAGGGAATGCTGTAGGTGTTTGGACCGCTCCTTTCCCCCATCCTCCTCTCCCCGCTTCTCTTGCTCCTCAGGGAATGAAGCCCCATCTGCTTCACAGTGTGTCATAGTTTGATCGACTCTTATCCACACATAAAGGGATGTTTAGACACTTAAAGGGTATCAACTTTAAACTCTAAATAATCAACTGCATATTTTGCTCATTTTGGACATGTAAAACTGAGGTGTTTTTTCCACTTTGATTATGAGCTCAGGTTTTTTAGGGTTAATCATGAGCAGACTCAATCAAACTACTGACTTCCAGTCTTTGCTGCTCATTAGCCGCGTTGTTTCAGACTGCCCTGGCTATGAAGTGGAATGAAGTCTAGGGGCTGGATAGATATGATCTTGTTATCACAGATCTAATTTGATCTTTTGGTGATCTACTGGGGCTCCATCTTTGTTGCCAGACATCTACTGCTAATGCTAAATGCTAACAGGAGCTAGGACTGGTTTTCTGTGTGAAGAAAGGATTGAGAAGGTATAATGGTTCAGTCAAGGTAAAAATAAGTCTTTCTACCCAGTCTGTTGTGTCCTGTTTGCACATGTAGACTATTTGTAGCGAGGAATGACTATTTCAGACTTTCTTTCTTAGTTCTAGCTCTTTAACAGCAGCCCTCTCATTATACAAAGCAAGAGGGGGTGTTTAAAACTGAAAATAGTTCTAAAATGGGCCAATTACATGGTGTTAAGAAAGCCAGATTTTCACTGAAATTGAGTATTTCAGTGTGTTGGATAAAAATGTATTCAGTGTATTGCACGGATGAAAGCGATGGATGGGCTACATACAGGATTTCAAACTGTTGAGAATGAGATTCATGCTGCCTAGTTCACTTAAATACAAAAGATCAGTCATTATTTACCATTATTATTATGATGTCCTTTTTTTCTGTGGAAAACAAAATACATTTAAATGAGGATGAGAAGATTCCTGCTAGGATGACGTATAGAACATAATATCTGTTTATGATTCGTACACGTTTTGTTCGGCATGATAATCTACACAGATGAATTTTATAGCCTTTACAGAAATAAAAGCCACGGGTTGCAAAGTCACCTTTAGCTTTTGAACGAATCTTTTTACTAATCATTTCATTCATTTAATGAACCAATTACTCGAAAAAAGATGTGTTCATTTTGATGAACGAGTTCAAACAACACCTAACAATGTGTCATTTCTACGGTGGCGTATTGCATTCACTTGAAGAAAAAAAATCTACTCTGTTTTTCTGAATTAACGAGTTAATTTTTCATGAGAAAAACATTTTTTGCTCTGTTTTTCTGAATTAATGAGTTAATTTTTCATGAGAAAATTTTTTTTGCTCTGTTTTTCTGAATTAATGAGTTAAGTTTTCATGAGAAAATTTTTTTGCTCTGTTTTTCTGAATTAACGAGTTAATTTTTCATGAGAAAAATGTTTTTTGCTCTGTTTTTCTGAATTAACGAGTTAATTTTTCATGAGAAATTTTTTTTGCTCTGTTTTTCTGAATTAATGAGTTAATTTTTCATGATAAAAAAGTTTTTGCTCTGTTTTTCTGAATTAACGACTTAATTTGTCATTAGAAA
The DNA here is from genome assembly GCA_030378365.1 of Hybognathus amarus. Taxonomy (NCBI): domain Eukaryota; kingdom Metazoa; phylum Chordata; class Actinopteri; order Cypriniformes; family Leuciscidae; genus Hybognathus; species Hybognathus amarus. Next base: position 98,107 of record JAQIUQ010002171.1, read on the forward strand.
AAAAGTTTTTGCTCTGTTTTTCTGAATTAACGACTTCATTTTTCATGAGAAAAAAAAGTTTTTGCTCTGTTTTTCTGAATTAACGACTTAATTTTTCATAAGAACAATTTTTCATTCAGAAAAACAGAGCAAAAAAAATTTCCATGAAAAATTAACTCATTAATTCAGAAAAACAGAGCAAAAAAATTCTCATGAAAAATTAACTCGTTAATTCAGAAAAACAGAGCAAAAAATTTTCTCATGAAAAATTTACTCGTTAATTCAGAAAAACAGAGCAAAAAATTTTTTTTTCATGAAAAATTAACTTGTTAATTCAGAAAAACAGAGCAAAAAAAATTTGTCTCATGAAAAATTAACTCCTTAATTCAGAAAAACAGAGTAGATTTTTTTCTTCAAGTGAATGCAATACGCCACCGTAATATACCACCGTACATTTCTTTGCATCTCCTTTCGAACATTCAAATCAAATTACTAGACAAGTTATATCCAGAGAATACGGTGGCGTATTGCATTCACTTGAAGAAAAAAAATCTACTCTGTTTTTCTGAATTAACGAGTTAATTTTTCATGAGAATTTTTTTTTGCTCTGTTTTTCTGAATTAATTAGTTAATTTTTCATGAGAAAATTTTTTTTTGCTCTGTTTTTCTGAATTAATGAGTTAATTTTTCATGAGAAAAAATTTTTTTTGCTCTGTTTTTCTGAATTAACGAGTTAATTTTTCATGAGAATTTTTTTTTTGCTCTGTTTTTCTGAATTAATGAGTTAATTTTTCATGAGAATTTTTTTGCTCTGTTTTTTCTGAATTAAGGACTTAATTTTTTCATGAGAAAATTTTTTTTGCTCTGTTTTTCTGAATTAACGAGTTAATTTGTCATTAGAAAAAAAGTTTTTGCTCTGTTTTTCTGAATTAACGACTTAATTTTTCATGAGAAAAAAAGTTTTTGCTCTGTTTTTCTGAATTAACGACTTAATTTTTCATAAGAAAAATTTTTCATTCAGAAAAACAGAGCAAAAAAATTTCCATGGAAAATTAACTCATTAATTCAGAAAAACAGAGCAAAAAAAATCTCATGAAAAATGAACTCGTTAATTCAGAAAAACAGAGCAAAAAATTTTTCTCATGAAAAATGAACTCGATTAATTCAGAAAAACAGAGTAAAAAAATGTTCTCATGAAAAATTAACTGGTTAATTTCAGAAAAACAGAGCAAAAAAATTTTCTCATGAAAAATTAACTCTTTAATTCAGAAAAACAGAGTAGATTTTTTTTCTTCAAGTGAATGCAATACGCCACCGTAATACGCCACCGTACATTTCTTTGCATCTCGTTTTCGAATACAACATTCAAATCAAATTACTAGACAAGTTATATCCAGAGAATACGGTGCCGTATTGCATTCACTTGAAGAAAAAAATCTACTCTGTTTTTCTGAATTAACGAGTTAATTTTTCATGAGAAAATTTTTTTTGCTCTGTTTTTCTAAATTAACGAGTTAATTTTTCATGAGAAAAAATTTTTTTGCTCTGTTTTTCTGAATTAACGAGTTCATTTTTCATGCGAATTTTTTTTGCTCTGTTTTTCTGAATTAACGAGTTAATTTTTCATGAGAAATTTTTTTTTGCTCTGTTTTTCTGAATTAATGAGTTAATTTTTCATGATAAAAAAGTTTTTGCTCTGTTTTTCTGAATTAACGACTTAATTTGTCATTAGAAAAAAAGTTTTTGCTCTGTTTTTCTGAATTAACGACTTCATTTTTCATGAGAAAAAAAGTTTTTGCTCTGTTTTTCTGAATTAACGACTTAATTTTTCATAAGAACAATTTTTCATTCAGAAAAACAGAGCAAAAAAATTTCCATGAAAAATTAACTCATTAATTCAGAAAAACAGAGCAAAAAAAATTCTCATGAAAAATTAACTCGTTAATTCAGAAAAACAGAGCAAAAAAATTTTCTCATGAAAAATTTACTCGTTAATTCAGAAAAACAGAGCAAAAAATTTTTTCTCATGAAAAATTAACTCGTTAATTCAGAAAAACAGAGCAAAAAAAAATTGTCTCATGAAAAATTAACTCCTTAATTCAGAAAAACAGAGTAGATTTTTTTTCTTCAAGTGAATGCAATACGCCACGCAATACACCACCGTACATTTCTTTGCATCTCCTTTCGAACATTCAAATCAAATTACTAGACAAGTTATATCCAGAGAATACGGTGGCGATATTGCATTCACTTGAAGAAAAAAAATCTACTCTGTTTTTCTGAATTAACGAGTTAATTTTTCATGAGAATTTTTTTTGCTCTGTTTTTCTGAATTAACGACTTAATTTTTCATGAGAAAAAAAGTTTTTGCTCTGTTTTTCTGAATTAACGACTTTAATTTTTCATAAGAAAAATTTTTCATTCAGAAAAACAGAGCAAAAAAATTTCCATGGAAAATTAACTCATTAACTCAGAAAAACAGAGCAAAAAAAATCTCATGAAAAATGAACTCATTAATTCAGAAAAACAGAGCAAAAAAATTTTCTCATGAAAAATGAACTCGTTAATTCAGAAAAACAGAGTAAAAAAAATTTTCTCATGAAAAATTAACTCGTTAATTTCAGAAAAACAGAGCAAAAAAAATTTTCTCATGAAAAATTAACTCTTTAATTCAGAAAAACAGAGTAGATTTTTTTTTCTTCAAGTGAATGCAATACGCCACCGTAATACGCCACCGTACATTTCTTTGCATCTCGTTTTGAATACAACATTCAAATCAAATTACTAGACAAGTTATATCCAGAGAATACGGTGGCGTATTGCATTCACTTGAAGAAAAAAAATCTACTCTGTTTTTCTGAATTAACGAGTTAATTTTTCATGAGAAAATTTTTTTTGCTCTGTTTTTCTAAATTAACGAGTTAATTTTTCATGAGAAAAATTTTTTTTCTCTGTTTTTCTGAATTAACGAGTTCATTTTTCATGCGAATTTTTTTTGCTCTGTTTTTCTGAATTAACGAGTTAATTTTTTCATGAGAAAATTTTTTTTTGCTGTTTTTCTGAATTAATGAGTTAATTTTTCATGAGAAAAAAAGTTTTTGCTCTGTTTTTCTGAATTAACGACTTAATTTGTCATTAGAAAATAGTTTTTGCTCTGTTTTTCTGAATTAATGACTTAATTTTTCATGAGAAAAAAGTTTTTGCTCTGTTTTTTCTGAATTAACGACTTCATTCAGAAAAACAGAGCAAAAAAAATTCTCATGAAAAATTAACTCATTAATAAAGAAAAACAGAGCAAAAAAATTCTCATGAAAAATTAACTCGTTAATTCAGAAAAACAGAGCAAAAAAATTGTCATGAAAAATTAACTCGAGTAATTCAGAAAACCAGAGCAAAAAAAAATTTCTCATGAAAAATTAACTCGATGATTCAGAAAAACAGAGTAGATTTTTTTTCTTCAAGTGAATGCAATACGCCACCGTAAGTAGCCTATTAACGAGATACCAAAATAACTGTTCAACAACATCTGTGATATACCGCATAAAATATCCACCAGAGCAGAAGAAAAGACTAGAAGATAAAAATCACAAGTGTATTGCAGGCATTTTTAATTACTGTACCACAACATCTAGAACCTTATATTGCACTAAAAATCAGTATTCACAACTAGAGTTTGTCAAAGGCACTTTCAAGCGAGTTTTTCCATGCAATAATTAAGATGTAAATAAAAAATTTAAAATAAATTAAAACAATTTGTTTACATAATACAAAAAAGTTCAAAAGAAAATTGTTACAATATAAGTTCAGTTATCTGTTTATGTACATTCAACAAAAAAAATGTGTCTCATTTAAAATTAGACTTTACAAACTCCTTAAAACATATTTTACAAGTTCGAAGACAAGAAAGAAATAATAAAGAAATATAAAATAGCAAATCAAAGCATTACATTGTATTGCACTCACACTGTTCATGATGTGTCGTTCAGGCATTGCATCTATGGATGCATATTTAAGGCCCAATGTGGTGTATTCTATACTTTTACCTTTCAGTTTATCAAGTTACATTTCTTCAGCACTAAAGCAACAGAGCTGCTGCCGCTAGAGTGTTTAATACGTGTCTGTGTCATTAACCAAGGTGCTTCAGCACGAACCCAGCGGTGAAGAGCCGGACCATCTGATGGGGATGATTCGTAAAATAAACACAAAGTTCAAATCACTGGATTCTGATAGAGGGCCATGGGACTTAGACCTGAGTGCAAAAATGGAGGCTCTAGACCCTTCCCAGAGCTGAGATATTGAGATATTTATAATGGCTCAATATTCTCAGTATGTCACAAATATCTCATAAATATCTCAATATCTCAGCTCTGGAAGGGTCTAGAGCCTCCATTTTTGCACTCAGGTCTAAGTCCCATGGCCCTCTATCAGAATCCAGAGTTTCAAGAAACTTTTTTTTTCGCACAAAAAAAAAAACATAAGGGGTACCACTGTCGTTTTTTTTTTTTGTGCTAAAAAATTTTTTTCTTGAAACTCTGGATTCTGATAGAGGGCCATGGGACTTAGACCTGAGTGCAAAAATGGAGGCTCTAGACCCTTCCAGAACTGAGATATTGAGATATTTATGAGATATTTGTGACATAGTGAGATATTGAGCCATTATAAATATCTCAATATCTCAGCTCTGGAAAGGTCTAGAGCCTCCATTTTTGCACTCAGGTCTAAGTCCCATGGCCCTCTATCAGAATCCAGAGTTTCAAGAAACTTTTTTTTTTCGCACAAAAAAAAAACATAAGGGGTACCACTGTCGTATTTTTTTTTTTTTTTGTGCTAAAATTTTTTTTTCTTGAAACTCTGGATTCTGATAGAGGGCCATGGGACTTAGACCTGAGTGCAAAAATGGAGGCTCTAGACCATTCCAGAGCTGAGATATTGAGATATTTATGAGATATTTGTGACATACTGAGATATTGAGCCATTATAAATATCTCAATATCTCAGCTCTGGAAGGGTCTAGAGCCTCCATTTTGCACTCAGGTCTAGTCCCATGGCCCTCTATCAGAATCCAGAGTTTCAAGAAACAACTTTTTCGCACAAAAAAAAAAAACATAAGGGGTACCACTGTCGTTTTTTTTTTGTGCTAAAGAAAATTTTCTTGAAACTCTGGATTCTGATAGAGGGCCATGGGACTTAGACCTGAGTGCAAAAATGGAGGCTCTAGACCCTTCCAGAGCTGAGATATTGAGATATTTATAATGGCTCAGATATCTCAGTATGTAGCAAATATCTCATAAATATCTCAATATCTCAGCTCTGGAAGGGTCTAGAGACTCCATTTTTGCACTCAGATCTAAGTCCCATGGCCCTCTATCAGAATCCAGAGTTTCAAGAAAATCTAAATTTTGACCCGAAAAAAAAAACGTAAGGGGTACCACTGTCGTTTTTTTTTTTTTGGTCAAAATTTTGATTTTCTTGAAACTCTGGATTCTGATAGAGGGCCATGTGACTTAGATCTGAGTGCAAAAAATGGAGGCTCTAGACCCTTCCAGAGCTGAGATATTTAGATATTTATAATGGCATACAGAGCTGAGATATTGAGATATTTACAATGGCATAAATGCTACGTGAGATCTCAATATCTCAGCTCTGGAAGGTCTAGAGCCTCCATTTTTGCACTCAGATCTAAGTCCCATGGCCCTCTATAGGAATCCAGAGTTTCAAGAAAATCAAAATTTTGACCCAAAAAAAAAACGACAGTGGTACCCCTTACGTTTTTTTTCGGGTCAGAAATTTTGATTTTCTTGAAACTCTGGATTCTGATAGAGGGCCATGGGACTTAGATCTGAGTGCAAAAATGGAGGCTCTAGACCCTTCCAGAGCTGAGATATTGAGATTTCACGTAGCATTTATGCCATTGTAAATATCTCAATATCTCAGCTCTGAATGCCATTATAAATATCTAAATATCTCAGCTCTGGAAGGGTCTAGAGCCTCCATTTTTGCACTCAGATCTAAGTCCCATGGCCCTCTATCAGAATCCAGAGTTTCAAGAAAATCAAAATTTTGACCCAAAAAAAAAAAACGTAAGGGGTACCACTGTTGATTTTTTTCAGGGTCGAAATTTTGATTTTCTTGAAACTCTGGATTCTGATAGAGGGCCATGGGACTTAGATCTGAGTGCAAAAATGGAGGCTCTAGACCCTTCCAGAGCTGAGATATTTAGATATTTATAATGGCATACAGAGCTGAGATTTTGAGATATTTACAATGGCATAAATGCTACATGAAATCTCAATATCTCAGCTCTGGAAGGGTCTAGAGCCTCCATTTTTGCACTCAGATCTAAGTCACATGGCCCTCTAGGAATCCAGAGTTTCAAGAAAATCAAAATTTTGACCCGAAAAAAAAAACGTAAGGGGTACCACTGTCGTTTTTTTTTTCGGGTCAAAATTTTGATTTTCTTGAAACTCTGGGATTCTGATAGAGGGCCATGTGACTTAGATCTGAGTGCAAAAATGGAGGCTCTAGACCCTTCCAGAGCTGAGATATTGAGATTTCACGTAGCATTTATGCCATTGTAAATATCTCAATATCTCAGCTCTGTATGCCATTATAAATATCTAAATATCTCAGCTCTGGAAGGGTCTAGAGCCTCCATTTTTGCACTCAGATCTAAGTCCCATGGCCCTCTATCAGAATCCAGAGTTTCAAGAAAATCAAAATTTTGACCCAAAAAAAAAACGTAAGGGGTACCACTGTCGTTTTTTTTTTCGAGGTCGAAATTTTGATTTTCTTGAAACTCTGGATTCTGATAGAGGGCCATGGGACTTAGATCTGAGTGCAAAAATGGAGGCTCTAGACCCTTTCCAGAGCTGAGATATTTATTTATAATGGCATACAGAGCTGAAGATATTGAGATATTTACAATGGCATAAATGCTACGTGAAATCTCAATATCTCAGCTCTGTATGCCATTATAAATATCTAAATATCTCAGCTCTGGAAGGGTCTAGAGCCTCCATTTTGCACTCAGATCTAAGTCCCATGGCCCTCTATAGAATCCAGAGTTTCAAGAAAATCAAAATTTTGACCCAAAAAAAAACGACAGTGGTACCCCTTACGTTTTTTTTCGGGTCAAAATTTTGATTTTCTTGAAACTCTGGATTCTGATAGAGGGCCATGGGACTTTAGATCTGAGTGCAAAAATGGAGGCTCTAGACCCTTCCAGAGCTGAGATATTTAGATATTTATAATGGCATACAGAGCTGAGATATTGAGATATTTACAATGGCATAAATGCTAAGTGAAATCTCAATATCTCAGCTCTGGAAGGGTCTAGAGCCTCCATTTTTGCACTCAGATCTAAGTCACATGGCCTTCTATCAGGAATCCAGAGTTTCAAGAAAATCAAAATTTTGACCCGAAAAAAAAACGTAAGGGGTACCACTGTCGTTTTTTTTTCGGGTCAAAATTTTGATTTTCTTGAAACTCTGGATTCTGATAGAGGGCCATGGGACTTAGATCTGAGTGCAAAAATGGAGGCTCTAGACCCTTCCAGAGCTGAGATATTGAGATTTCACGTAGCATTTATGCCATTGTAAATATCTCAATATCTCAGCTCTGTATGCCATTATAAATATCTAAATATCTCAGCTCTGGAAGGGTCTAGAGCCTCCATTTTTGCACTCAGATCTAAGTCCCATGGCCCTCTATCAGAATCCAGAGTTTCAAGAAAATCAAAATTTTGACCCAAAAAAAAAACGACAGTGGTACCCCTTACGTTTTTTTTTCGGGTCAAAATTTTGATTTTCTTGAAACTCTGGATTCTGATAGAGGGCCATGGGACTTAGATCTGAGTGCAAAAATGGAGGCTCTAGACCCTTCCAGAGCTGAGATATTTAGATATTTATAATGGCATACAGAGCTGAGATATTGAGATATTTACAATGGCATAAATGCTACGTGAAATCTCAATATCTCAGCTCTGGAAGGGTCTAGAGCCTCCATTTTTGCACTCAGATCTAAGTCACATGGCCCTCTATCAGAATCCAGAGTTTCAAGAAAATCAAAATTTTGACCCGAAAAAAAAACGTACAGTGTGGTACCCCTTCGTTTTTTTTCGGGTCAAAATTTTGATTTTCTTGAAACTCTGGATTCTGATAGAGGGCCATGTGACTTAGATCTGAGTGCAAAAATTGAGGCTCTAGACCCTTCCAGAGCTGAGATATTGAGATTTCACGTAGCATTTATGCCATTGTAAATATCTCAATATCTCAGCTCTGTATGCCATTATAAATATCTAAATATCTCAGCTCTGGAAGGGTCTAGAGCCTCCATTTTTGCACTCAGATCTAAGTCCCATGGCCCTCTATCAGAATCCAGAGTATCAAGAAAATCAAAATTTTGACCCGAAAAAAAAACGTAAGGGGTACCACTGTACGTTTTTTTTTCGAGGTCAAAATTTTGATTTTCTTGAAACTCTGGATTCTGATAGAGGGCCATGGGACTTTAGATCTGAGTGCAAAAATGGAGGCTCTAGACCCTTCCAGAGCTGAGATATTTAGATATTTATAATGGCATACAGAGCTGAGATATTGAGATATTTACAATGGCATAAATGCTACGTGAAATCTCAATATCTCAGCTCTTGAAGGGTCTAGAGCCTCCATTTTTGCACTCAGATCTAAGTCACATGGCCCTCTATCAGAATCCAGAGTTTCAAGAAAATCAAAATTTTGACCCAAAAAAAAACGTAAGGGGTACCACTGTCGATTTTTTTTCGGGTCAAAATTTTGATTTTCTTGAAACTCTGGATTCTGATAGAGGGCCATGGGACTTAGATCTGAGTGCAAAAATGGAGGCTCTAGACCCTTCCAGAGCTGAGATATTTTAGATATTTATAATGGCATACAGAGCTGAGATATTGAGATATTTACAATGGCATAAATGCTACGTGAGATCTCAATATCTCAGCTCTGAAGGTGTAGAGCCTCCATTTTTGCACTCAGATCTAAGTCCCATGGCCCTCTATCAGAATCCAGAGTTTCAAGAAAATCTAAATTTTGACCCAGAAAAAAAACGACAGTGGTACCCCTTACGGTTTTTTTTTCGGGTGAGAAATTTTGATTTTCTTGAAACTCTGGATTCTGATAGAGGGCCATGTGACTTAGATCTGAGTGCAAAAATGGAGGCTCTAGACCCTTCCAGAGCTGAGATATTGAGATTTCACGTAGCATTTATGCCATTGTAAATAGTCTCAATATCTCAGTTCTGTATGCCATTATAAATCTCTAAATATCTCAGCTCTGGAAGGGTCTAGAGCCTCCATTTTGCCCTCAGATCTAAGTCCCATGGCCCTCTATCAGAATCCAGAGTTTCAAGAAAATCAAAATTTTGACCCAAAAAAAAAACGTAAGGGGTACCACTGTCGTTTTTTTTTCGGGGTGAGAATTTTGATTTTCTTGAAACTCTGGATTCTGATAGAGGGCCATGGGACTTTAGATCTGAGTGCAAAAATGGAGGCTCTAGACCCTTCCAGAGCTGAGATATTTAGATATTTATAATGGCATACAGAGCTCGAGATATTGAGATATTTACAATGGCATAAATGCTACGTGAAATCTCAATATCTCAGCTCTGAAGGTCTAGAGCCTCCATTTTTGCACTCAGATCTAAGTCACATGGCCCTCTATCAGAATCCAGAGTTTCAAGAAAATCAAAATTTTGACCCGAAAAAAAATACGACAGTGTGGTACCCCTTACGTTTTTTTTCGGGGTCAAAATTTATGATTTTCTTGAAACTCTGGATTCTGATGAGAGGGCCATGGGACTTAGATCTGAGTGCAAAAATGGAGGCTCTTAGACCCTTCCAGAGCTGAGATATTGAGATTTCACGTAGCATTTATGCCATTGTAAATATCTCAATATCTCAGCTCTGTATGCCATTATAAATATCTAAATATCTCAGCTCTGGAAAGGTCTGAGCCTCCATTTTTGCACTCAGATCTAAGTCCCATGGCCCTCTATCAGAATCCAGAGTTTCAAGAAAATCAAAATTTTGACCCGAAAAAAAACGACAGTGGTACCCCTTACGTTTTTTTTTCGGGTAGAAGTTTAGATTTTCTTGAAACTCTGGATTCTGATAGAGGGCCATGTGACTTAGATCTGAGTGCAAAAATGGAGGCTCTAGACCCTTCCAGAGCTGAGATATTGAGATTTCACGTAGCATTTATGTCATTGTAAATATCTCAATATCTCAGCTCTGTATGCCATTATAAATATCTAAATATCTCAGCTCTGGAAGGGTCTAGAGCCTCCATTTTTGCACTCAGATCTAAGTCCCATGGCCCTCTATCAGAATCCAGAGTTTCAAGAAAATCAAAATTTTGACCCGAAAAAAAAACGACAGTGGTACCCCTTACGTTTTTTTTTCGGGTCAAAATTTTGATTTTCTTGAAACTACTGGATTCTGATAGAGGGCCATGGGACTTAGATCTGAGTGCAAAAATGGAGGCTCTAGACCCTTCCAGAGCTGAGATATTTAGATATTTATAATGGCATACAGAGCTGAGATATTGAGATATTTACAATGGCATAGATGCTATCATGAGATCTCAATATCTCAGCTCTGGAAGGGTCTAGAGCCTCCATTTTTGCACTCAGATCTAAGTCCCATGGCCCTCTATCAGAATCCAGAGTTTCAAGAAAATCTAAATTTTGACCCAAAAAAAACGTAAGGGGTACCACTGTCGTTTTTTTTCGGGTCAAAATTTTGATTTTCTTGAAACTCTGGATTCTGATAGAGGGCCATGTGACTTAGATCTGAGTGCAAAAATGGAGGCTCTAGACCCTTCCAGAGCTGAGATATTGAGATTTTCACGTAGCATTTATGCCATTGTAAATATCTCAATATTCTCAGCTCTGTATGCCATTATAAATATCTAAATATCTCAGCTCTGGAAGGGTCTAGAGCCTCCATTTTTGCACTCAGATCTAAGTCCCATGGCCCTCTATCAGAATCCAGAGTTTCAAGAAAATCAAAATTTTGACCCGAAAAAAAAAAACGACAGTGGTACCCCTTACGTTTTTTTTTTGGGTCAAAATTTTGATTTTCTTGAAACTCTGGATTCTGATAGAGGGCCATGGGACTTAGATCTGAGTGCAAAAATGGAGGCTCTAGACCCTTCCAGAGCTGAGATATTTAGATATTTATAATGGCATACAGAGCTGAGATATTGAGATATTTACAATGGCATAAATGCTACGTGAAATCTCAATATCTCAGCTCTGGAAGGGTCTAGAGCCTCCATTTTTGCACTCAGATCTAAGTCACATGGCCCTCTATCAGAATCCAGAGTTTCAAGAAAATCAAAATTTTGACCCAAAAAAAACGTACAGTGGGTACCACTGTACGTTTTTTTTCGGGTAGAAATTTTGATTTTCTTGAAACTCTGGATTCTGATAGAGGGCCATGTGACTTAGATCTGAGTGCAAAAATTGAGGCTCTAGACCCTTCCAGAGCTGAGATATTGAGATTTCACGTAGCATTTATGCCATTGTAAATATCTCAATATCTCAGCTCTGTATGCCATTATAAATATCTAAATATCTCAGCTCTGGAAGGGTCTAGAGCCTCCATTTTTGCACTCAGATCTAAGTCCCATGGCCCTCTATCAGAATCCAGAGTTTCAAGAAAATCAAAATTTTGACCCGAAAAAAAAAACGTAAGGGGTACCACTGTCGTTTTTTTTTCGAGGTCAAAATTTTGATTTTCTTGAAACTCTGGATTCTGATAGAGGGCCATGGGACTTAAATCTGAGTGCAAAAATGGAGGCTCTAGACCCTTCCAGAGCTGAGATATTTAGATATTTATAATGGCATACAGAGCTGAGAATATTGAGATATTTACAATGGCATAAATGCTACGTGAAATCTCAATATCTCAGCTCTTGAAGGGTCTAGAGCCTCCATTTTTGCACTCAGATGTAAGTCACATGGCCCTCTATCAGAATCCAGAGTTTCAAGAAAATCAAAATTTTGATCCCAAAAAAAAACGTAAGGGGTACCACTGTCGATTTTTTTTTTGGGGTCAAAATTTTGATTTTCTTGAAACTCTGGATTCTGATAGAGGGCCATGTGGACTTAGATCTGAGTGCAAAAATGGAGGCTCTAGACCTTTCCAGAGCTGAGATATTGAGATTTCACGTACATTTATGCCATTGTAAATGT